>OY728163.1:1171184609-1171644023 GCA_963277665.1 Viscum album
TTTTGGTCAAATTCAAAAAATTTGAACACCTCCATCATGTATTATCTTGATTCATGCTAATAGCCTGAATCACCAAATATCTTTACTGAGAACATGCATGTTTCCTTATTATTAAGTCCAAAAATATTTAAACCTTATACATTATAGAATGAACCACTTTTCAAAAAATCTTTAATTAGTTATAATTAAATCATTAATGTCCAATTTACATATTCATATCCAACATATCTTTATCTAATTATTATTATCTCATCATAAGTCACAAACTAAGGGTTATCTTTCCCTTAATAATATTGTATACAAATATATCACCTTACTCTTAAATCACTTTTCTAGGTCTTTAAAACTACTCAACATATCCTTTCAAATTGTTAATGAAAAACTTATACTGAAAACAATTATATATTTCATGATTCCTATAACGTAATCTTTGAATTCCAAAACATATACAACCTAATCATCTAACTTTATTTTTAAACCATTACTCAAGATACATCATCTTGGTATTTCCTAAAATATGAATCGTGTCTTAAGGTTCATGAACCTTAATATAACCAATATTATTAGTTTAAAGTAAAAAATAATTCTAGAACATCTAATACCTTTCACATGTCATTTTCAATTTCTTTATCCTCAGTAGTATAACCAATACTCGTACCACCTTCATGATTTTCTTCATGTGATTTCCACTTAGGAAATAAATTTTTATAATTCCCATAATTCCCATAATTTTAATATCTGTAATATTCAATGTTAACCATGTTCTATCTAGATTTGACTATTGACTAAGACCATAAAGAAGAGTCTGATAAATAATTATCATTGATGAAAATCACATAACTAAGGGAAATTACTTATAATATTTCAATCTATGACACCGTAGGCTTAATCCTAGGTTATTCATGACCATTGAAAAAATTCTATGATTTTAACCTATACTTAGACTTATCATTAGGGAAATCCCAAGACATATCCTTAAAAATATCTATAGGGATCTCACTAGTGTTTTGACATCCTAGTTTACAAAGGTTAACTACACCTTTACTCTAATATCAACTATAAATACCCAGCTTTACGAACATGGAAATTAAATTATTTTTTCTGAATACATAACAAATTATACAAATAGACACCCAAATATCATATTAGTTTAGTGCCTATGGAATCTTGGAACACATTATTCTAATTTGGTGAAATATCTTCAGCATATCCCATAGGATATTCCCCTTTATTTTTCCTACCTAAAACCTTTATTTATATCATGGGGAAAATAAAACATTATAAAGGGTGAGATGAGATGCTTAATAAGGGTAAACATGGAAGATATGTAAGAATAGTAAAAACATAAGTGTATGAAAACATGAGCATGTCATTTGAAGATTAAACCCTGCATATCAAAAGATCATTTGCATGAGTCATGGAATAAATATTGACAGTCAATAAGACATGAATCATAAGAAAATAAAGAACATGATCCATAAAATCATAACATAGGAATAAAACATTTCATTTTGGTAGACACACAATCATATAATAATGAATTATATGGTAGTTAATAAATTGTTGCTAAGGCCATCTTAGTAGTATGAGTTTACTCTTTATAACATCTTGGTAGTAATGTTTTAATCCCATAATCATATTGGTAGTAATGGTCCACTCCCATAACCCCTTGGTAGTTATGGTTTACTTCCATAACCATCTTGGAGGGAAAACCCCTTCATGCATATCTCATGAGATATAAATCTTTACCCAATGCATTGGAGGGAGATATAGGTTCCACCCATCTCATAATGAAATCATATATACATGTGCAACAAGATCATAAACAATCATATCATAACCGATGAAATGAAATGGGAATCATAAACATGAAATCATATCATAACCCATGGAAAATATATAGGTTTAAAAATAATTTCAGAAAAAACAAAAACCATGATAAGAATTGGGTTTTTTAAATATCATTCCATCAAAATTTAAACCATTTAGAGAAATACTATTAATGTTATTATTATACTATAACAATGTATGTCATCATAGATAACTAAGGATTTTGAAATATCAATTTGAACATGAATTTTCCTTCAAAATATAATTTTAAAGCATAAAAACATTTTCAAAATCCTTTCCTTTTAAATCAATATTAGAACATATAAAGGAATCATGAAAAAAATAATTTAAAACATTTTATGAGGAAAATATAATTTATTCATCAAAATTGTTTTATTCTATTAAAATGTCATGTGATTTTAAAAGAAAAAAAAATATTTAAGAAAAAACTTGCAAGAAAGTAAGGGAATATTTGATGAAATAAGGTGTCATGGTGGTGTAAAATTTTGTTCATGTCGTATAAGTTAAAAAAACATTCTTCTAATACTTTTTCCAAAGAAGTAAAAAAAGTAACTCATTTGGAAATTGAAAGAAACATTCCTCTAAAACTATGTAGTAAAAGTAAAAAAAGGGTAAAAAATACATTAAACATACATAGGATAATAGTAAAACATTTTATAAAATATTTTTTAGAAAACATAGACATGGATGATAAATTTTCCCCAATAGAGACTTAAAATGAAACAATCCAAAATATATAAGTGAGTGTGAAATAAATACTTATCACTTGAAATCTGAAGAATATTCCTCCCCATAGAAGAAATAAAATTACAATGATATAGAAAAATCATAATCATCTACATAAGACTCATAAAATAAATTCACAGGCAGCCTATACACCACATAGAAGAAACAAGTAGTGTATAAGGCTTGTGTCTCACAAAAATAAAGGTGATACATAAATACCTTAACTTAGGTTTAATATCATTTATATATGAAAAAAATTGATGTATAAGGGTATAAATAATTTTATTAACATATTCCAAAGTCATATCAATTTTTATGATATAATATGTGGTCATATTATTACCTATTTGTTAATAACATTATCACTCATCTTTTGGGTGTTAACTGCATCATGTTTTTATGAAAGTTTTGTTGTATATGTTTCAGTTAATGAACCTAGGATATATTTATTTAATTTACATAATTATATTAAGGTATTAAATATTATATTTATTCATTCTATATAATTATATATTCATTATTGAATGGAGAATGAGGAAAATGAATCACATCGCACCGTGGAGACGGTAGGCCGTACGCACGCATGAGTGATGATATCATTCAGTTATTAGTAAAAATGAAGGATGTTTATGGACTATATGTTATTAAAGAACAAATATAATGTTATAATAACAATATATTTCTATTATTTCCATCATTATACCCATTTAAATAATGTAGTGATGAAAAACAGATTACACAAAAACATGGAGACGGTAAGTCATACGTACACATGTGAGGTGATTTCATTTTTCATACGATGTATAGAAGGTGGAATATAGTTGTGAAATAATAAAAATAAAATCTTATAAAATAATTTATACTGGATTTATTACTTTATAATGTAAAAAACTCATTAATAGGAAGTAGAAGAACCAATAAGTTTTAAAGAATCTGTAGAGGATATTATCTCTTCTTTGTCGATCTTTTCTTAAAGACATTGAAGTTGGTATTTTTAGAATTACATAACCTCTATAATGTTACTAGGTATTAAATAGTCAGGTTTTTAATGATATTGAAGTCTAAAAGTGAAGTGAATAAGTGAGGGAGGATGTTCCCTTTTGTAATTGAGGTGGGGGTACTTTTAGAACCTCCAAAAATATTAATTCATAATAAAATAAAACTTCCTAAATAAACCTACAAAATGTCATTTTTAAAATATGAGATGATATAATGGTTTAATATCATCAACAAATAAATTTTAGTCAAGTGTTTCTATCAATTTGAACCTTATCATTTTAATTGACCCTTAGTTTTTCTATTTTAATTTTCACCAAGGTAACAAATGTTTCAATATTAAAATAGAGTAATTTTTTTTTCTAATTTTGTGTCAATTAGAACATAAAGAAAATATTTTTAATATTTTAGACCATATAATAGTTTTTTTTATATTTTTAAAAATGTATCATGATTTTTAAATAATTTATCCAAACATTATTTTGATAGAATATCTATAGTGTGAATCTTGACACTAATAATTTCTTGGAATTTTAAAAAATATCAACATAAGATGTTATCCTTGAAAAAAATATTTTATTATATCCCTAAGGGTTCAAGATCATCCAAAAAATTAATTTTATCTATTTATTATACCAAATTATATTTATTTAAGTATTTCTAATAAGATTTATTTGATATTTCCATTAATAAAATAACTACAACATCAGTTTTGTGTAATTATTTAATACACTATTTGTTGAATAAAAAAAATACTATGATGTATATAAATCCCCTATAATTCACAATAATACTTATAGTAGAATATATCTTTAGAAAGTCCTACATTAAAAATTTTATATGTATTAAAACATGAATGTGAAAACTTTAACGCCACTTTAAATAAAATATTATAAGTGTCATAATATTTTCCATATGGCTCCAAATTGTCATTAACAATAATCTTGGATGATTACATCCTAGAGAAACTTGACCAATAATATTTGGTCAAGTGTTTTTGTCTTTTAATGGTTAGTCTCATTTTAATAAAAATTATTTTATTTATTTTTCATCAATTAAATAATTTATGTATCATCATTGTATAAGACTTTAAGGTAATTATTTATATAATAAAAATTAAAAATAAATTAAGATTATAAATAAAAAAATTTTATATTTAAAATGAGTATTTATAGTCTAACTTATATTTTTTATAACAGTATATTAAAAATGAAATAGTTATTAAATTTTATTGAGACATATTTAACTTTTATTTAAAAAAATATATTAAATGTTTTAATCTCATACAAGTTGATTAAAAAGGACACCATTTCGACAATATGATGATTTAAGTGAAAAAAAACTCATCCAATTAAATTATAACATGTGTTATGGTAATTTTATAATATCATATTTACCCTTAATTTCCTGATTTACCTTTTTACCGTATTAATAAAAATCACTAACGTTACTATTCTTAATGACCATAAATATATTTTTTACATATTTTAGAGCCACTGATTCCAAAAATTAAATCCCTTTTTAAACTTCAATATAATTTTTTTATTAACTAACATAAAATTAATCCAGTTTTTTGAATGAGAAAACGAGTTTTAAAAGTGAAAACATTACAAAATATTGAAATGTTTTTACAAAAAAATTCAATGTAAAATTAATTACAATGGCCTAAATTATATTAAATGATAAAAATATAATATATTTATACTTTAAATAGATTAAAATATATAATTTATTGCTATAAATAATTTTTATTAAAAATTAGTCTTCAACTAAAATGCATTATTTGTTTACTATTCTTCAAAAAATTAAACTTATCAGAAAATACCAAAAATTGAACCAAAGTAAATTTCAACACCCAAAATTTAAGGAAGATGTTTTTATTGTCAAATAAAATTTAGATAAATTCCAAAAATTATATTTAAAATTGGTTCCCCATCAAAAAGCGGCAAAACTACATTTTTTGAAAAAAATACTTCTTTTATTAGAAAAATTGAATTTGTTATTATATCATGCCTAGAAAACATATAATATTATTTTTAAACATTATATTGAATATAATAAATATATATATCATTAATAAAATGTTTCAAGAGTGATTTTATTATTTTATAAACCCAATTATTTTCATTTAAATCTTTTTTCAAAAAAAATATTTCCTTTAATTGAAAAAGGGTTTTATTTTAGTTTATAATTAATTTTTCACCAAATAATTAATTATACATACATTTGTAATGAATATTTTCATAATTTAGTTAATACTATCCATACCCACCTCTATAATATCTAGTTTATAAGGTAACATAATAATATTTTGTGGTTCTCTTAAACTCGGTCTTGTATGAAATGAAATCTATAAAAAGAAATTTAAATTGTGTGTACCAAAAGCCAAGAAAAATGTTTCATATACCACAAGCTCAACCGATGTTTCGTAAAGCGTAATATTATCTTGGTGTAGCATAAAACACAATACATCATATAAATTATAAAATAATACATCTTATCAAAATCTCAGGGTGTTACAATAACAACCCACGTACTTATAAAATATTTTTTTCATTATAGAATTAAATAGTTAAATTACCTATAAATTTATAATTAAATACGTTGTATTTATATAAATTAAGTTATCTATAATGATAAAATATTATCCTCACCTATAGGATTATAAATAAAATTTAAGTATCTTATAAGTGAAAATACCATATGTACCCTGATTTATTTTATTTATTTTTATGTTAGTAAAATATAATGTTGAGATAGAATTAATGGATACATATAAATGATATATATTTTTATTTTATGTTGAATCTGTGTTTCATTGTATTTTTTCATAGACTTCATCATTTAAAGATTTATTACTTGTTGATTTTTTTTAATTGAATTATTTCTCAAGAATTTATTTATTTTTATCTTATATGGAATATAAAGTTATAGATTTCTTAAAGGAAACACATTAGCTTTTTTAAATGATTTATGGATGTGTTTGAGATAACCTTAGATTAAAAATTTTAAGGTTGTACCTATTATAATGATTGGGTAATAGTAGTTTTAGAGTTTTTAGAGTTCATGATGGAATTTTGGTAATTTATTATAAAGGGTGAAACAGTTATTTGAAAAGGGGGAAATCTCAAAAAAATGGTTTCACAATGTATATAGTATGGTTTTTACTATAGGGTATATTTTCATCATAAAGGAGACATGTTTCAAATACTTGACACATAAATTAATAATCATATTTCATGTTTGGTTTTAGGTCTACCAAGAGCCTGTTTTTTAATAAATACTCAATTTCAGTCCAAAAATAATCATTTTCACACATGATTCAAGGAATAAAGGATTTTTGTTGCATAGAGGAGGGGAATGGAAGTCCCATGAGGTAGTTTCTTACAAATATAAAAAATTAATTTCTTCCACTTATAATTAATGTTGTGATGATAAAGATTATTAGTTTTTTTCTTCAAATTAAATTCCTTAGTTAATTGATTCTTTTATTTGGGCCTAATATCATACTATGTTCATATGGTTCCCAAAGAGTTGAATTTTTATTATTTTATTTTTAAAATAATAACATACTATAATGTTTATGATATAAGGTGACCAAATATATGACTACAAATTACATGGAATTCAATATTTAGAATTTTACCTTCCTTATGTGATAATTATATATCTAGAAAAATAATACAAACTATTCAGAGGTGTTTTATATAGTGGTGAAAGTTTTTTTACGTGGAATGATAGAGGATGAAGGAAAATATAGATTATGAAAACAGGGGTAGTGGCCAGATCACTTGACAGAACATACCAAGTATAGAACCTAGGTAAAAAAATAGTGATGCCAGTGATAGAGGGGGTGAGTGGTGGTTGGGTTCTAGTGGAAAGAGTGATTAGTTTTTTAACATTGAGTAGTAGAAACCATTGGAAGGTGGTTTTTAATGAGGATATGATTCATTAGATATTTGGAAGAGTTGGCCTTCCAATAGTGATGATGGAAATATAAGGAAGAGTATATATATATATATATATATATATATATATATATATATTATAGAACACACATATACATATTCTTATATATATAACTAGGAAATAAGGAACTGTTGGTAATCCAATAACATATAATAATAATAATAATTATTATTATTATTTTGGTTGAAATTGATATTAATATTATTACAATAATATCATTATTGATATTATTATTTTTAATTTTATATTTATATGCACGTCTTTATAAAATTTTAAAAATATATTTTTTTATCCGTGTCTGAATAAGACAATTGAAATGTTTATCTAGTGTTTTTTACCTAATATAACAAGATGGTGATAGTTTTTTTTTCAACTGATGTTATTAAAGGGGTATTTTCCATTTTAAAATAACATTTAAAAATATTTTCAACAACATTTCCTCTTAATTTTTTTTAAGAAACTATTTTTGTTGTTTTGACAAGAATATTAAAATAGTTACATCTCTTGGAAAATTAAGAGCTCATTTGATTATAAAATTGAAAAATAAAATTTCATAAAAGTGCCCATGTGGGAGGACCTATTTTTTTTCTAATGATCGTGATACTTGGGGATATTCCAGTTAGATCCAAGATCATGAGTATAATTCTGATGAATTATATCAAACAAAGATTTTTTTAAATATAAGGATTTAATGATTTCATTATCAATAAGGAGTTTTAGTGAAAACATAACGTTTATTTTCGTTCAGTAAAGAGAATTGAGATGATTACTTTGATTTACAATTATAATAGCTAGAATTATTCTTTTACATTCCCTATATTGAAAATGTGTAATTCCTTAAAATATGACTATGTAGGACAAATTCAATATTAAAAACAATACTTTATGATGGTTTATTCATAGTGGTTTTAAGAAACTACCACTAATTAAGGATTCTGAGTTCTAAAAAAATGTTTTATCATGTTACTATTTTCTATTAAATATTAGTGGCATGAACTAAAGAAATAGAGATGGTTATTTAATGAACCTTAATTAATTAAAATATTAAGTGAAGTTTTTTGAGAACATATACTGTTAAAAAGGTATATTCTAAAAACATGGATCCCTTTTTCTTTCTCATCCTCCAACCTTGCATCGTTCCTATGTTTCCCTTGATTTCCATATATACCTTATCTATCATATCTATGTGTCCCTATCTAGTAACCTCATTAGACTAATTCCAGGAATCTACTTACATCTCTAGCAACATAAAGTCAATCTTCAGGCCTCATAGGTGAGCCATCATCCTTTTTTCCCTAACTGTGGATTGTAGCATCTTGAATTATAACATTAGTGATCTCGATATCTAATAATTTTATAACACATAAAATGTTCCAGGTATTTGGTTTTCCATTCAAATTTATTTTTAAATTTTATTGATTAAGGAATATAACATAAATTTTTAATTTAGATTTCATTAAATAATAGGATAATTTTTTTTATCATTATTTTATTTTTCAATTTTTTTATGCATTCAGGATTATTTTTTTCCCAATTTAATTACTTTATTTTTTTTATTTTTAATAATTAATTTTTTAAAATATATCCCATGTTCCTTTTTTCATTATTATCAAGGAATATTTTAGTTTAATGTTATAATTATAATCCTTACTTTATATTTCTGAATTTGTTCACTATTAATGATATAATTGATGAATTAAGTTAGTATTTTTAATCAATTATTTATTATTTTATTTTTCAAAAAATATTTTTATTTTAATATGTTGAGTTATCATACATTATTTGATTATTTATTTTTTAAAATATTCAATTTTCATGGATATGAAAAATATTTACCTTTTTATTGTTTCTAGTTAAACAATAAATCTATAAAGGATAAAAAATCATAAAATATATACATTTATGATTTATGTTAACAATAAATACGATTTCAAATAAAGATATGTTGTTTTTGTTATTGGGATGTTTCATTTTCTTTAAAATATTTTATATGATATATTTATATTATAAAATATTAAATAATAGTATCAATTAATTATAATTAATTTTTACATGATGATTTATGTTGTCTCATATTTTACAATAGATGATATTTATTTATGATAATCAAGTTTTCTAATTTCATAAAGCATGTGTTTTATTTTTAACATTATATTATTTAACTAGTATATGATATGGTATTTATATATATTTTTCCCAACAAAATCCAAATGGATTAATGTTTTATTGTTTTACATAGGAATGTTCTTTAATATGTTTATATGTAAGATATTTTATTATATTTTTCAATTATAAATTTTCCCATACTTGTAAAAATAAAATATCCATGCCCTGATTATAATTTAAAATGTCATTTGAAAATACATGATGTTATAAAGATAAAATATATAAATAATTTTCTACTAGATAAGTGAGGTGGATTTCTCTAGGGGAATTGATCATTATAAATTTTTTGATGTGTGACCATAGATAAGAAACCTAGTACCCTGATAATGGATAATGAAATTGAAAAAATATATAATGATGTTTTCAAAACTACAAAGAAATATGATCAAGATCATAACTAATCAATAGAGAACCTTCTGGATTTTATTTATATTAACAAAATATATAATCTATATGAGAAATAAAATGATTTTTATGAATTAGTAGATGAAGTAAGTCATGAGTTTTAAATGAGATAACCTTACCCACTGGGGGGGCATTGGGACAGAATGTAAGATGATTGTTTCGCCCCATGTGTTCCTCTAATAGGATAAGGATAGTGACAAGTACAAAGTATACATATAAAATAATTAAGGGGTCCATAGATGATATAAAAAATAAAAAAATACATATCTATAATGTATAAAATAACCCATAACACCCTAGTATATTTATATATAATCAAATTAAAATATATATATATAATGAATTCACGAGACATCACATAGTAAGTACATTACCACATATGTAAAGTACCATAATAAATATACATCTTCCAAGGTCACCAAAATGAATGAAAATAAGAAATGGTATAACTCCCCTATGCGGACCCAAATATAGTGTGACTTGTTTGGAGATGACCCTTGACAATTCCTTGTTGATCATTGTTTTTTGTGATAGTGTTGGGAACTATTTTTATTAGAGTAAAATTAAGTATTCCTTATAGCACAGGGGAGCTATACCATTTCTTATTTTCATTCATTTTGGTGACCTTGGAAGATGTATATTTATTATGGTACTTTACATATGTGGTAATGTACTTACTATGTGATGTCTCATGAATTCATTATATATATATATATTTTAATTTGATTATATATACATATACTAGGGTGTTATGGGTTATTTTATACATTATAGATATGTATTTTTTTATTTTTTATATCATCTATGGACCCCTTCATTATTTTATATGTATACTTTGTACTTGTCACTATCCTTATCCTATTAGAGGAACACATGGGGCGAAACAATCATCTTACATTCTGTCCCAATGCCCCCCTAGTGGGTAAGGTTATCTCATTTAAAAATCATGACTTACTTCATCTACTAATTCATAAAAATCATTTTATTTCTCATATAGATTATATATTTTGTTAATATGAATAAAATCCAGAAGGTTCTCTATTGATTAGTTATGATCTTGATCATATTTCTTTGTAGTTTTGAAAACATCATTATATATTTTTTCAATTTCATTATCCATTATCAGGGTACTAGGTTTCTTATCTATGGTCACACATCAAAAAATTTATAATGATCAATTCCCCTAGAGAAATCCACCTCACTTATCTAGTAGAAAATTATTTATATATTTTATCTTTATAACATCATGTATTTTCAAATGACATTTTAAATTATAATCAGGGCATGAATATTTTATTTTTACAAGTATGGGAAAATTTATAATTGAAAAATATAATAAAATATCTTACATATAAACATATTAATGAACATTCCTATGTAAAACAATAAAACATTAATCCATTTGGATTTTGTTGGAAAAAATATATATAAATACCATATCATATATTAGTTAAATAATATAATGTTAAAAATAAAACACGTGATTTTTGAAATTAGAAAACTTGATTATCATAAGTAAATATCATCTATTGTAAAATATGAGACAACATAAATCATCATGTAAAAATTAATTATAATTAATTGATACTATTATTTAATATTTTATAATATAAATATATCATATAAAATATTTTAAAGAAAATGAAACATCCCAATAAGAAAACAACATATCTTTATTTGAAATCGTATTTATTGTTAACATGAATCATAAATGTATATATTTTATGATTTTTTATCCTTTATAGATTTATTGTTTAACTAGAAACAATAAAAAGGTAAATATTTTTCATATCCATGAAAATTGAATATTTTAAAAAATAAATAATCAAATAATGTATGATAACTCAACATATTAAAATAAAAATATTTTTTGAAAAATAAAATAATAAATCATTGATTAAAAATCCTAACTTAATTCATCAATTATATCATTAATAGTGAAAAAATTCAGAAATATAAAGTAAGGATTATAATTATAACATTAAACTAAAATATTCCTTGATAATAATGAAAAAAGGCACATGGGATATATTTTAAAAAATTAATTATTAAAAATAAAAAAATAAAGTAATTAAATTGGGAAAAAAATAATCCTGAATGCTTAAAAAAATTGAAAAATAAAATAATGATAAAAAAATTTATCCTATTATTTAATGAAATATAAATTAAAAATTTATGTTATATTCCTTAATCAATAAAATTTAAAAATAAATTTGAATGGAAAACCAAATACTTGGAACATTTTATGTGTTATACAATTATTAGATATCGAGATCACTAATGTTATAATTCAAGATGCTACAATCCACAGTTAGGGAAAAAAGGATGATGGCTCACCTATGAGGCCTGAAGATTGACTTTATGTTTCTAGAGAGGTAAGTAGATTCCTGGAATTAGTCTAATGAGGTTACTAGATAGGGACACATAGATATGATAGATAAGGTATATATGGAAATCAAGGGAAACATAGGAACGATGCAAGGTTGGAGGATGAGAAAGAAAAAGGGATCCATGTTTTTAGAATATACCTTTTTAACAGTATATGTTCTCAAAAAACTTCACTTAATATTTTAATTAATTATGGTTCATTAAATAACCATCTCTATTTCTGTAGTTCATGCCACTAATATTTAATAGAAAATAATAACATGATAAAACATTTTTTTAGAACTCAGAATCCTTAATTAGTGGTAGTTTCTTAAAACCACTATGAATAAACAATCATAAAGTATTGTTTTTAATATTGAATATGTCCTACATAGTCATATTTTAAGGAATTACACATTTTCAATATAGGGAATGTAAAAGTATAATTCTAGCTATTATACTTGTTAATCAAAGTAATCATCTCAATTCTCTTTACTGAATTAAAATAAACTTTATGTTTTCACTAAAACTCCTTATTGAGAATGAGATCATTAAATCCTTATATTTAAAAAAATATTTGTTTGATATAATTCATCAGAATTATACTCATGATCTTGGGTCTAACTAGAATATCCTCAAGTATCACGATCATTAGAAAAGACATAAGTCCTCCCACATGGGCACTTTTATGAAATTTTATTTTTCAATTTTATAATCAAATGAGCTCTTAATTTTCCAAGAGATGTAACTATTTTAATATTCTTGTCAAAACAACAAAAATAGTTTCTTAAAAAAAATTAAGAGGAAATGTTGTTGAAAATATTTTTAAATGTTATTTTTAAATGGAAAATACCCCTTTAATGACATTAGTTGAAAAAAAAACTATCACCATCTTGTTATATTAGGTAAAAAACACTAGATAAACATTTCAATTGTCTTATTCAGACACAGATAAAAAAATATATTTTTAAAATTTTATAAAGACGTGCATATAAATATAAAATTAAAAATATTAATATAAATAATGATATTATTGTAATAATATTAATATCAATTTCAACCAAAATAATAATAATAATAATAATAATAATTAATGATATGTTATTGGATTACCAACAGTTCCTTATTTCCTAGTTATATATATAAGAATATGTATATGTGTGTTCTAGAATATATATATATATATATATATATACTCTTCCTTCTATTTTCATCATTATTATTGGAAGTCCAACTCTTCCAAATATCTAATGAATCCTATCCTCATTAAAAACCACCTTCCAATGGTTTCTACCACTCGATGTTAAAAAACTAATCACTCTTTCCACCAGAACCCAACCACCACTCACCCCCTCTATCACTGGCATCACTATTTTTTTACCTAGGTTCTATACTTGGTATGTTCTGTCAAGTGATCTATCCACTACCGCCATTTTCATACTCTATATTTTCCTTCATCCTCTATCATTCCACTTAAAAAAACTTTCACCACTATATAAAACACCTCTGAATAGTTTGTATTATTTTTCTAGATTTATAATTATCACATAAGGAAGGTAAAATTCTAAATATTGAATTCCATGTAATTTGTAGTCATATATTTGGTCACCTTATATCATAAACATTATAGTATGCTATTATTTTAAAAATTAAAATAATAAAAATTCAACTCTTTGGGAACCACATGAACATAGTATGATATTAGGCCCAAATAAAAGAATCAATTAACTAAGGAATTTAATTTGAAGAAAAAAACTAATAATCTTTATCATCACAACATTAATTATAAGTGGAAGAAATTAATATTTTATATTTGTAAGAAATTACTATCTCATGGGACTTCCATTCCCCTCCTCTATGCAACAAAAATCCTTTATTCCTTGAATCATGTGTGAAAATGATTATTTTTGGACTGAAATTGAGTATTTATTAAAAAACAGGCTCCTGGTAGACCTAAAACCAAACATGAAATATGATTATTAATTTATGTGTCAAGTATTTGAAACATCTCTCCTTTATGATGAAAATATACCGTATAGTAAAAACCATACTATATACATTGTGAAACCATTTTTTTTAGATTTCCCCCTTTTCAAATAACTGTTTCCCCCTTTATAATAAATTACCAAAATTCCATCATGAACTCTAAAAACTCTAAAACTACCATTACCCAATCATTATAATAGGTACACCATTAAAATTTTTAATCTAAGGTTATCTCAAACACATCCATAAATAATTTAAAAAAGCTAATGCGTTTCCTTTAAGAAATCTATAACTTTATATTCCATATAAGATAAAAATAAATAAATTCTTGAGAAATAATTCAATTAAAAAAAATCAATAAGTAATAAATCTTCAAATGATGAAGTCTATGAAAAAATACAATGAAACACAGATTCAACATAAAAGAAAAATATATATCATTTATATGTATCCATTAATTACATCTCAACATTATATTTTACTAACATAAAAATAAATAAAATAAATCAGGATACTATACCCACATTTTAATTTTTTTCTTTAAAGAGTACCTCCACACAATATGAAATATATTGAGGTAAAAAATATTTACCCTTAAATAGATAGTCTACATATATCTATCAAGAGGTATCCCTTATTTAGACAACGTAATTTTCATTTGTTCACACATAATTATTTTTAAAAAATTATACTATTTAAATGGTTGTAATAGTTTATAAAATATTCACAAATCATATTAGATGTTGATTTTAGAATATCAAATTTATAATGAACTTATAAATTATTTAATTATAAAATTTTTATAATTAGCTTAAGATATATTGAATAGTTTTTTATAAAATATTAAATATTAATATATAAACTAAATTTTAATATATTATATATAATTCATTGTGATCAATAAATGAAATAATTTGTAAAAAATCTTAAGCTATAATGTATAAAGTTTTTATAAATTTTAAAATATGTTGTATTTAGATTATATGAAATGTTCATATCATAGAAATTTACTTTATAAATGTATATAATTTATGAGATATCATTTAAATTCAATAAATAAAATGATATTAAACATTTCAGATTGAAATGAATATAAAAAAATTTATATTATTTTTAATTTATAATTTTTTTATAATTAATTATTTTTAATGAAATGTTTATGAATGTTTTACCCATATTAAGAAAAAAGTACTAACTTATTTTTAAAATTACTTTGATATTTATGTTTTGAATTTTTTTATAAAAATCTAATATTATGTATGCTTTATGTTTAAGTCTTAAACCTCTTTTATATGTTATATCCTTGTATTATATATTAGGTACGACTCGATAAAATTATGTTTTCTTTTATCCTAATCATAATTTATAATTCATGTTTTGAGATTATGAGTAGATTTTTAATATAGTTTGTGGATATTTTGTTCTAGATATATCACAAGTTTAATAGTATCTCGAGTAAAGTCTCCTATGGTAGAGGGACATGGGGTGAAACAACTTACTATAGTAGAGACTACTCATTTATTGGAAAGGGGAATAGGGTTGCCTATCTATTTCTCAAGGCTTAATCATGTAGAGATTGTCAATATTATATAACAGTATACCCCTACATGAATCATACATATACCATATGAATATGATTCATTCAGATATGTATGAATATAAAATATTTCAATTTTTGGCACAATAATACAAATTTGTAGGTTGTATAAAGAGTTTCACATTAATGTGGTGTGGACACATTAATAAGGTAGTTAAAATAGGTATCTGAGATCTAAAAAGTTATAACAATGAATATATAAAAGGAATAAGACATGAGTTGATAAGGGTTAAATAAAATGAAAAAGTTATGAAATTTATATGAATATATTTTATATAAAATTGGTGCGACTAAGAAAACACCATAAATACTAAGGGTGAGATTCCTTATAGGGAGACAATTTTCATGTCATAAATCATTAAATCATTTTTTTTCTACTAAAGTATGGTTTCCTTTAATTATATTTTGTATGGGATGTAATTGATAGGAAACACTAGGCTATCCTTGGGTAGGTTCTACCAAAACAGGGTGTGGAAGGATTTTTATTTGTTATCACATTAATGGAATTTGATTTAGGTTACAATTAGGTGGGAAACCTTGAGTAAGGATACTAATTTAATTTATTTGAGTGAACCATACGATTGATTAGGATAAATGGTTATCTACATGACTATAAAAGAATAATAATTTTTATGATTTTGATGATTCTGTACCTAAATGACTACTTGGTGAGAGGAACATCAAAGAGAAAGCATTACATTGTGAAATATTGTTCTTGGATCAAAAAATAGATATGATGTTTGGGGTCATCAATTTTAATGGGAGAACTATCATTTAATGGAATTAATGAAATTATGTAATACATGATAATCACCCACTAATATTAATTTATTTTAGATTATGACTTACATAACCACAATCATGTTGATATCACTTATAGGTATGACCTAAAAAATTTGTAAAGTATTGGTATCTAACTTTGATATGTTCTCAGATGGATAAAAATTCAGAGCACTTAAATGTAAATGTTATAGAGATAAATTAACACTATCTTTAACTCAAGGTTTTTGGATAAAAGGCCTGTGATATACAATTTCACTAAAAAAATAATGAATAAAAATTAAGAGATAATTTATGAATGGAGAAGTTTTTTTTTCATTTCAATAATGGAGTAAAGATTTATACATTAGAATTCAACACTTACATTATAAATCTACCAAAAATATTATTCATGGAATTAAAAAATATATATTTACCACCCAATAAAAAATAATTCCATTTTTATATCATATTTAGACAAGTTGAAATTTTCATTCATTATTAAGGACTAAATCTATTTTATATAAAAGAATAAAATGTTTTATGGGGTTTCAAATATGAGTGATCGTATTTATATTATAACTATAGAAAATTATTTTTATAACATCCAGTGTAATAATTTCATGGTTGATTTTAATCCCACCCACCATTTGAATTATCGCCTTTGACATATTAATGAGAAACATGTTTGAAAAAAATTATAAAGATATATTATTGGACCTATATGATTTTGAATCATTTATAAATGTGAATAATTTTTAATTGAAAAATTAAAAAGAAACCTTTTTGGAGAATGGGTGAGAGGTATAGGGGGTATTCATCATCATCATCATTATGTAATTTTTATTTAATAATGTAAAAATTACAAATGAAAGACACATGAAAATGATTAAAGAGTTTTAGAAAAAAGTATATAATAAAATAGGTAAAATTATTAATATTCTACATTAAGTTCATGGTGGTGAAAACATGACCCTTGAATTCATATATCATCTAGGAACTTGTGGAATTATTTCTTAACCCACTCCTCTGAGTACACCATAATGGAATAGTGTATCTAAAAGTAGTATGCATACCTTGTTGGATAAGGTATGATTAATGGAGAATTTATTTGACCTTCTTATTTAATTTTGGGGTTGTGATTTAGAGAACAACACTTTTCTATTGAATAAGATTATATCTAATATAGTTATAAATCATCTATATAAGATATGAACTAGGATACACCTGAATAATTATTTTATGATTAATTAGGGTTTTAAATCATATGTTTGATTTTTTGGTTCAGATAAACATGAACCTAATTTTAATTAATGATTGTTTATTTATTTTCCCCAAGAAAAAATGGTATATTATTTCTATAACTATAATGAGAACAAAGTGATTGTGACCCAAATTTCTATTTTATAGGAGAAGGAATTTATAAACCGAGTATTCATTGGGGGGAACATTAAACATAGAGGAGTTTAGGATTAGAAAATGAGATATGTTCATGGGATTGAAGTTTAGATGGTTCCGAAATGGTTCGTAGAAGAACTAACTCATGTTATAAACTAACCATAATGATCTAGTAGGATTAATCCGGAACTTAAGAGATATGAATTTTCTTTGGCTAATGATGATGAAGTAACATTTATTGGATATGATATTGATTCATATTATGAGACCATTAAGATGTCTGATCCCATGAAGTTATTAAAACATAGTGAATTACAAATAGACTCAATATATAATAGCTATACTAAGATGATAATGAATGCACCTAAAGTTATAATACCTATAGGTTATAGGTGGGTTTTACATTTGAAAATAGAAATTTATGTTATAATGTTTACCTTTAAAGTATGCACAGTGAAAAATAATTATAAAAAAATTCATGGTATTGATTATGAAGAAACATTTTCACATGTTGTGATGATTAATTCCATTTGTATTTTTCTTCAAATAAAAGATCATTATTATTACGAGATATATCAAATAGATTTGAAAATTTCATTTATTTATGTGATTTTTTTCGATGATTTTTATAAGATAAAATACACATGTTTTGATGTCCCAAATGAGACTCACAAGTAATGAAAGTTTTAATAGTCCATTAATGTAATGAAAAATGTATCTCAATGTTGACACCTATGGTTAGATGGTGAAATAAATTAGTTTGGATTCATAAATAAAATTGATGATTCTTGTTTATATAAACATGTTAGTGGGAATATAGAAGTGTCCATTATAATTTCTATAGATGAAATACTTCTTATTCGTAATAATGTCCTAAAACATAACTCTTTTAAGGAGTAGTTGTGTGAATGTTTCTTGTTGAAATACATGGGTGAAGTGGCCTAAAAACATGATATAAATATCTTTAGGGATAGATCTAAGAGGTTTATTGTCCTATTCGAAATAATTATATTGGAAATGTGATAAAGTACTTTAGTATGTATAACTCCAACAAAGGGTCCTTACACGTTTTTCATGAAATGAATCTTAAGAGTCCCTGAATTGTAGTGAGTACCATCCTTAAGTACTTTAACGGGACTAAAGATATGTTCATGGTATTTATATAAGAGGATATACTTTGTATAAAGGGTTACATGGATTCTAGTTTCCAATATAAAAAAATTATCTGAGATCTCAATGTGGATTCATATTTTAGCTAAATAGTGTGGCTATCAGTTAGACGATTTCCAAGAAAAAAACCATAGAGGAAACAATTAAAGAGTCATAATAAATCACTACATCATATAATATAATGAAAGATATATGGATAAATAAGTTTATTACGGAGCATATAGTGGTTCTTAAGATTTAGGGAGTAATTGATTTTATTTTTGACAAAAAATGGGGCTATTTCCCAGGATATGGAACCCTAGTCTCACTAATGGACCATACTCGTCCTTCAAATATACCATCTTATATGAGATATCACTAAGAGTGATGATTTAAAGATCAGTTGGGTGGATACAGAGGAGAATTTATGTGATTAATTAAACAAACCATTACCACAAAAATGAAATGAAGGTCATATAAAATCTCTCAGTGTTAAAAATATGAGAGATTGGTTATAGTGGATATGAAATGTATCATGTTTTTATAATAAATAAAATATCTTATTATTATTCATTTTTCTGTGTTTAAATTTATTTTTCATGAATAACTGAATAATAATATCACCTAAAATTATGATTTTATATTGTTTATAACCAATGATCACTGTATTTAATTATAGGTTATAATGATACATAAATTTTATCTCGAATATATTCCTCAATTAATTAAAATTATTTTAATTAGAGGTATGAAGAATAGATTCATGTGGTAATATATAGTGAATTATTACTTGGACTAACCCGCTAAAGTATATCTCAGGGAATATAATATAGTCCTTGGTATAAATAGTGGTGTATATATATTATTAACCATTTTTAACTAGGGATGGATAGATAACTATAATGATAACATTTATTATTTGATACCATACTTACGCAACATTGTAAACTACTTAACTAATATTGGGCTTAATGGGATTATTGATGGTAATTTCATTGGATGGAGAACATATTAGGTGAGATTTTTACAGTTATATGTTGGATAGTGAAATCTATCTCTAGATTGTATTATAGGGAATAAATTCAAGTCCATTATATGTTAAGTGACATATAATGTGTTCAAATACTTAGAAATGAGATATGAGATATTGTCATTAGTTTGATGAACGAAATGTAATGTATTCTCCCACTTATCAGTTAATTTTAGAGAATTAAGGAAAGATTAGTTGGCTTTAATAGATTAATTTTTTATAAGTCTAGTGGATACTCAATGTCATGAGAAAAAGGATTATATAGGTATAAATAAATTTTATATTATAGATCATATGGTGGACCTGGTTTTATAGAAATATGTGTATATTTGATGGAGATCACACAATAACCCATAGAAGCTTAAGTTTCTTTAATTCATTATAAGAGGTCTATATTTTCATAAATCAATGAAATATGAATTTTATATTTGTTGTCAACATTGCTAAATACTGTAGGATCACACATTTATGATCATGTATAAATAATTTTTTTTGAAAAAATTGATTATTCAAAATGAATGGAGTTTGATGAATGACTATATCCATTAGAGTTTTGATGAATTTTAAAAACAGTGTGATGTTTTTTATAATTTCCTTAAGATATTTTTTGGGAAAGTGGTATATTTTTTGATGGGAACTAAAATGTACAAGATTGAGAAGAATATACATAAGAATATGATACATGTATTATATGTATATAATATGATTTTGTATGTATATTGTATATATCTAATACATGTTTATGATGAATATATATTTTCATGAATATAATAAACTTGTTGGAGTATATATACTATATATATATACTGTGTTAAATATGCATAAGATGTGTATAAAAAATGTTTATGTGATGAAATTAATAGCTCTCTACCCAATGATATTTCAATACTTGTAAAACAAAGAGTTTGTTCATTCAAGAATTATATTTATTAATTGAAATGTTCAATGAATGCTATACCCAATAAATTGTAAGATATATGTTTCATTTTATGCAGCTTCATGATTTAGATATGTAAAGTTAAGTGTTATCTTTGTTAAGTGTGATTAGAATCTTGGAATGGTGAAACTGAAGTCAATTTCACAAAATGTTGTTAAGAAATTTCTTAATCTTAATCTCTATATGTCTTTTATATGAAGGCATTATCTTCACTTTAGATGTTTAGTTATCCTCACAAATCCTTAATAGATCTATAAGCTAGTGAATCATATTAGTAGAATGGTGATTTTTTTTATTCCTCCTCAATATCCATCTCAAAAACACTCCATCAAATAAATATGGATGTTTTTACTAAAACATGTAAATACACAACACTCTTTTCAACTATTTTCTGAAATTTATTTACTTCTTTGATATCTTGATTAAAGATCCTACTATTTTTGTATTTTTTCCATGGCCAAAAACCATTGTATGATAAAACAAAAACCATTATTATCACACCCCGATCGATGCTTCATTTTAATTTAATTATTTTGGGTCTCACTTTTAAGTCACAGTTTGAATCGGTTCTATTTTAAAAAAATTGGGATCTTATATAGGTGTGTGACTGTACGCGTGACCGTATGTAGTTCCCAAATTTAATAAGATAATGTTTTATGATTAATTTTATTATTACACAGGTGCGCTACTATGCTGCAACCATACCCGCGCGTGTGCGCGGTGTCCAGACTCAATAGTTAATGTAATTATTTTTGCGACTAGTTTTATTATTTTAGTTTTATTCTTATTCTTATTATTATTTAAGTTAATATTTCAAATTCGTTATTATTATTATTTTAGTTAATATTTTAATTAGTTAGGTAATATTAAAATATTATAATGGTTATAAAATTATCTGTAAGTAAATTTTTACGTTTCTACTATTATTATTAATTTCATTAAGATTTTAATTTGGATAAGAATATTTTTAAGCTATTTTTAAAAATAAAATAGAAAAAAAATCTTAACATAATATTTTTTTACCACTAAAATTACTATTATTATTGAAAATATATCATTAAATTAGTATAATTATTAAATTATTTCTAACATAATTGAATTTAAAATTTCTTTTTGGTTTTATTTTATTCTCTTTTATTTCTTTTTTTTATTTTTCTTCATCTCTTTATTTACTTATTTTTTTCCTTTCCTCTTATCGTCTCTCCCTCTTCCCGTCATACCTGTAGCTCCTCCCAAAAAACTACTCGCAACAATCTTCCCTCCCTTCACACATTCTTCTCACCGGTCCGGCCTCCACCATCTCGGCACCCTGAAACCCACGTCGCACCACCCAGCCTTCTTGCCAAACCGCCATCATGTCGCACCCCGCCTTTCCATGGCTTGCCTCACGCACTACCATCGACCCGCCGATCCTGATCCCATCCGCTGCTGCCCCGTCAGCCTCCCCATCCAGCCACCTTCATCCCCCTTCTCCTCTAGGTGCGCAACGCACCTCCCCACACAGCGACCAACTCAGACCAGCTCTGCGACTGGCTACCCTACTCCCTTCCGGCATGCCTCGGGGGAACCCGACTCCCCCTGTCCGGTGGTTTTCTGAAACAACACACCTCCTGTAGCCCACCTTATTACTCGGTTGGCCTCCCACACCCCAGCCGTAGGTGATTTCTACTTTGATTAATTGTTTCTTCTCTTTGATAGACTTTTGGATCAAGGTTTCGTGTTGTAATTGGTTCGATCATGATGTAATTGGTCTTATTGTTTTATTTTAAGGATTAATTGTGTTGGTTGTGGTGCGGTTCTCATGCGGAGGAGTTCGCGCACTGCGTTTGTGAAGTTTCAATACCGAAAGTATGTGTTTCCACATATATATATGTTTTTTGACAAAGTAATTTTCTTATTTAATTTATTTAGTATACTCATTGATTAGTTTTATTGGTGCGAATATAGTTTCACTTAGGGTTTAATTTTATTTCTATGTGTTTAGTAGCATGTTTGTTTAATATGAATGTTCTAATTTTGTGAAAACAGGTTATGATCTTTTCGTAGTGTTTTTTAAACTTTGTTGTTGGTTTATTATGTCACACGAGAGCTGCAAATTCTATTTTATCATGTTTTTGGTGTTTCATCATGGTACTCTTGGTTTTAGAAAGGATGTTGTGAGTGTGTTATTGGTATTAACCTTTGATGTGATATTTTTTTAGGTGTTTAATTATTTTATTAAATTATATATATAGTGAGTGGTCCCTTCCTTGGGAGTTCAAGTCATCTGTAGTAAGGACCAATGTATATACATATATAGGAAAATGTATATGCATGTAGGTGAAGTGGTCTCAGGTTACCCTTGTCAAAAGCTGCATGTTTGAGGTAGGTCCCCTATGCACATGCCTTCAATTTGAATTCCATAAATTCTTTAGTGCTTTAAATGTGTTTTCAAAATTAAATAGTATATACATTCTCTGAAAACTGTTAGAGATGCTTAGTGTTGGACATCCTTTTATATCTAATGGTTCAATTTTACAATTTAAAATGCGTAGTATTCTTCTAGATATGTTTTCTAGCTTGACACACTGAATGCTTTGAAGTGTTTTTGAAAAATGGTTCTTCATTCTCTATGCATAATTTATAAATTTTCCAACGTGTGTTTTTCTATATTGATATATGATCCCAACCATTCTTGGAAAATGTTATACCCTTTTATTCTAAATTGGTTTTGAAATGTTGAATCCTTAAAGTGTTTTTTCCTAAGTGGCTAGCATGTGTGTGTGAAGGTTGATTATTGAGTAAAGATAAATCAGTTCAAGACTTCAAAAAGAGGGAAGTTCATGTTTTGGTTTGTTTGTAAGAATGCATGATTTTTAGAATAAATCTAGGGTAAATTGGTAATTTGACTTTCTTTAATGGTTTGATTTATTTTAAGAATGTTTTTTAAAAGTATGGTGCCTTGGTTGCGCAAATGGATTTTTATGATGATTTTTGGAACTGAAAGATTTTGAGAAACATCATTTTCTGAATGGTAATGTTCTTTTAAATTAATGGGCCCGTTTGGAACTTTGAATGAGTTTTGGATAAAGAAAGTGTTGTGTAAATATTTGTTTTCTTGATAAAAACTCACCACCACTTGAAACAGAGCACAATGGGAAACCTGGGTATCTAGGCAGGTGAACTAGGACTTGTGGGCTAGTGGTCTGGAGATGACATGAACCGGTATCAGTGCAGGTTTGATGATTGTAACACTAACTAAACATATGAATTACCGAGGGTCGTGGTCTTCTAAGCCATGTTTTCTGGGGGTTGTGGTCTTCTAAGCCACATTTTCTAAGGTTCGTGGCCTTCTAAGCCACGTTTCACCGAGACACGAAGATTGTAGGTCCCCAACTAACACTAAGTGCTTAGGGAGTTCCCATGGTTCTTGTGATATAATTTTCAATTCAGTTGTTTCATTCTTGTTCTTTCTTTTATGAAAACCATATTTTAAACTAAACTGGCCTCCTTAAATTTTGAAATGTTAATGCTTGCACAAAACCAATTTTGAAAAGGGAAGAGAAATGTTTTTATTGGAAATTAAATCTTGTTATTTGAATTTGAAAAGATTTAAAAACATTATTTTATTATGCCTTATTTTAAAACAAGAATGATTTGTATTTCTTATTAAAGGCAGTGGCATAGGACGTGTTTGTATTTTGGATTTCTTATAGAGCATCTTGGTGCTCCCACCTACATTATCTTTTCAGTTTCAGGTTCTAGTTTTGGATCTCTCCTACAGTAAGCTTGTTTCTGTGTTTGGTGGTGACCCCTAAGGTCACTTAGAGGTATGTTCAACTGTCCATACTTGTTCTATTTTCAATTTCAAGTATTTAACTACCTTTCTTAGTTTATGTCAACTATTTATATGTCTTCTCTGGGATAAATCATTCCCAAATTCCTCATTGTGGTGACCGACACTAGTTTCTAGCCCGTGGGGATCGGGAATGCCCTTCAGGCCATGTCATGGACTCAGTTAGGTGCCATACTAGATGAGGACCTGGCATGGTTAATGAAAAAATGGTATCAGAGTAAGGTTTGTGTTATTGTTATTTGGGATGTCAGGTAGATTGGGGATAGGATTGTCAGTACACGAGGGGTAGGTGTGAGAATATCATCACAAACTCTTTCTCGTTCCGATCCTCGAGTAACTAGGGGTAGTCTGGGATTTAAATTTTTGGGTTTTATCTGTGTGGATGGAGGATGATAGTAGGAGTAAACCAGTACTGCACACGGTCTCACATGAAGTAGTGAACCATGTGATGCCAGAGAGTACGGTTCGACACTCCTTGTGGTTGGTGATTGCCTAGGTCATGGTCTGCTAAACCATGTAGCCAGATTAGACACAACCACTAGTCCTTCATCAAGGTGTTGTAATGTTTTCGATGTCTTGATTCAGTTTTTGGATTGGCACGAAATTGTTTTCCTTTAAAAAGGGAAGTGTAATTTGGTGTTGTGCTTATTTTATTTTGGCGTGTGGTTGGCATGATTTTTATGGTGCATTTATCTTGGACCTTGTTTTTGGAATTTGGTGTTGATTGGTCGAAGTTGAATTTAAAAAAGGATGTATTTGGTTATTTGAAATTGAAGTGGGTTTTTTAATAAATGCAAAGCATTTTGGAAATTTTTCTTGAGTTTTTGAAATAGTTTTGGAAAAAGGTATTTTTAGAATATTAGGAACATTTTGTTTTGAAATTGGAAGAGCCTTGTTTCTTTTCCAGTGGTATTCCTATGGGTTCTCACATTTGAATGTGGAAGTGATTAATGGACAGTTGGTGGATCATGTGTATGGGTTACTAAGTGGCACAAAAATCCATATTTGCGAGGCATCATGAAATATCAGTGGCGAGTGATTGAATTTTAAGGCTGCTTCTTATTTCCTAAAGTGGGATTTTTTTCTTCTAAAATGTGTTTTTGTGTTCTCACATGGTTTTGGAAATTTGAAAATGACATTGAGTTTAGAGTGAAGACAAATTTTTCAAAGGATATTTTGGGCTTGTTATGCAGTGCTTGGTTTTTAAATCGAGTGTTTTTCTTTAAGAATTAATTGATGTTTTAAATTGGAATTACTAGAATTGTATCTGCTGTCTGGATGTCGTTTTGTGATGTGTTAGGATTTGTAGAATACGGTTTTGTGTTTCTTGTTCGGGATATGCCCCCTAGAAATGTCCCATGGGTTTCCAGCAAGTCTCTTAGTTCTTGGCTCAACCCAGACTCTCAGTGAAGTGGCGGGGTTGAGTTCTAATCGGTGGTGTCAACTGTTTGTATACGTCGAGGTTAGTTGGATATCTTTGAGTGCATTGAGAAAGTTGGAAGTGTCTCCGGTTTTGGAGGAACTCCAAAAGTTGTGTTGTGTAAGTTGTATCGAGTACACTTGGTGGAGCAACACTAAACCAGTAAACAACGATCACTCCATTTTTGTTGCGAATAAGAATGTCTTGAGTGATCATTAAGACTAAACTGATCCCACGATTGTACCTAAGGAATTTAAGGTTCCTCATCTGATGAGGATTTGAACCAAATGGGCCTATTTTTGGAGTACTACTTCCATCAGTTTGTGTTTCATGTCAAACAGATCACTCAATCTTCTATCTCTAGTGTGGTCAGTTGGACACTCTAAGTCATTCACTGCAATTCTCAGTTGGTATGTTGATAGAGTTTACATTTAATACATGAGGAAAAGTATGAATGTTGCCTTTTCAGTAGAGTAAGTTCCAATCATATGTGGTCAGATTATGAACTACTACAAATATGGATTATAATAGCGCTAAAAACTGCCTTTGATAGCGCTAAAAAAGCGCTGTTAATCTCAGCAAAGATAAGGGGGGGTCCCCTTTATCAGTGCTAAAAATAGTGCTGATAAAAACTACCTTTATCAGTGCTATTTTGAGTGCTGATAAACACTACCTTTATCAGCGCTGATATATTATCCATTTACATCGCTTAACTAGCGCTGATAAAGGCCAGAGATCCTGTGCAAAACCAGAACCTGCACAGAACCTGCCCAGCACCTGAACACATTACAACACCTGCACAAAGCACAAACAACACCTGCACATAGCACAAACAACACCCACACACAAATCACAAAAGAAAAAAATGATACATACATGTACTTGAAATCATGAATACAAAACAAAACACTGCTATATACATTTAAAACAATGTTTAATTTGGTTACAATTACATTTATCCAACAAACAGTTAAAAAACAATGATGTTCCATCCTTTTTGCATCCATCCACTCTAAAAAATTGTCATCCATGGCGGAGGTTTCCGAACAAATCATTAGAACTGAGGAAAAAGATTTCACCTACATAATAAAAAAAATATTATGTTAGTAATACAATAATGAAATAAAGAATGGGGTTGCTAAATGGAATTATACTAGTGAGGCACAAAACATAAAATAACCAATTAACAAAGAGACACAATAAAAGAATATTGATTCATGACTGAGTTTTCAAAGATTGATTATCAAACTAAATTTGACAAAATGAGGGATAATTATGATAGTACCAACAACCAAACTCAAGTCCAAATGACCTGCGACAGGCGTGCATCATGGATTTTGATACTATAAAACAAAAAGAACATTTTTAATCCCTTGGAACATAGGAAAATGGATGGGATAAATCATGTATTCAAATTCCTCAATCAGAGAATGGAGACTGAATGGAATAGAATGACCATTAGTAATAGTGGAAAACTAATTCCCTACCCAGTCAATGAATACTGATGGGAGTATGATTTCTGTTACCACACTCATTTCAGGGATAACACATGGGGTTTAGGTGGAAATTTCTACAAGGGACAAAATATACTTTAGGGATTAATCTATAGTCTTAGTGGAAAAATATTATATTCACCATCAAATCCTAAATGGTTTATTCCGATCAGTAAATAACTACCAATAATTTTCATGTCTAAGAAATAACTAAGAGCATTAATCAACACACAGTTGAGGGGATCCAAGAGGAGTATCCTGAATCAAGGAATTGGTTCATTTAGAAATAAAAAGGCATGGAGTAGGTTGAGTGGAAGAAGGGTGTTCAAAATATTTTGTAAAATTACATAACTATACCATCATGTGTCACACATTCTATTTGGGTAGGAGGAGTAAACCCTAAATGGAAGGAAGGTTCATTTAAAACTCACAAGGAATGGGTTTTTAACTCAAGACATAAAAGGGGAATCTTGATTATTGATTATGATCATCTGTGAGTGACCTATCTGAGAAGTTAATGGTTATGAAGGCTATAATACGAACCACATAGTTTAAAGGTCATGTGTCTATGACCAAATGTTACATAGTTAAACGTTATGCATTAAGGACTTAATCCTTGACCTATACTATAAAATCTAATGTCATACAATGGGATGTTAGAATATTTAGTTTAGATTCATGTAGTCAAGAACATTTATGTCTTGAATCTTAGGGTCATATGAGTAGGACCAATGGTGAGAGAGGGATATATTCTCCATATATTAATAAAATATCAATGTGAATAGAGATCTTAGGGTTCAAATTCTAGCAAATTCAGTCTCAACGAAGAGGGATAATTTTTTATTTTACCTGAGATATAGGGTCTAGGATTCAATATATATCCCATTAAATTTGGAATTAATCTATAAATAGTTCTTAAAGGGGTGCGGTTAGAGATCTATGCCCAATAGAGGTCCTCTTAGGTGAGGGATAGATCATCATGTAGTTTTCTGTCATGTGATAGGGTCATGAACTGTGTAATTTAATATATCATGGAAATGATTTTCGACATACACTTTAAGGTATTATGGTAAATATGGGGCACCACACAATTTAACATCTTGTGAAAAATATTTCATTCTACAGTTTAATATCATGAAACTTGGACAAGTGCTCAGTAGCATAAATTCATGCATATCAAACTATGGTGTCATTCAGGTTTGGGTAGTATAACTAAGGCCTTGGTGTCTTGAAGTTTAGGGTCATATAACTAGAACTAGTGGAAATATAACTCATCTATCATGGTGATCATTTAGTGAAGTGATAACGAATCATATGCATGTGGCATGTATCTGAGGATTCTATAACTCAATTAGTCCATCCATAATCTAATCTCTTGAGGAGACAATATTTGAAGATGTTTAATTCCTTAATTATATGTCCCATAATTCTATGGTAGGGAAAATAATTTGTAAGATCATTCATTATTTACTCCTTGGGTCTCTGGATATCCGGAAGATTAAGAATGTGACACTCAAATGAATAAGTGAAGTATGTGGAAACAAGATCACTCTAAAAGGAATATACCTTTTTGTGCCTTTCATTGAGTAAGGGATAGTCCAAGAATTTTGATATACTATATGTGTTCTTGTAAGGGTATCCACATAGATAAAACATAAGTATAGGTATCATTGGATTCAATGTACCATAATCTATCTATTTATGAATCCAATCCTTGAATACAAATCACCTCTCGATTTAATGTCCTAAAAATTGATGGTAGCAGTAGTATTTTAGATGTTGTCACATATTTTTATCTCTAGATCACTTAATCTATGAGAGATCACTCAAATAATTTTTTGTGACATTGAAAAAATACTCAGGAAATTTATTTGGTTGGAGGTAATACACGTTCCTTTTCCCATATTCAAGAGATAGACAAAAAAATTGTTTCTTTATTCTATCAAAAAATAACTTTGTTGGTATGAACATGTTTCTGAATTTGAGATTTGGTAGGAAATAACCTGATATCAATCATTTTATGGGTAGAGGCTAAAGAATTAGTGGCGCCATATGTGGATGTGGTCACCCCTATATTGGGGAATGTTGACTTTCCTGGAAGCTCTTTGGCAACTACTAAGTCTGAATAACATAAAGAATTCACCTGATGATGAGGTGGAAAATGTATAAATTCTCCCATCATAGTAGGTTGGGGGAATTTAAAATATAAAAATCCCCCCATTCCTATGGAACGGGGTGAGGTGGAACTAGGTTTAGAATTCAACCGATGAGGGGGGTGAAACTTTTGATGATAGCCCCAGCCCTATGGGATGGGGTACTTTAATGCAAGGAGTACCATTTTAAGAAGATTCCAATATTACTTAAAGAAAATATCCATTATAAATATTTATAATTACTTCATGAAGATCCTAATTTTCATTCTTCAACTGAGTGATCTATTATTTATAAAATATGTATCTATTATCCTCAAAGGGAAAAAATACAACAGAACTTTCTACACCCCATTTTCAATGGTAGGATGGGTGGATGATGATGGGCGTCACAATCTAAAACTTGAATATTGGATATTATATTTATATTGGGAATATATTCCATCAAACTTGCACTCAAAATCATAAACATGGTTAATAAAACCTTCTATATTGGTATAAATGGTATCATTGATCCCTTCTATAACAATTCTTAGATTAGAGGGTGAGAAAAACCTATTAGGGATTAGAATATTGAAGGAATTTATAATCATATTCATCTCTAGAGTGCTCATCAGAACTAGTGGGAACATCTTTAGACCTAGATGATAACATGTTTATAGATATGTGGGTGAACTAGTGCTCTTATTTAGTAGAATATCTTATTTTTAAGGATGTTTTCTATAAGGTTGTCTGTTGGGATTGGGTATATTGGACCATTTTGTAGTTCATCTCCCATGATACCATTTTTTGGGATGGTTCTCATGATACTGTTATGGTGGGATAGTTCCCCTAACCATTATTTGTCATCGTTGGGGAGAATGGATAAAACAAATGATACATATTACATGGAATTTTCCATTGTAATTTGACCCCTAACCATTCTGTACATTGTGTTATAGCTAAAAAATCTCAAAAATCACCAGGGTACTTCAATGGAAACCCATGTTTAACTTGGTCACATGTATTCATCATCGTCAAAGGGATTCTCAACGAAATGGAAACCCATGTTTAACTTGTGGTATTCCATGAGTTTAACATCCCACAAGGATAGAGGGTCATGATTTAATGTCTTACAGAGATGTAATGGGTGGATCAAAACACTTATAAAGGTGGATCAGGTAGGTACATCTCTAGGAGGGAGCAGCTGGAATGTTTACCTGATAGATGGATCAAAACGCCCAATGAGGTCTGACCCAAGTGTGGTGTATCCCATAAAGGTAAGGTTTTGAAGAGCCCTGGGACACCCTGAGAGGGAAGGGGTGAATCAGGGTGAATTTTTTTTCTTTTAATGTGATGGATCATGTTCCCACATTGGTAGGAACTTGTTGAACTTGTATGATGAATATGATCAGAAAGAAAACATTCACATGCACAGAGAAGTCACAACACTTTTTACTTGGTTCACCACTAAGGGCTACGTCCAAGGAGCATATGCCGGAAAGTTGTCAGTCGTACCAAATTCCACTAATCTTCACTAGATGTGGATTATAAAGGTTAGAGCACAATTACTTTGTCCCAGGCTCATTGCGTTTACAAAGGTTCAGGGATAGCTCACTGCTTCCCTCGGGTCACTCCCGTTGACTCCCCCTGGCTCACTGCCCTTGGTGAAGTCACACTCAGTTTATAGACGTGAAGGTCTCTTCATCATTGCATAAGAATGCATCCTACATTGTATGTAGATGCTATGTTGAAGTCCAATTCTCACCAGAAGACGAATCTCACTTTGCACTGAGGGTACTGGGCGATCTTCCAGCTTTCGTGCAGCTTCAAAAAGACAGATGTACTTTAACAACCCTGGAACACTTCTCCAAGCCCGGTGTGCAAGTTTCAATCCCGACGCGCAAGTCACTTGCGTGGTACAAATTCGGTGCACAGGTGACACCAACCCACTTGCACGACACTGCCTCTTTCAACTCCGAACTTGCGCGATGTTGTGCCTTTAACTCCCCAACCACCTTGGTCGCACAACCAACAACCGGCGTGCAACCTCTACTTGCACGACCCAACAACCACTTACGCGACTCAACTAATTGCGCGAATAGATCTTGAAAAATCTCTAAGTCTTTAACTTGGTTACAAATGAGGAAGGTTGGTCCTCTATTTATAGGTAAACTGGACCCCCTACGCGGTGGCGCACAAGTCTTCCCTCGGCACGCAGGTTCCGGTGCGCAACTCATCCTCCCTAGCCTCTATCGTGCTACTCACTTGCACGACCACAAAAATACTTGCACGAACTTCTTTACTTTGCCATATTTTGAAGTTATAATCTTTAAAAACAATAGACGTGCTAGTTTCCAATCATCCTAGGCATCAGTGCGCAAGTCTCTTCACGGCGCGCAAGTCACTTGCGCGACCAGCCCAAAACTTGTGCGACCCTTATCCCTTTGCCATTTTCCCGTGTTCTGATCTTGAAAAACATATGGCGCGCAAGTTTCCTCTCCTTCAAGTACACAACGCACAAGTATCTTTTCCAAAAACATTTTTCTCCATTTGTCGATTTTTAGGCCCAAAAATTTGGCAAACACTGGGAAATGGCGCCACCTTCAATACTATTGTCTACTTGAACTGTATGATCTCTTTGCTGGTACACATTATGAACTTCCACTGAGGATTGACAAAAAACACAAACCGTACTCCAAATCATGCATAGAAGACCATGGTTCCAACATGTTTCTTATTTTGAAGACTTATTCGAACGCCACTAAGGGAAAAAGAGGAGGGAAAATAAGCGAAGGTGTACCCCAGTGAGGGGGTCACCATGGTTTACCATTGGTTGAGAGTTAACCTCATGGAGGCTTCCTACGTACCCTATTTAGAATAAAAGGATCAAAAACCATATATTTAAAAGAGGTATGGTGTTGGTGTTACCCATGGTTAACTTCCCTTCACACTAGGAATACTCTTGGTTGGATGAGTATGGGTTTTGTGGGGCTTATGCATTGTTATATTCACAGGTTCTTTCAAGAGTAGCAATGGGATGAATGGGGAATACGTGCTAAGATGGACCATGTGAATGGCGTGATCCTTGTAAAGATTCATGAGGCACAAAAAACATGTGGAGCTGTCTGTAAACATTATTTATGGTGGCCATGGGGCTCATCAGACTCCCCATACTTTCCATACGCACTGCACACCATCATGACTTACTTCAATATTGAGTTGTTCAAAGATCAATAATATGAATCTGGGGATAGAAAACATTGAGTAATAAATTAAGATTTCAATACATAGGAGCATTCTCAATTCACCAAATAAGGTTGGAGGATAATCAATGATCATATATAGATAATATAAGTAGTAGGAATTCACCTTTATCCTATTTGTGTACAATCTTCCATCAGGTATGTTGCCCATTCGTTTCTAAACACATGTATATTATCTTCTGAATATGAGTTTTTGCGACAGTCATGGTAGTACTAAAAAAATATAAATACACAAAGGATTAATAAATATTTTAAATGAACTCGTAATTATTTTCAAAAATACCTCATCAGGGATGCTAGTTTGTTGATGAAATATGATCTATTTCATAGATTTACAAACATAATAACCATAGTCCTTTCTGTTTGTTTGTTTTGGACACTACAGAAACATCAAAAACAATAAGTAATTTTTTTTGATATGTGTTTGGATAGTGAAATGTTATTATGTATACCCAGATACTTTTCCAGTTGTAGATCTTGTAGGCTTGCTCATCCTTATGCCCTGGATTCATTCCATGCATTAGACGATATTGATGCACCGCCCTATCATAAAAGAATCCTCATTAAAAGATAACATAAATTACATAACTAGATGTTTAGTTTTAAAATTTTGGATCTAGTGTAATACAAATTAACAAACACCATCATGCGTGGTTGGTTTGTTGGATATCCATGCGTTGAATCCAGAAAATAAATCTTTGGAGTATCCAAATTGACTGCAATCAGCATCCAATTCTCCCTAAAAATACAAAAAGGAATAAGTAAAGAAAGAAATGAAAATATAGTTGATATGATTAAATTGTAGAGTTTTACCCCTACATCATTGGTATTAAAAAGAGTCTGTCATCCATAATTTTGTTTTCAAATGATTTGAGCAGGGATGACATTATTGCAGCCTTTTTATCAGAATCTATTTCGTCTTTCGAAGAGGTGGTGTGAGGACTAACAAGTCCAAATTTTTGTTTATGGGGAAATCCCTTCAATTTTTTTTCATATATACGTCTGCGACAAATATAAATTGTATTTAGTCATAATTATTAGAGTATATCAGCTTTTGTAAAATCAAATCATGAAAAACTTACCTCATGTATACATTTACAACTGAGGCGCCTATCCATTCATACTTGAGGAGTTCATTTACATTTTCAGCACTAATGAAATCTTATGTTTCCTCTCCATACACAACTTTTTTGAAATCAACTATGTGAGTATTTTTGTCTTTCAAATTTGTATCCACATGAGCCTGCAATGATATTAACTGTGGATATAGAATGGGTGGGGTGAAGGTGATCTCAGTAGACCGTTTCAATCGGTTGGTTGATCCTTGAGATAGTTTTGAGCTGATATTTCGTTTCACCCCACATTCTTTGTCATTCTATAATAACATTCATCGGTTTAGACCTTTCCTCATTAAATGTTAAAGGTCTAGCTTGAAAAATAAATTAGAAATGGATACCTTTTTGTCGACATGTTTTTTTACAAGAACTATCAGCCATGTGATGAATGTTCCAACAGCTTGTTCAACCGTATGAATGTCGTCATTGTCATTTGGAATAGGTAGCTCGACACTTGGATCATTAGATACGTTAATTGACACTCTAAGATCATCTTTTGGAAGCTGTCTGTTGTGTAGCATGTCGTTTTGCGTATTGAACACCGTAGCCCTCGCTACAAGGCGATAGGTGGGGGTTGATATATATAAATCACATTCATTTCACCCTGTGGAATATTAGTACAGGAAAGGTATCAGTGTCTATGTAAATCACATTTCACAGAAACAATTATTAAAACACTGATTACCTCATCTAAGTTAGTTTTTTTAGGGGAATGGCTCGGCTCAAAGCTGGTGGGGGGTGGGGCGGGATCGTCACGCACGAGTTGTTGTTGAGTTGTTTCTTCTCTTTGCCTCTCCCCCATAAATTTTTCTATCATCTCTCTCTGGTATTGTAATTATTCTTGAAAAATAGACAACTGTTCTTGCAGTTTTTCCATTTTTTTTATTTTGATCCTCCGCTTGTTTTTGTTTTTGAAAATATGTTCGGGGTGTCACCCCAAAACCCACATCTCTAACGCGGCCATACTTTTTTGGATGCTTCAAGGCTGCTGAAAGTATGTCTGCATCTGGTGTGGTTTTTGTTGATTCTTGTGACTATGTTAGATAGAAAATTTAGAAAAATAAGTAGTTATTGTAATGTAATAGTTATTTAAAGCAAATCAAATTTATATTATGTCATACTTACACATATTTACCACACTTTTTGTGTGTTTTCATCTATCAGCATCCTCTCTTTATTTACACAATCCTCCATCCATAAAACATGGTGTGGTATGGATATGGATTTTGATTTTGATTCATCAATCTGCATATAAACAGAAAAACATGGTTATGGTGTTGTTTTATGTCACATACTAGTAGTAGGGTAGATTTAAAAGATGTACCAATTTTTTCTCAAGTTTAGCGTACCCCATCCTTACTTTATGGTAAGGGTACGCTGGTTCTGTTGCGTGTTTTTTATTATCAGCACTCAGTAGCTGTTTCATAAATAAAAACTATCAATCAGAGTGATTAATACAAGAAAACGTCAAACAATGTATTACCACACACAATGTACCTGAAAAGTATTCTCCCCATGATGGTTTCTAAACGCATCCCATGCTCCTTGGGATATCAAGTGTGCGTAAATAGGAGGTGGGTGTGACTTGATTTTACCTTCTGCATCTTTAAGATGATATTTCGTTAAAATTGTGCGGAAACCTCTATGAATCCTTCCTGCAACTCTTAATACATATTCCTTGTGTGAGGCATCTACTATAAATGAACTCTGCAATGTATGATGAAGAGTAAGTAAATGTTTTGGTATTTTATTTTATTTTAATAAATTAAAAAAATGATATCATAATGTTACCGTAATCTCTTCCCTCATTAGTGTCTTCAGCCCAGTGACAACATGGTGCCACGACTGTACATCAATCGACACTCATTGCTGAGTGATGATTCCAATGTAGCTGCTAAAGATGGATCTATTGGGGTTAACATGTTGGCCTCTCTTATTCCATCCCACCTCAAATTTTATGCCTTTTTCTTTTGCCTTAAGGATTTCGGCTAACACTGTCAAACTACGATTCTCTTTTTCTTTACGCTTTCAGGGTTTCATTTCCTACCATTTCCTCAGAAGTTGCATCAATATCTTCCCCCAGAGCACTAGCATCGACAATGGGACTAGCAGCAATAGGTTGAGAAATCTATTGTACCTCAGCACTAGGACTAGCAATAACAGGTTGAGAAACCTGTTGTTGTTTTGTAGTGGGACCACCAGCTATTGGTTGAGAGACCTTTTGTGCCTCGGGGATTGGGCACATCAGCAGGTGTATAAGTCATTATCTGCAGAAGTGGTTTAATATTTAATTTATATTACATAAAAAAAGCAGTGAACAGATAATAACATAACATAACACAATGTATGTTACAATAAACAAATAACCTGATTATTGTACTCTCTTTTTTTCTTTAAAGGCTGAAGAGATTTGACTCCTCTACCGACTATGTAAATCCCTTCATTGTGGTCTCCTCTGAAATAAAAAACTCCGTCTACATTGGGACCGCTTTAAAATGATTGTGAAGTTCCTATAAAAGGGTCAACCTCCGCTGAACTTTCATATGACCCTTCAGTTGTTTTTGTCGATAACAAAACAATTGACCAATTTCAGTTTGTGGGGTCTGGAACATAATATACTTGTACTGCCTGTGATTCTATTTTAAATGGTTTGTCTTTTTCCCCTTCCTTACTGAAATCAACTTTCACGAATCCTAATTCATCTATTTTAACAGCACTCCTGTTATCAACCCACTTTCATTGAAAAATCGGCACTTTGAATTTCGTATAATCCAACTCCCATATTTGTTTGATGATGCCAAAGTATGACATATTCGCATAAATTGGATTTTTGTCATTAGCACTGGAAACATGCATCGCCTCATCCACAAGTGTAACCCCAATATTCTTCATGGTACTATCTTCATCATGTTCATTAGTATAGAATGTATAACCATTAACTGCATAAGCATTGTAAGATAATACGTACACACTTGCTCCTCCGGCTAGCCATCGAAGTCGTTCTGAAATTGAGTCTGGATTTTCATCTAACTGCTTAAAAATATGGTCTCAAAACCATCCTATAAACTGCCGATTATGTGTATCTGATATCCATTTTCATCCCTAGAAGGATTCAAACGCCTAATAATTTCTTTGTGGGTTTGAACATATGGGTCAACGTCGAAACTATTATGCAAAACATAAAGGTGGTCCTGCTCCCGATCTGTAATATTGATTGTGACAATCTCTCTTCTAGAAATTCCTTCACCCTCAAGACGCTCAGTGTGACGAGATTTCGGTAGGCCAATGATTTCCACACTAGACAGGTATTTGGTACAAAATTCAACAACTTCCTCAACAATATATTGCTCTACAATACAACCCTCTGGCCGACTTCGGTTTTTGACATACCATTTCAAAATATTCATATACCGTTCAATGGGGTACATCCATCTATAATGTATAGGACCACATAGTCAAATCTCTCTCACCAAATGAACCATCATATCGAAAAATGGCGGCGGGAAGAAGATTTCCAATTCACATAATATGACGTAAATTTCTCTTTCCATAGTTGGCAATTTCGCTGGGTCTATAACTTTGCTGCATATAGCTTTGAAGAAGAAATAGAGCTTCGTTAATGTATGGAGGACATTCTTGGGAAAAATGAAACGTAAATCTATAGGAATTAGATATTACATAAAAACATGACAGTCATGTGATTTCAGACCCTTTAATTTTAAATCGCCCATTGACATGATGTTCTTGATATTTGATGAATACCCCTATGGATCCTTTACTTCATTCAAGAAGTTGCAAAACTGATATCTCTCTTTCTTGGAAAGAGTGTAAGAAGCAGGAGGAAGAAATGTTCGTTTTTCACCCTTCACTGGTGCTAACTCTTCTCGTATTCCCATCTCAACCATGTCCAATCTATCTTAATTCCATCCTTTGTTTTGCTAGGTGCATTTAGCAACGTGATGATGAAACTATCACATACATTTTTTTCAACATGCATAACATCAAAAAAATGTCTGACATACAGACAATTCTATTATGGTAATTCAAAAAAAACTGATCTCTTTTTCCAACCAAGCTTTTTCAAAAACAGTTTACCAAAAGTAGTGTCCAAATATTTTACATTCTCAAACAATTGATCACCAGTTAGTGGAGACGGTGTTGTATGTTCTTCTGAACTTCCGTCCAATGATGTCTACTAAGATCGGTACTTATTTCGTCAGGGTAGAAATCTAAGATGTCCTAGAAACATGATTTTCGATGAATGTTTCAACCTAATTGACTATGTACCTTGTTCGCAAATGGGACACCCTTGAGTTACTTTAATGCTATATCTTGAAAAATTTCCATAAGCAGGAAAGTCATTTATCGTCCTGTACAACATGTATTTCATAGTGAAATGTTCATTTTTGTAAGCATCATACAACGTAACACCTGAATCCCACAATATCTTCAAATCCTCGATCAATGGGGCCAAATAAACATCAATATCATTACCCGGTTGTTTTGGTCCTGATATAAGCATAGATAACATGATGTATTTTTGTTTCATGCATAACCACGGTGGTAAGTTATAGTTTACCAACATAACCGACCATGTACTGTGACTGCTGCTTTGAAAACCAAAAGGATTCACCCCATCTATAGATAACGCCAGACGAAGGTTTCTCGACTCGTTCCCAAATTCAGGATACTCATGATCAATTCTCTTCCACTGAGGAGAGTCTGCCGGGTGACGTAGTTTCCCATATTTAATTATTTTATCTTCATGCCATATCAATTGTCCTACAGTCTCCTCACTTCCATATAGGTGTTCTAAACATAGGAATGATTGGAAAGTACCATACTACTTTCTTAGGACTAGAATCATCTTTCTTGTATCGGGAAGCACCACACTTTGGGCATTATTTAAGTGATTTTTGGTCCTTACGAAATAATATACAGTCATTCGGGCAAGCATGTATTCTTTCAAATATCATACCCATTGATCGTAACATTCGTTTGGCATCGTATGTTCGGCTTGGGAGTTCATTATCTTATGGGAGCATGTCATTCAGGAGAGCAAGTAGTTCTGTAAAACTGGCGTCACTCCACCCGCTTCCTGCTTTCAAATTATACAGCTTCAATACGGCTGACAATGCTATATATTTAGTGCAACCAGCATACAATGGTGTTTTTGCACAACTCTTTAGCTTCTCAAACAATTTTGGGAAATCACGAAGTTCGACTTCAACTGTCCTTTTCATTTAATCAATACGATCTTCATCATCATTCACATCTGTAATCACACCCTCCATACGATCGTCTTTACTGTTCATGCTTCTAATCACATCAGATGATCTATAGAATGTCGTGTTCTCTGATTCACTACCTACATTTGTTTTTTCCCCGTGTTTATTCCAACATGTATAACTTTGATCTATTCTGTGACAGATCAGGTGTTCTTCCAACTCCCCTGGACTAATTTGTCTTGAATAACAACAATGTAAAAACGAACAAAGGATTTGAGAAGGGTCACATTAATGATCTTTTGCAAACTTGATAAAATCTTTCATGCCATCTTAATACTCTTTTTTCAACCGACTGGCATTCATACATTCTTTATTCATATTCATCGTCTTTAGGGGTTCCATCTCAAACTTACATAATATTATGTTTTAATTAATCAGCTAGCATTTTTTGGGTTTTATAAAAACAAATCATGGTACAAAGGCCTTTAAACACATGTGAAATCCATATACACGGTGTGTCTAGTAGGGTGAACATCATGTATGTATAAGATACCTGATTTAATCTGACATATATCAAATTTATTCCAAGTTGGTCTTACAAAGACTGAATGATGCCTTTGAAAATACATGACATTTAGAACAACTTGAGCTAAAAGCGTGTACTTTAGATACATATTGAGTCACCTCACCAGCTATGCATCACATTTTTGTGGAATACACGGTGTGTAGTCCTTACATGACTACTAGGGGTGTATAGTCTATACACATCAAGTCTCTATGGTATCTATACATGGTGTGAGTGAAGTAAAACACATGTCATATGGTTCTACCATTATTTCATGGCATGTACTTGGTTTCATGCTGAAGTATATGTCTTGGAGATACATTGTGTGTGACCTAGGTTCACATGACATGTAACATTTAAAATGAAACTTATGCCAGGTTTGAGTCAGAATATTAGTCATGTGGTGTAAATTTTGGAGATAAATGTTGTGTGGCATTAAAATCTATATGAAATACATGTATGGTGAATCATGTTCCATGTATTTTAAAGTGTCTCATAGAGCCCTCAAGAAGTGGTTTTCTAGGATTCAGTGGAATTGCACTAGTAACAAAGTGGTGGTGCCATTCAAATGGGTAAAGTTTGGATTGATATTTAATGGTGGACGAACTAAAACATGGGAAAAAATGGCATATCAATCATGCCAACAACCGCGACACCATAGAAAAACACAATCATGATCACAATCGCAACACCATACAAACCAAACAATCAAAATTTTAGATTTTACAAAGCATCCCTTATTCAATTTTGTTTGTTAATTCAGTGGTTATCACAGAAGTTTCATCATCCTGGGGTGTTCATTCATATGTCAAGTATAGGTAAATTACCAATTTATATATTCCAATGTTCAACAAGAACCAAGCAACATTAAATTCATTTAGTGCACAAACAAGGACCACCAACGACCACGATTTTCAGTGGGGCATTTAGCCCGTACATTTCACATTATAACCATCAATATCAAACAGTAATAACATGCGAACAAGAGGAAACCAATGAGTAACAGGAGAAAACTCACTTCAAAGGTGTCCTTAAGCACGCGACAGAGGTGCGTATGTGGCAGAGGAGAGGCGCACAGCAGAGGAAATTTCCAACTGAAAAGAAAACATAAAATAGGGGAAACCCATGAGAATAAAATAATCTAAAACCAAATACACCATTTACCACATCCCACAAACACCAAAAGACAATGCATGCAAATAAATTTAAATTTATTGATAGAAATCACTATCTGATCACTAATTTTAATCCAAACTATAGGTGAAAACAAATCCAAATAGGAATTAGAAGGATCACATACCTCGAGAAAATAAATCCAACCATAATAGCGATCAAGCATAGGACAATGTGAACTAGATGGAACTCAGGATAGGGAGTAATCCATCCTATAATAACTCTAAGAAATTGGTGTGGTGAAAAAATCCCAACATCCTATTAGTATTTGTGGTGCGATACGTTATACTCAACACTCGATTTAAGGGAGTGTGATTTTCCTATATTCTCAACAATTACCTTACCATCTTATGTTATCCTCTATAAAGGTGTATTTTAATTTTAACTAGAATGGGGAATTACCTCTCATCCATCAATTTAATCAGGACCATTTGTATAAGTAAACCATTTTTCACATTCATATTTATATTACAAAATATGAAGAAAAGCATCCCATATGTCCCATTATCCATGTACAATTTCATTCAACGAAATGAAATACACAATTACCATTCTATATAACATGCAATAGATGGTGTTCCCTTTTAACCCATTATATATCATTTCAATTCATTTAATTAATTCATTAAATTAAAATAAATCCATCATGTAAAATTCATTCCTCGTGATTATTACACATCCAATTTACCAATAATGGAAAATTCACTAATAAGGCTCAAAGGGTCTTCAAAATGGTCCATAATCAACAAGGAAATTTCATACATGGTAAATTCCATTAAGAATCTAGTCCAAACACCTATAATGTGTCTTAAATTCCATTTATAAACCCTTGTATCAAGGGAAACCTCATTTAAAAGCTTTGACATAAGCTAAATAGGTGTTCAGGGCAATTAGTAATTTGACATTAAAGGGATAATTTTACTTGGCACACTCAAGGGGTGTCTATAAAAGAGTTCAAGAACATCTAACCCATGAAACAAGATTCAATACGTGTTTATTGAGGTGCAATGATTAAATAAAGAACTCAATAATATCAATAATCCATTGAATCTTGCAATAACACTATAAATTAGGATTTCACACGTTAAATTCAAAGGGGGGAAAATTTACCTGAAAATGAGTAACAATAATGGTAGCGGTGGTGGCGGCGGTGGAAAATGCAGTGGCGACGACAGAGGCGGAGGCAGCAGCGGCAGAAAAGGCAGTGGTGGTCGCGGTAGTAGGGGTGGAGGCGATAGAGGGAGCGGGGGTCGTGGTAGCGGGGGTCGTGGTAGCGGGGGAAGCGGTGGAGGTGGCGGCGGCAGTGGAGAAAGAGGAGGACGAGGAGGAGGAAGGAGGAGGATGAGGAGGACGAGGAGGACGAGGTCGCGGCGGAGAGGGGCCTGGTTTAGCTTCCGCAAGAGCTTGACCGCGTGCGAGCGAGGATGGCCTGTTAGGGTTATTACATAAAAACCGATGGAACCTTTATCAGCGTTTGTTAAAAGCCCTGATAAAGGTTTGTTTTATCAGCACTAAAATAAAATCGCTGATAAAACATTCATTTATCAGCGCTTTTTTAGCGCTGATAAAGAGATACCTTTATTAGTGCTAAAAAAGCGCGGATAAATGTTACCTTTTATCAGCGCTTTTAGATAGCGCTGATAAAGGCCTACTCCTTTGTCAGTGCTTTCTGTTTAGCACTAATGAACGATAGTGCTTCCCTTGCCCTGTTTTGTGGTAGTGATGACTACAAGGTGGTAGATGATTCCGACATCAGGTCCCCAACCATAGGTCTTGGGGTGATGCCTGTGCACAGTCAAAAACTCGTCAGACGTGGTGAGAGTCTGGTCCTACTTAAGTCCACTATAGGAATAATTAATGTAGGTTGGCCTATGTTGGAGGGTTTGTGATTAAGGGTTCAGTACGTATGACTCAATGTAAACTGGGAATACCCGTTCATGTGTCGTGGTGTTAGGGAAATCCTAAAATGGTGGGAACACCCACCCCGGGTCTCACCACCGTCCCCTCTTGTGTTGGTTGGTTAAACTTAGGGAGCTTGGATGGTCAAGCCAGTATTAGAGGTTTGTCTGGGTTTGTGAGTCATTTTGGTTTGGATAAGCAATGTGTGACAAGAATCATAATATGGTGGGGAGACCACCATAGAAAGAACTTGTGAAAAAATCCATCTTCAAAGTGTGTTTGGTGGGGAAATATTTTTCTCCTGCTCCGCCCAACCTTTACCATGCTAATTGGTTAGCTTGGGTAGTGGGTCTCTTGACAAGTGTTCATGGAGATCTCAAACAGCCATGGTGATCCCTAAGATTCGGTTCATGGTGTTCCATGTTGTAGTTCTGCCTAAGGTGAATTCTTTGTTGCTGGTTGTTTTGTTTGGTGATTCTGTTTTTGAGATATTTGGAGTTTCAAGTCATGGGTGTTTGGAATGACCCATCTTCGGGTGGTTGAATTGGTGTTTTGGGTATCTTTTCATTCCTTCTTGGATGCTTGAGATTACTCAGTCTTCTGGGACTTTCTGTGGGCAGAAAGTGTCATGGTGGGGATAATTTTCACACCTCGACCGACACTTCATTTTAATTTAATTATTTTGGGTCTCACATTTAAGTTGAGGTTTGAACTATTTCTATTTTAAAGAAATTGGGATATTATATGGGTGTGCGACTGTACGCAGGACCGTGTGTAGTGCCCAAATTTAATAAGAGAATGTTTTATGATTAATTTTATTATTACATGGGTGTGCTACTATACCATAACAATACCCGCGCTTGAGCGCGGTGTCTAGAATCAATTGTTAATGCAATTATTTTTGCGACTTCGTTTATTATTTTAGTTTTATTGTTAGTATTATTATAATTTAAGTTAAAATTTCAAATAGGTTATTATTATTATTTCAGTTAATATTTTAATTAGTTAGATAATATTAAATTATTATAATGGTTATAAAATTATCAACATGTAAATTTTAACTTTGATACTACTATTATTAATTTTCTTAAGATTTTCATTTGGATATAAATATTTTTAAGTTATTGTTAAAAATAAAATAGAAAAAAATTCTTAACATAATATTTTTACCCCTAAAATTACTATTATTATTGAAAATATATCATTAAATCAATATAATTATTAAATTATTTCTAACATAATTGAATTTAAGTTTTTTTTGTTTTATTTTAATCTATTTTATTTATTTTTCTTTTATTTTTATTTATTTCTTTATTTACTTATTTTTTCCTTTCCTATTGATTTCTTCCCTTATTCCCATCATGCCTATAGCTCCTCCAAAAACCATACCTACAACACTCTTCCCTCCCTTCACACCTCCTTCTTGCCAGTCCAGGCTCCACCATCTCACCGGTCCTGCTCCAATTCGGTGATGCCCTGTCAGCCTCCCCGTCCAGCCACCTCCGACCCCCTTCTCCTCCGGGTGCGCAACACACCTCCCCGTGCAACGACCCTCTAAGACCATATCCACATACGGCTGCCCTACTCCCTACCGAAATGCCTCGGGTGAACCTAATTCCCCATATCCGGTGGTTTTCCGACACAAAACACCTTCGGTAGCCCACCTTCTTGCTCAGTTGGCCTCCCGCACCCCAACCGCAGGTGATTTCTACTTTGATTAATTGTTTCTTCTGTTTGATAGACTTTTAGATTAGGGTTTCATGTTATAATTGGTTCGATCATGATGTAATTGGTCAGATTGTTTTATTTTAAGGATTAATTGTGTTGGTTGTGGTGCGGTTGTCATTCAGCGGAGTTCACGCACCGTGTTTGTGATGTTTCGATACCAAAGGTATGTGTTTCCATGTATATGTGTTGTTTAAAAAATTAATTTTCTTATTTAATTAATTTAGTATACTCATTGATTAGTTTTCTTTGTGCGAATATAGTTTCACTTAGGGTTTAATTTGATTTCGATGTGTTTAGTAGCATGTTTATTTAATATGAATGTTCTAATTTTGTGAAAACCCATTATGAGCTTTTCGTAGTGTTTTGTAAACATTGTTGTTGGTTTATTATGTCATGTAAGGGATGAGAATTATATTTTATCATGTTTTTGGTGTTGTATCATGGTACACTAGGTTTTAGAAAGGATGTTTTTAGTGTGTTATTGGTATTAACCTTTGATGTGATATTTCAAATGTTTTATAAATTGTTTAAGTGTTTAATTCCTTTATTAAATTATATGTATAGTGAGTGGTTCCTTCCTTGGGGGTTCGATTCATCAGCAGTAAGGTCCTATGTATATACATATACATGAAAATGTATATGCATGTAGGTGAAGCGATCTCGGGTTACCCTTGTCAAAAGCTGCGTGTTTGAGGTAGGTCCTGTATGCCTATGACTTCAATTTGAATTCCATAAATGCTTTAGTGCTTTAAAAGTTTTTTCAAGATTAAATAGTATATATGTGCTATGAAAAGTGTTACAGATGCTTAGCGTTTGACATCCCTTTATATCTAATGGTTCACTTTTATGATTTAAAATGAGTAGTCTTCTTTTAGATATGTTTTATTGCTTGAAACACTGAATTCTTTGAAGTGTTTTTGAAAAATGGTTCTTCATTCTCTATGCATAATTTATAAAGTCTCAAACGTGTGTTTTTCATGTTGGTATATGATTCTAACCATGTTTGGAAAATGTTATACCCTTTTTATGCTAAATTGGTTTTGAAATGATAAATCCTTAAAGTGGTTTTTCCTAAGTGTCTAGCATGTGTGTGTGAAGGTTGATTATTGAGTAACGATAAATTAGTGAAAGACTTTAAAAAGAGGTAATTTCATGTTTTGGTTAGTTTATAAGAATGCATGAGTTTTGGAATAAATATGAGGTAAATTGGTAATTTTCCTTTCTTCAATAGTTTGATTTATTTAAAGCATGTTTTTTAAAAATATGGTTAATTAGTTGTGCAAATGAATTTTTGAGATGGTTTTTGGAACTGAATGATGTTGAGAAACATCATTTTCTGATTGGTAATGTTATTCTTAAATTAATGGGCCCATTTGGCACTTTGAATGAGTTTTGGATAAATAAAGTGATGTGTACATATATGTTTTCTTGATAAAAACTCACCACCAATTGAAACAGATAATAATGGGAAACCTGGGTATCTAGGTGGGTGAACTAGGACTTGTGGGCTAGTGGTCTGGAGATGACATGACCCAGTATCACTGCAGGTTTGAAGATTGAAACACTAACTAAACATATGAATGAATGAGGGCTGTGGCCTTCGAAGACACGTTTTCTGAGGGTCATGGTATTCTAAGCCACATTTTCTAAGGGTTATGGCCTTCTAAGCCACATTTCACTGAGACATGAAGATCCTAGGTCCCCAACTAAGAATAGCTACTTAGGGACTTCCCATGGTACTTGTGATACAATTTTCAATTCAGTTGTTTCATGCTTGTTCTTTCTTTTGTGAAAACCATATTTTAATCTAAACTGGTCTCCTTAAAATTTGAAATGTTAATGCATGCTCAAAACCTATTTTGAAAAGGGAAGAGAAATGATTTTCGTGGAAATGAAAGATTGTTATTTGAATTTGAAAAGAGAGAAAAAAATTATTTTATTATGACTTATTTTCAAACTTGCATGATTTGGATTTCTTATTAAAGGAAGTGGCATAGGGCATAGTTATATTTTGGATTTACTACTAAGCATCTCAGTGCTCATGCCTATATTATCTTTTCAGTTTCAGGTTCTAGTTTTGGATCTCCCTTGTAGTAAGATTGTTTCTATGTTTGGTGGTGACCAATGAGGTCACTTGGAGGTATGTTCAACAGTCCATCCTTGTTCTATTTTCAATTGTAGTTATTTAACTACCTTTCTTAGTTTATGTCGACTATTTATATGTATTTTCTGGGCTAAATCATTCTCAACTGCCTCATTGTGGTGCCCGACACTAGTTTCCAGCCCGTGGGGATCAGGAATGTCCTTCGGGCCATGTCACAGACCGGGTCGGGTGCCGGGTTGGATGACGACCCAACCTAGTTCATGTCAATTATCAACAAGAACCATTCTCAAATAGTTCAAAGTTCAAAAGTATCCTCATAAACCATAAAAATATTCTTTTCTCATCAAGCCTCTATATAAATTTTGATGAAAGGTGGTTATCATGATCAAAATTACTATAAATAGTTTTTTTTTCATACTTCTATATCTCATCCATGGAAAGCTGCCTCAATCAGAAACCCATATTATAGGAAACATGATATATTATCCTTTAATTTGAATAAATTTATCAGTAATTGAAATTATACTATATCAAAATCATTATTTAACATCATAGTTGTTAATGTTTAAAGTTTAACTTAAACCTATTTTCATCTCTTGAGTAGGGAAATGATTATTATTTCATTAAAACGAAGGAATATATATCAATAGGAAAACATAAAATATACTTTAAATCACTAAAATTTATGTAAAAAAATGTTTTACAATTCTTTAAATCCATATGAAGAAGGTTAATGAAATAATTATATACTATCATTCTGATTATTCCATCTCTAATGATTTACCTCATCATTACAAAATCGTTGTCAAATATATCATCAATCAATTAATAAATATAATATTTCACATTGGAAAGAATTAAAATTTGTTTATTATTTTCCCAATCAATGAAACCATAAGAAGAATTCATAGTACTAATTCAGAACTGGTATGTATACACCCTTACATAAACAATTAACACCACCATTTAATTCCATGGAATCACATAATTTACAATAACCCTTATTTAAAAAATCAACTTTGATATCAACTCAAAATTTCATATATCTAAAGATACATCACATATGATTTATCATATATAGAGATTCATTATCAAATAAAGGTAAATAATAAATATTCATTATCATTCAAACTAGTTACATCCTTTATATTTATTATTCCAAGGAGTTTCATTACTATCTAACTTTATACACTCTTATAATAACTATAATTAGTATTTAAACTATACGCTATACTAAACTAGGAAATACTTAATTTTAAAGATATTTAAGTTTCTTTATATGGGATTTTATAATACAACATTTACTTTCAATATCAGTCATTTTTTTGTCTCGATTAAAATTTATATTTATATTTCATAAAAAACTATTACATAGTCCAATGGGAATAATAAAATTTGCATCCATATTTCATTACCTATTTTCATATAGAAGGTATAAACTATAATAAATTTTATTCCTAACTAATTTTATTTCAAATATGGACATTGAGATGATCATTTTTACTACAAAATGAGTATTTATCCACACACCACACACATATTTACAAATATATTTTAAATAAGTTACTCAAAGAGGACCCAAAACACCAAAATATAAGAAAATAAGGACATTGTCACTTATAAGGCCTCAATGTTTTATATTTTAACCAAAAAATACCTATCCTTTAAATATAGATTAATTGAGAATAAAACTAATAATTTTTTAAATATGTACTTCACAATTGAGTAAAATTAGGGATTTTATAAAATTAAATTTTCCTAATTATCTAATGGAAAGTAAGTTACACATTTTCATAATCCCTAAATTACTCATAATGAAGTCATTATTTTTTGAATCCAGGTTAATAAAATCTCAAAAATACCACCCTTTACATAAGGTATGTAATTAATCTGACCCAGTAGCCTATAGTTGCAAACTTACATTATTACATTAGTATAGATAAAAGATTTAAATCCCAAAATATTGGTCAATTTAGAAATTTTAGAAACAATATTACATATATGACACCCATTTTATATTGGAAATAGAAATTGAAACAAAATACATAACAGAATAAAATGATCAACATCCTTAAAAACTCATTCAAAGGATTTCTCTTCATAATCCAGGGAAAGGAGACCCAATAAGGGTGAGATAAAATGATAAATAAGGGATAACTATAGTGGAAGATATAATAATTCAATGATATTAATCAACATTTAAAGGTAAATAATGGATTAGAAAATCCATTTAAATAACTGGATAATGAATAATCAATATTTCAGGGTTAATAACTGAAAAAACATTCCATATAATCAATAATATGACAATGAAATTCATCCATAGAAAATATTATAAAAAAACTAATAGATAATAATTATTAAATTATAATATAATTAAAGTGATTAATTATTGGGCATAATGTCTTTGGCACATTAAAACCTATACTGTCAAGATCTATCCACTAGAGAATTTAAAATTACAGGTCGAAACCCATTTAATTTGGGCAACTGATTTGTGTCATGAGACTTGTCGATGCATAAAAAGGATGTATAAAGTCATTACCACACCCATATATTCCTTTCAAAATCATTTATCATATATATAATTACCAATTTAATTTGATAACAATATTCCTTATCAATTATCCATATTGAGTAAAGGATACAAATTTATCAATATTTCCCCAGTTAATAAAATAACTTCCAAAGTAAAAATTATATGCAAAAATTGAATAACGTTTAAGAAATAATCAAATCCATGACAAAATCAAATTTAAATATAATATAAATTAAATTTATCATGAAAAATGATTACAATAATGTGATTGTTTCAAGAGAATTTTAATAATCACAAAAGAAAGTGAGATTTCATAGTATATTTTTTCACATTGGAATTTTCATGTAAAATACATTTGGATGAAATAATTCAAATTGTAACATAAAATTACATTAATATATAATTATTAGTGATATTAATTTTCGAAGGGGAACAATATTCACCATATAAAATAAACTAGGTTCATAACATTACAATATACCTCAACGAAATGAAATTGAAACGAAATATGATACCATATATTTCATGTTTTTTGAATGCTATTTAACCTTATGTATAGTGTTTTGAATAATTTTACTAACTTATACCATAACCATATTCATATTCATCATACCATATAAGTATCTTTTATAATATCTTATCACCCGTTCATTAGAAATTTCTCATTTTTTCCATTATTATGGGTAATAACTACTTTGTTTTTTGAGTATGTTTTGACTTCTTATTTTTTTGTTGATCTTAATTATATATCAATTTAATAATTTATATAATTAAACCCATGAGTTAAATATCATATATATTCATTATATATGTATTTAGTGTAATTCATAAAATTTGGTGGTAGGAAATGGAATACATCGTTCATCGAGACAGTAGGTTGTACGTACAGATGAACATTGTTTCAATTTTATTATCATATTGAAAGAAATAAATACACATATATATATATATATTATAATTAAATTATCATTATTATTTCATATATTTTACATATTCTTATTATATATATCCATAATACATTCCATGTAAAGAGGGAACGAATCTCATCCCTTCACGAGGCAATGGTCCATCTTACACCTGAGTGACAATATCATATTCCCATAAAATTGAAAGAAATAAGGTATTTGGGATATAATAATTCCAAAATAATAATAACATAACAAATATTATATATATTATACATGAACTATAAATCCATCTTTATTACAAACCACAAAATGTGTCAATGGAAAAATGAAAGACATTAGTTCGTGTTGAGGTAGTCCACTATACATACGAACGATGATTTTGTAACCCATTTTATTGATTTGTGTGAGGTTTTATGTCATAATATATTCATAATTTTTTTAGTATATTTAATTTTTTTAGGTTATTATATAATCATTGTATAATAGGAATTTATGGAGGTGGAGGAATAAATAATATACAAAATCTTTTAGAAGAACATTACCTATTATTCGGTATCCTCTATAGGTTTGAAGAAAAACCTTAAATGGATTTATTTAGTACCAAAATAAGGATTCTAATATGAGGGTAGGGGTGTTTGAGAGTGAGTTGGGTCAGGTTTGGATGTGGAAAATGAGCTGATAGTTGTGAAGGAGGGGGATAGTGATTGTACTTTTATTATTGAGGAGTGACATTCTTGTAAATACTATAAAGTATCCACTATTTGGAGGTATCTGACATACCTAATGTGGAACCAATATTCATAATTAATTGGGTGGAAGGATGATATGGTTGTTACATACCTACACCCCAGAATATAGTTTCTTTATTGTACCCTTTTCTTTTTTTATTATGTTAACTAGTTTTCTAACTAATGTATTTTATCCCTTAAGATAAAATAAGAGTGAGAATTATTATAAAATTTGAACCCACTTATTATAAATATGATATATAATTTATAAAATAAAAATCATATTTTTGGTATAAATTAATTTTAACAGAAGGGCACAAAAACACCTCTTTAACTCTAACCGCACTAACAATGTTTTTCCTATTTAGGGGTCAAGTGATTATTATAAAATAAAAATTGGTACATGAATGAAGAATATTTTATATTTATTATTATTTAAAATATCTTGTAATATCACAATATTCTTAGTGATTTTAAATCATTGAAGAAAATATAATATCTTATAAAATAACATTAATGTGATTTTTTAAAATATTTATTTAAATTAAATTAAAAAACATCCAAACAATGATGGAATTAAAATATATATTGTTCAAATATATGTTACATTATATATTAATATAAGTAATTAATGGAATCCAAAACATGATTCAATTTACATCAATTTTACTATTTTTAGTATCATTTATTTGAGTTCATTAATAACAAAATAATTACTGCATTGGCATTTCATAATAATTTTAAGTAACTAATTCATCTCTAAAAATTAGAGATAAATTATAATGATATAAAAATATTTTATCATTATAAAGGATACAAATAACCAAACACATGTTTTTTCCTTATCCCCAAGCATTGTATATATTAAATGAAAGAAAAGTTTTTCTTTTTTTTACTTAAATTATCATATAGGTCGGTTTCATGGTAAAGTGTCCCACAAACTCATAAAAATAGACCATATGTGGATAAGTTTGTAAATATTGTTATAAAAGTGGTTTTGGAAAATATGGTATGTCATTTTACACCTTATATTCTAAGTTTAACCACTAAGTAAACCCATTTTTACTATAATCACTGTAATTAATTTTAATTGTTTTTACTAAACATTTTGGTCAAAAATTAAGTTTTCCATTTTATAAAATATGAATTATTATGATTCCAAATATAAAATACATTTTTAAAAATTCAACTAAAATAAATATAAAAATTTAACTTAAAATTAATATTACCGATGTGAGGAGAAATCTGGGACTTAATGTGAAAATGTTTAGAAGTTTGAATGATTCTCTTTGTAAATTCAAGTTGAAAATTAATCTTATAAAAAAACTACATTAATTTATATATAATTTAACTATTTTTTACCTTATGATAATTTAAAAATATAATTTTACATTATAAATTATTTAGATGAAAATGCAGTTTTTAATTACAATGTCGTATTTTTTTTACTATTCATCAAATAATTAATGTTCTCAAAAAAATACCAAATATTAAACCCAAGATAATTTATATATTCTTATTTAGAAATTAAATTTTATTTTTTATATAATTTTTATAAAAGTGTAAAAAAATATATTTTAAAATATGTGCCCCAAGCAAGACTGAACCATCTTTTAGAAAAATATAGTTTTTTTAAAACATTTACTTTTATTTTAAAATATTATTATTATTATTTATAATAAATATATAAACAATGAATGTGTGTAAAATATATTATTTTATATGTTAGTTAATCATATTTAAACCCTCCATTGAAATTTCTAGGTAATAACTATCATTTTAAATAATTATATTAATAGAATATTTTTTTGGTAAAACATAGGCTTGAGGAAATGCAAGAAAACTCAATGTTGCATGTACCACAAGCTAAAATATTTTTTGAATTTTTCTTATGCTATTGAATAAAATTTTATTCAATTATAATTTTTAGGGTGGTAATTTCTCCCCCATGTTAGATAAATTTCATCCTCTCAATTTAAACTTGATATCGGTAATCACAAGTGTGATATTTTAAATAACATTGTTGAAAAAACCACATCGCAAGAGAGTTGATAAAAAATAATCTTAATAAGATAGAAAGGGAATTAAAGAATAAATTTGGAATAATCACATAAATTGGTTTCCAGATAAAAGAACATATGTGGGAATTAAAGACATGTACCTAGAATAGAAAACTTACACTCTAACACTGAGGGAGAGAGATTGATAAAATTTTCTAGTGAAAGTTAATGACCAAAAATAATTAAACTAGAGGTGTGAAAAATGTTATTGATATCATAAAAATGATGATAATAGGACATCATATAGAGACCCCAAACTTGACATACATGGAAATTACATTACTTTTGCGGAATACTAAATATATAACAAAACCAACACTCAAGGATCGTAATAGTTTAGTGTCTTTGGAAACTCAGAACATAATCTTATAATCATGGTGAAATATCTTCAACATCTCCCATAAAGATCTTCACCTTTTGTTTTCCTACCTAAAACATTTATTTATGTCTTGGGGAAAATAAAACATATAAAAGGGTGAGCTCAAATTCTCAGTAAGGGTAAGCATGGAGAAAATAAAACAAACCATATACATTTGAACTTAAAAACATGAACATAATGTTTAAACATAAAAATCTTGAGCAATGACATAAAACATGGCAGTACATAAGGAATAGATCATAAAAGAACATTAATCATGATAAAATATCATGGGAATAAAACATGTAATTGTGGAAAACAATTAATCACATGATATGATTTCCATAGTAGCCAAGGCATTGCTTCCAAGACCATATTAGTGGACAAAGTCCCTTTCTAAATCGAGTTCACTTCTCGTTCCAGTCCTGTATCACTGAACCATATTAACTTACCATTCCAGCCATGTCTATCTCATGAGATATAAATCTTTAACCAATGAATTGGATGGAGATATAGGTCCCACCCATCTCATAATGAAATAATTCTTTCATGTTCCACAAAATAAATATACATCATTCATAATAACCCAACGAATAAAATGGGTTTCATAAACATCATTCCATCATAACATAATCCATATAAAACAAATGTATATCATTTAATCATAAGAAAATTGAAACCATGTAAATAATAAAGACATTATACTTGAAACATACACATATGAAATAAGGTCATCTTAGATGGAAAATGGTTTTGATAAAACACTTGAAATGAATTCTTGATGAAAATATCCTTTCTTCTTCAAAATAATTTTCTTTTCAGAAAATTCCATTAAATTTTAAAATAAAAGTATTTTGTTGAAAATATTCATGAAATATTTTAGATGAAACTTCATGAAAATTAGGTGTTATGAAACCATAAAAATAAATTCACGCCATATAAGTTAAAAAAAACATTCTCCTCGTACTTTTGTCAGAAAAGTCAAAAAGTTCATCATGTTGTAAGAAAAAGTAAGATTACTTTCATAACATGTGGTAAATTTTAAAAATGGGTAAAAAGGACTTTAAACATACATGAATTGTTTTTAGAAAACATGGGCATGGATGATAAAAATAACCCTAGTAAATACTTACGAATAAACAATCTCAGATAAAAACGAGATTGGAAAAGTTATCCCTTACCTTAGGTATGATATGCTTCGTACGTATCCGAAAATCCTGTATAATGATTTAAATAATGTCATTTACTTATTACAGAATCATATTTATTATTATTATATCATATATGGTTCACTTATGACTTTATATTACCCGTTCTCTTGTAAATTCCATGTTAAAGTAGCATTTTGGGTAAAATTGTTTTATTTATCGTACGTGTTTGGACTTGTTGTTATTGATATTATTATTACTTATATCATGATTTAATTACTTCAAGAATGTAAATCATGATTTATATATCATATATATTCAATATATATATATATATATATAATAGATAGATGAATGAAATGAAATACACCGTTCATGGAGACGGTAGGCCGTACGTATGCATGAACGTTGTTTTCCTTTCCTTATTGACTTGAATAGAAGTAAGTAGATGATATATATATATATATATATATAAATAAATATAGTATCTTAATTATGTCATATATTTCATTATTATTCATTATATATAATTTATAATCATTCTTGAATGGTTAACATGGAGAATGAATCTCATCGCGTCGTGGAGACGGTAATCTGTACGTACGCACGAGCGATGATATCATTCCCATAATTATTTAATGGAATTGGAGTGGATTATATAATATCTCAGAATCAGCATGATGTTATAATAACCATATATAGTTATTATTTACACCATTATACCCATCCAAGTAAGGTGGTGGTGGAAAAACAGATTACACCACGGCGTGGAGACGATATTACGTACGTACTCACGCGCTGTGATTTTGTTTTCCGTAGGATGGATAGATAGTGAAATGAGGTTATTTCATATTTATAATAACATATCAGTATATTAGTTATAATGATGTTATTAATTGTTTAATTAAAAAACTAAATAAGAAGAAGTTGAAGAAGAAAGAAAACTTGAAAGAATCGGTAGAATAGATTACCTCTTCTTCGACGCACCTCTTTTAAGTTTCCTCTTAAGGAACTAGAGTTGGTCTTTTGAGGAGAACAGAACCTACAATTTTTTTTAGGTAAGTGGAGAAGAGAAATGGGCAGGGTTTTTCCGAGATTTAAGGCTCAAGGTTGTGTAAAGAGAAGAGGGAAGAGGTGCCCTTTTATAAGGGAGGAGAGGGGCACCTTTGAAAACATAACAAATATTAATTTATAATAAATTAAAAACCCACATAAAAACTTCCAAAATGACTAAAATACAAATAATAGATGTGATAGGGCTGTAATATCATCAACCAGTAAAATTTAGACATGTTTTGATTTTATTTTAAACATTATCAACTTGATTTATCCTTATTTAATATATTTAATTTTATTTGTGGTAATAAGATTCTATATTTTAAATTGTTATAAATAATTAATTATGTGTTATTAATTGTCCATAATTGGATAATATACGACCTTTTAGACCATATAAATTTTAATTTATAATTTTTAAATATTTTTGTTATTTTTAAACAATTTTATATTATGTTATTTTTATAAAATAACAATAGTGTCAATTTTGACACTATTCATTTATTTGAATTTAAATAAAATCCACACAGAAGAAATGTTAAAACTAAAAGCTTTAATAGATTTATAACATGTCATATATATCTATAAAATTAGTTGAGAATATTAAATAGTTTATATAATATTTATTTTAATATTTTTAAAACCATTTATTTGATATTTCAATCAATAAAATAATTTCAACATCACTATTGTGTCACCTTTAATGATAATTATTTAATCACTAAAAATTCTTAATAAATTCAAATGATGTATATAATCTTATTAAATTTCTGGATACTATTCATGTTTGAATTTTCATGAATTGTATCACTAAATTAAAATTATTATGCTTATAAGATCTGAGAGAGTGACATGTCGTCACTTTCTTTGGTTTTAATAATAATTAAATTATTTTCATGGTCAAATGTCCATAAAATTAATATATTCCGACCCTTAGGTGATATGAGTCGACTCTTAATCATCCAATAGAATTTTGGAAGGTTTTAGGGTAATTTTATAATCTCATGTTTACCCTTAATTACCCGATTTACCTTTAACTACAGTAAATAAAAATTACCGTAGTTACTATTCATAATATAAAAAAAATAAAAGTAACCTATTAACATAATTTGGACCCACTGAATTCAAATATGGAATCCATTTTTCAAAATTCAAAACATATAAGTTTCAGTAATTAATTTAAAGTTAATTCCGTTGTTAAGAAAATGGGTTTTAAAAGTTAAAACGTTGCCAAAGATTGATATGTTTTTACCTATGAATTCAATGTAAAATTAATGGTAATGGCATAAATTATATTAAATGGTAAAAATATATTATATTTATACTTTAAAACCATTAAATATTATAATTTAGCAATATAAATTAATGCGATGAAACAAGTTGTTTTTAATTAAAATATAGCGTGTTTTTACTATTCATTAAAATATGAAAGTTATCAGAATAATATGAAATATTTATCCAAAGTAAATTTTTATATACTTATTACAAAGAAGAATTTTATTTTGTCAAATTGAACTTATAAACCTGTCAAAAACTAGATTTAATGTCGGTGCACCGTCAAAAGGCGGCAAAACTGCATTTTTTTGAAAAATACTTATTTTACCCGAAAAATTTATTTTATTCACATACCATGTTTTAGAAAATGTGTAAGATGAATAATAATGTTATAAAATAAAAAATTTAGTTAATAATATTCATAACGTCTAGTCCATAATAATATTATAACAATATTTTGTTTTTTAGTGAAACCCAGTATTGCGTACTACACACGCTATCGAGGAAGGTTGTGATTGCGTGTAACGCAAGTCAATAATAGTGTTTGCGTATAATATAAAATAATAAAATGTTGCGTATAGAACAAGATAATTTTGGTGTAACCAACACAAGACATCAATGAAATTAAAAGAATATTTTTCATAAAATCTCGGGGTGCTACACATCATTTCTTTTTTAAGACCCTTTTCATAGAGTTTATTAATTATTTCACTCTCAAAGAATATAAGGATACATACTAACATGATACATTTTTATTTCATTAATGTAATATTATCCTTTGGATATGCCTTGAACTCTTTCTAATTCATATCTTAACATGGGTTTCTTCTTATGGTGATGTAAAAAATTAATCCCTAAATCCTTATCCAAATATCAAATTAATCCATTTCATTTATAGTTAATCTTATGTGCCTTACAAAATATCATGATCTAAAACTAAATATGGTCACTGAATTTGGAAAGTGAACATATCAATAATCCAAACAACATGAAGTAACACTAAATCATCACATACCAAACATGTGAATAAATTCATCATGTATTCTCTTAAAACTTGGTAATAAATTTAATTTCCAAAAAAAATTATTACAAACAATAATTACTCCTTATTAATTTAGTAAAAAATAGATAATTAGATATATTCTATAAATAAAAAATGCTGTAAAATCTATCAATGATGTCATAAACCGTATTTGAAAAAAATATGAAATCCCTTTTAAGGTAGTCAGTACTATCTTGTTTACTTTATCTATATGAATCATCCCATTATACCAATATCATTATCTCAAAATCAGGAACATATTAAGGATATCTTTCCCTCAATAATGTGTTTTTTCAATAACTTCAACTTTCCCCCAAATAATTTTTCTTATTTTCTTGTACCATTCAACATATACTTTAAAGTCTTTAAAGAAATAATACTTCCATACAATACATATATATTTAATAAATCTTATGATGAGAATATTATTAATAAAATAATTTTAACATTTTTCATGGATCCAAATACATAAGAACATTAATCATTCTGCTTCATTCGTATCAATAACATATACTCGACCTTGATCCATTAACTTATTTTAATGTATATTCCCTTTATGCCTAGAGAATTGATTTATATAGTGTCACATCTTCTTATAGTTGAAACACTTAATAATAATGTTTTATTTCTTCACTTCTCATTCTTCTTCCCAGTGATCAATTTCCCTCCACTTATAAAATCTCCCAACCCCTTCAATCATTTCTTTGGGTGATTCTTTTCACTGTTGTCACATGTGGAGAAATCCTTGTTTCCCTTCTTACCTTTACCAGATATTTTCCATACAGTCATATTATTATATTGATTCACTTTTCACCCATAATTCATGGATAATAATTTCTCTATATTGATAGCACATAAGACTATTTCATCATATGAAGAAATATTTTTGGATACCAAATCCCTTCAGAGACATTTCTCAATCCCTTTAATGAATTGATATATATTATACTCCATGTTGTGTATATAATCTATAATATATGTAGCTAGCCTTATATAGGTAGTCTCATACTCCACAACACTTCCTTGTTACTCTTTATTTAATTTAATGAACTTTTTATTTATCTCATTTTATTGTTCATGGTGGGAATATTTTTCAATGAGTTCATCCTTAAAATAATTCCACTCCGTGAGTTATATTTCCTCTTCCTCCATAGTATTCTAGATCAATGACCACCATTGATCAATATTTCCATAGATAACATTCCATTAAATTTTAACTTTTACTTTTCACTACATCTCAAGACCATAATGATCTTTCCAATGACTTAAACAATTTCTCAGCCTCAATTTGATTAGTTATCTGACTAGATAATGTGTGGATCTACCAGATAAAGATATAATCTTCTAAGAATCATTCTATGGTACATGTTTCTATATTAGGGAAATGTTATTTTCCATAACATTATTAATATTTCAATATATATCCATATCTTTCTCAGTTTAAATATCAACTTCCTTAGCAGGGAAACCTCTACATTGACCATTAGTATTGATACCCTTATTCCTTCCAGGATCCATTTCTATACAATTTAATATACTATATTTGGTCAAAACATCTTGTAACATAATGTTTAATCCTAAAACTAGTTAAATAATTATAATAAATTTAAAAATATATTCATAACTAATCTCATAATAATATATATGGTTTATTTGGGGGTATCATTAATTTCAAATACTTCATAATGGTTGTAATTAAATTGTTAATTATTATATTAATATCCCCCAAGATTGTCAAATGAGGTTCACAGTAAGTATCATTTTCATGTAATAGGTTACACTTTATTCAAACTCGATACACCATTTTAAGAGTTATTACCCCTAGTTACATATGTTCAATAACAATGTACACTTGTAGTATCGATACATGGACGTATTTCTAGGAAGACCCACATAATTTATACCTTCACAAAACATTAGGATGTTATTTTTTAATTATCCTAAAATTTTATCATTAGGTCATGTTCCTTAATCTATGTTTTCATAAATCTAGTTTCCAAGGTTTCCGCTAAACCACATCTGATGAAAACTCTAACACCCGAACCCCAATAGCCTAGAGTTGGTGCCTTACTTTATTTGATTGGCATAGATACAAGATTAAAATCCCAAAGGACCAACCAGTTTAGCAGTTTTGGATACTATATTACATAATTGATAAACATTTTACATTGGTAATAGAAAATAAAATATAATACATAACAAAAATAAAATGCTCACTCTTGAAATCTCATTCAAAGGATCCCTCTTCCTATCCTGGGGAAAGGAAACTAAATAAGGGGGAGATTAAATTCTCAATAAGTCTTACGTTTAACTGAAGCCATCATGAATCATGAAGGATTATAAACATGGAATGCTAAATAACTAAGTACACATTTTATTTAAAAAATAGGATAAGTAATAATCCATATGGAAAGGTAAATAACTGAAAACACAAGCCATTTAGTCAATAAAATGATAATGAAAAAAATCCATAAATAATATTGAAAAAAATATAGTGGATAATAATTACTTAATTCTCAGTGTATTAAAATTCATAATTATTGGATTTCATGTCTCAAAAGTATAAGAACCTCTAATATCAAGATCTATCTTCTATAAAGGTTAAAAATACATGTAGAAACCCAATTAATTTGTCCAACTAATTTGTCTGATGAGATATGTAGATGAATTAAGGGGTAATATAATTTTTGGTCTCCACCCATCAGTGAATGTTTAAATAATATCTCATATATAAAATATTCAATTTAATTCATGAAAAATATTCCTTATCAATTATCTATATTGAGTAAAGGATACAAATTTATCAATATTTCCCCAGTTAGTCAAATAAAATTAAAATGAAACACCGTATGTTAAAATGTTATATGTTTTAGGGAATAATCATAACCATCAAATAAAAGTAGGTAAATTTAATATAGATTAAATTTCCAATGATAAATGATTACAATAAAGTTATTGTTTCAAGAGAAAGCTAAAAATCAAAAAAGAAAGTGAGATTTCACAATAACTTTTATCACTTGGTAAATTTCAAATCTAATCACCTTGGGTGAAATAATTAAAATTGAAACATAAAATAAATTAAATAATAAATTATTCATGATATTTATTTTCAAATAAGAATTATGTATACCATAAAAAGAAACCAGGTGTATGACATTACAATATGTCTTAATGAAATGAAATTGAAATGAAATCTCTTATATTACACTTCCATTTGATTGAACAATATTTAACCACATATATAATGTTTTTAATCATTTTATAAACTTATAACAGAACCACAATCATATTCATAATATAATATATGATTCTTTATAACATATTATCACATTTTCCTTAATGATTTCTCATCATTTACTTTGTTTCAGGTAATTACTATTTTGTTTTTCAAGTATATTTGGACTGGTCATTTTATGGTTCTTATTACTTAGAACATGATTTAATAATATCTATAATATAAACCATGATGTAAATATTATATTTTATATATATATATATATATATATATATATATATATTAATCAATAAAATCTCATGATAGGAATTTAAATACACCATTCCTGGAGACGACAGGTCGTACATACACATGAACACTGTTTCCATTTTCTTATAATTGTGAAATAAATAAAATAAAATAATATATATATATATATTATCATTAAAATATCATTATCATGTCATATATATCACCTATTTTTATTAATAATATCCATAATACATTCCATTTAATCTTAAGTGAATCTAATCACTTCGTGAGGCGGTAGCCCGCCGCACACACGAGTGATGATATCATATACACACAAAATGGAAAGCATGAATTTATGTGGGATATAATAATTAAAAATTATAATAACATCATAAATATGATATATATTATATATAAACTATAAATACATAATTATTCCAAATCTTTAAAGGTGGTAATGAAAAAAATTAATGACAATGCCTCACAAGGGGGCAGTTCTCCACACACAAAAATGATGATTTCATAAAAAAATTGATGGAATTGTATGCAGTTTTAGGTAAGAAAATTTTCATAACAGATTCATATTGTATTTAATATAGTAAATTTATTATATAATCATTTTATAATGGTAATTGAATGAGGTGGAGGAGGAAATACAATAAAAATTCTTATATAAGAACATTACATTTTCTTTGGGTATCCTCATCATGTTCTCACTAAAACCTTAAAAGTATTACATTAATCCAAAACTAAGGCTTCTATAATTATTGGAGATATTTGGTGGAGGTATTTAGGAAGGTTTTTGTTGGCCCAAATTAATTGATATGTGTAAAGGAGTCGAAAGAGTTAGTTCCCACTAATAATTGAGGAGGAGTGACATTCTTTCAAATACTCAAAAGTATTCATTATTGGGGGGTATCCCTTAACTCATGTGGCTCCAAGAGTGAAATTTATGTAGAGTAAGTATTATATGGTCGAGATTCACCTCCAACGGACAATAGAATACAATTTTTAAACATTTTGTTCTATCACACTGAAGTTTACTTATTTTACCATTTTTTCATTATGTTAACTAGTTTTCTAACCAATTTAATATATACAATTAAAATAATTTAGTATTTTTTATTATAAAATTTTAATCCTATTATTATAAATATGATAAAAAAAATTTAATATAAAAATATAATGTGTTTTGGAAATTAATTTAAAAAATAACACACAAAAAACACTACTTTAACCCTAACCGTACTAATTTTTTTTCACTATTTAGGTGTCAATGTGTTAATTATAAAAGATTAATTTATTGATTAGTACACCATATTATATATTTTTTAACATTTATAAATCACTTGGAATATGATATGATTTATAGTAATGTTAAATCATTTAATAAATTATAATTTATCATAAAATAACATCAATGTCAATTTTGACATTATTCATTTACATTTAATAAAAAAATATCAAGAAAATAATAGAGTTTAAATGTATTATGATAAATGTTTTGTAAAATTATATATTAATATAAAAATTTAATTTAATCAAATAACTCATCAAATTTACTTCTTGTTTAATATTTTTAGTATATTTTATTTTAGTTAATATTAACTAAATAATTACTGCATTAGCATTTCTTAAGTATTTTAATTGAATAATTCGTATCTAAAAAATAAAGAAGAAGTATAATGATAAAAAAATAATCTATATTTAAAAATTGCATATATAACCACGCATATGTTTTTTTTCATACCAAAATCATTATATATATTTAATGGAATAAAAGTATTTATTTTTCCCTTTTCTATACTTAAGTTATTATATAAGTCACATTGATGGTAAAGAGTCCAAATAACTCATAAAACTATATTATATGATGTTAATGGTCAAAATATGTCTATACAATGTGTTTTTGACAAGTTGGTAGGTCATTTGACACCTTATACTCTATGTTTAACAACTAAGTAAACTCATTTTTTACCTTAACCACTATAATTAAATTTTACTATTTTTTCATTAATAATTTTGGTCAAAAATTAATTTGGACTAACTAAGAATTTATAAATTATTACAATTCCAAATATTTAACCCATTTTTCTTAATTAAAGTGAAAACTATTTGGAATTTAATTTTAAAATAATCCCACTGATGTGATGAGAATGTTTGGTTTTAAAGTTAAAATGTTTAAAAGTTTGAAACATTATTATATATAAATTTAATATGAAAATGATTTAGATGACAAAAATTAAATTAATTTATTTACAATTTAACTATTTTGAATTTGAAATCAATTCAAAAAATAATTTAACATTATAAATTATTTTGATGAAAAGGAATTTTTCAATTAATAATTAGTATTTCTCAATATTCCTCAAAAAAATATATTTCTTAGAAAAATTCCAAAAATTCAACCTAAGTTAATTTTGATGTTCTGATTTCCAAAATTTCATTTTTTTATCAAATAAATTTTATAAAAGTGTTTAACATCTATTTTAAATTATGTGTGCCATGCAAGACTAAACCACCTTTATGGAAAGTAATGTTTTTCCGAAAACATTTCTTCTTTATTTTAAATAATTATAATTATTCATTAAAATTTATAGAAAATCAATAAACCTGCATAAAATATATATTTTAATGATTTATTTACTCCTATTAATAACCACCATTCCAATAGCTAGGTGATAACTATCATTTAAAAAATTAATATTAATAGTATATTTTTGTCCGTTAAAACTCAGTCTTGCATGAAACGCAATGTAACTCAATGTTGTGTGTACCAATGATAAACTAAATAAATTTTGTCAATTTTTTAACTTAATAAAATGTCATTAATTTATAAATTTCAATATATTACATGGTATGTTCAAATTTTATGGATGACTACTCTAGGGGTTGGTTAACATTAGTAGAAATCTCAACCATGAATATTGATCATAGGTTCCATGTGAAGTATTCTATCCCCAATGATCAATTTGCATCATGTTTATTCAAGTTTGATGAAAATAATAATCTATTACTCACTAGAATGATCTCAATTTATATCATCTATCATTATACTTTAAAGAAAATCTAAAAGTGATTCTATCATTTGATGTCCACTAGAAATATGATTTTGTGTTTATGTGTACTCATAAGGTCAATGTTGAATATATAATGAAAATTAAACATTAAACCATCAAAAGTTACAGTCTATACATTTCATGGGATTTTTCATTAATTTTATTGATCATTCAATATGTTAATCATCAAAATTATGACCTACATTTGATCAAAATAATATGAAAACCATATCAATATCAAGATACTCATGTTAAAAACCATCTAATCATCTTATACCATATACCCATGAATTATGAATACAAATATTCATTAAAATGAGTCTTATAAATATAAAAATAATAATTAGAGATAAAAAATATTCAAGAATAATTCATCCAAGATTCTATCACCGATTATAAGTCTTAGACCACCACAAGGGTATAATTAATAAAAAAATTATAAGTATCCTCATTAAGAGAGGCTACAATGAACTCCATTAGAGATACCATAATTCCATAAATCACTTATATGTAAGTAGGTGGTAGTGTCTATTGAAATTTTTACCATCCTCAAGTGAAAATTGAATGAGATTTTGATTAGTTTAGACACTTTCATTTTTAACACATAAATTCAAATAAATATTTCTCAATGAAAATAAAAATAAAAATTTCAATTGAAACTAGGAATCCTAACTGGTTTATATTGAAATGAAGGGTGACTTTTATAAGAAACAATAAAAACTAACTAGATACCCATTCTTGAATAGTTCACTTATCACATTTAACCATGCACATAGATCATGTCCTGACCACTATTTAATGAATTTACCACTGTAATTTTAATTTAAAATCATATTATATATACTTGAGTTAGTTATTAGTTAATTAGAATCCTTGTGTTGTAATAGATCCACCACCACACCCTATGAAAGATTATTTGTTCTATCAAACAAAAATCTAATACTTCTAACAAAATTATCAATGATTTTCACAAATAAACATAATCAAAAACTATTTTAAATTTCAATATCTAAGAATTATATTAACCAAATTCTTGGATATAGAATCTATTATAAATCCATATAATTGAGACCTTACATTGTTCAATGATGGAACCAATTATAACCCCGAGAACAAGCTCAAATATGATTCTACTTTATGCTTAATATTGAGGGAATAAATCATATAAATTAGAGGCATAACCATATGAAGAATATGATATGTGTTTTGAAAATAAAATATAGTCTCTTAAAATATAAATAATATGGAATTTATGATCATGTTATATTATTATAAACAATGAAAACCATAAAAATTTTATATATATAAGAAAATTAATGATAATAAGAACTATAAGAAATATATCTAAATCCAAACCATGCAATGAAACCCAAAAAAGTAATATATATAATAGATAATGGAAAAATTTAAAAAAAATTGATAATCCCATAATACACCTTGATTTCCGAACTAACACTACCCAATAACACCTCAAGATGTCCCTCTAATATAGTATTTAAAAGTAGGTGTGAATATATCTATATAGTTAGTAAGACATCCCATAAGGGGAAACAACCAATTCATATGTTATTTAATTATGACAATAAAATTAATAAAATAAAAACATATTTTTTCACCCTTAACATATGAAACCACCTATGGGTAAATTAGGTTAAATAAAAACTACTAATGTTTTCTGTCCCCAAGAATCATTATTTTTATGAATGATATTATTCAATTTTAAAAATCTAAATGTTATAAATAACATGTTCAAAAAATTATATTATTACAATTGGAAGATAATTGAAAAAACACTCTATAAATAACAGAGTATGCATAGTATAATACAAAACATCAAAACATAGAAGGGCCTCCAAAAACCAACTACCACTAACTAGTATCAACATCGTTAATTTCTGATATCCTATAACCCAAACACAATTATAACTATGATGTATCCCCAGCCATGATATATCTTAACCACAATATATACTAACTATATCTACTCCACATATTGTATATAAAATTTAATGGGGGTGATATATGGCTTAATATTCTAGAAATATGATTGATCCACCCACCAATTTGAATGTTGTTTCACACCAAAAAATCCACCTTTTGGTAGTAGATACATTGTGAAAGGTACTCCAATCATGGAAATAATATCATAAACAGAATAAGTAGTAACTCACATAATATCACACCATTAATCATAACATTTTCATCATTAAAAAATTAGTGTAACATAATTATTAATCATAGTACCCACACCATTAATATTAGGATAATCGAATCTATATCATAAGACTCTACAAATGTACCATAATCGAAAGGTCATGGCACTCCTATAAATAACCATGAAATTATCATATACCTAGAATATAACTCTAAGGAGGACCATACACACATCATCATACCATTTAATAAATATTATCATAATAATAATTCCAAATGGAGTAACTTTATTCAACTTAATCCAAAATAGTTAATTTTTTATTCATTTTCACATTAAATAAGTATCATTCACATGAAAATTATAAAATCATAATTAAATAAAAATGCGTTGAATAATTACCCATAAAGAAATAAGAAAAATCCAAATTAAATACCCTCATGTAAATATATTATTTGAAGGGAATGCGATCATAATATGAAATTTAATATCAAAAAAGACTTTTGAGATCAGGTCTACATTAAGAAACATTATATATAATTCAGATGTCCTGAATACATCAATATTAAACATATAATAATATCAATTCATTTATATATTCTTTGGAAGTGAATATTTTTAATATTGGGAGATTAAAAATATCCTTCCATTATTTATTCATATAAACCATATTAATCATTTTTTTCTTTTATAGTTGTTTATTAACTCTAAATAATCATCTAAGCATCATCCCACAAGATATTTTGAATGAAATCATTAAATACATGTATCATGATAAATAATTAATTGATATATATCATGGTAGTTATAGTCATGATTTTGATTCCAACTATAATATCATTATGAATCATGGTTCTTTTAAAACTCATGGGATTACCAACATACACACTCTTTTATATATCCTAATGAAGAAACTTCATTATCTTTAGAGCTCCAAATCACCCCAGTGAGGGATTAATTATGATTTATATGTGAAAATGTGTCAAATAGATCACTCTAAAATAAGTTTGTGTCTAAAAACCAATAACATAGGTTATAATTATTTTATAATTCTAAATAATACCCATTAATAATCTCTATGGACAGATAAAATTATGAGAAACATGAATTATGTGGAAGAAACATTTGGAATAGACTATTAAATTATTGTATTCTTGAATTGAGGTAAAAATATACATTTTTTATCCATTAAAATATTATTTATTTGAATGAAATAATAATAATAACATTTTTCATAACAATAAAAATATTTTTACTATTAATGTAAATATTTTGAAATACATTATTAATAATATGTTATTTGAAGGACACCCATTCCACATTTTCTAATTTTGTGTATGTGTGTCTGTATTAATATATATATATATATTCTCATATATATGTAGTGAAAATGAGATTATATATATGTAAATGATTATTTTAAATAAAATATTAATTAACTTAAAAATATTAATAATATTATTTATGGTCATTATTTATTAAATTATTCTGAAAAAAATAAATTCCACTACTTATCCCTATTCACACATGTGATGGGATTTTAAAAAAATTAATGGGAAATGTATTAATGGAATGGGATTCTACATATATTGTTGACACCATTGAAAAAATTCTTACCCTTCACTCATGTGAGAATCTTTCTTAGTGGATTGAATGTATTCTTGATATATACAAAATTATATATTTAATAAATCCCACTTATAGGGAAGAAAAATTTATAACAGATCATCTTACAAATAATTGTTTTCTTTTGTAATTCTTATTTATTTGTATGTTGAAATGTTAAGGGATTTTTATGACATGATAGATAAGGATAAAAGTGGAAATACCATGATAGGACTCATGCAACTTTTTTTTCTATTTTAATTATTCAGGGTAATTCATTCCTAAACTTATTTTTTGAATATTATTATTATTATTTTTGGTTTCATAGTTTTTGGGTTGTTTTTTTGTTTCTTTATTATTATTTTATGAATGTTTATGAAATTCAAGTGGAATTTGGTGTTTTAAATATCCTGAATAATGTGTCATTGAATCATATGACATCTTAGGGGGTGCATGATTGTATGATGAAATGCATTTGGTGAAGCATAATTTGGATAGATTTTTTTAATAATGCGAGGACTGATATTTCCTACATATTTATTCATAATACACATAGTGATGTTGGAAAGAGTTTCTAATAAATAGAGGTCTACTGTTTGAAGATTTAGATGATGTTTGAATTATAATGGTAAAATAATAGAAGAAACTGAGCATACATGTCATATATAGATGGAACTAAGTGGATGTTGTATTTGTTTTTAGGATTTAATATTACCCAAAAAATGGGATGTTTTATAATGTCTGGCTATTATTGGAATGAAATAAGGGTCCATTTGGTGTGCAGACCATCCTTTGAGGAAGTGTGTGGTCTGAAGTAGTTTGGGTCAATATTTCACATTTCTATTTGCTTTCTTTTTAATTCCTCTATAAATTCTAGATATTATTATCTTATCTTATTTTTTTATTTATCCTATTTTAAATCATTTAAATCTAGTCCCCACACCCCTATTTCTATTAATTTATCTCATCTTCCAACAAGTTGTGAGATGACTCCTTCCCAAATCATTCACCACACACTAGTCAATCGGTTCACTAACCTATATTATTTTATTTTATTTTCTCTATCCATTCCGATATAATTTTTTATCATGAAACCTACTAATATAGCTAGATATTTCATGATGAAATCATGATTTATATTACTTTCACCATCCTTATATTGGTGTTATGAACAATTTTTGGGATTAATTTAGTAAAATAATAATAATTAGAACATCTAATGTATATAATATAGTTTATGATAATAAATATTAAATTGAATAAATTTTATTGTTATTTATGTTTTCATTTAATTTAGATGTTATTTAAAAAACCCATGAAATTATTGGAGTAAAACATGTCATACTGTGAAATGCACAAAAATATAGGCATACTAAAAACTATATATTAGGAAATTTTTTCCGTCTAATAGAATAAAAATATGGTGATAAGTTCCTGGAATATATGAAATAAAACAATTGAAAAGAATTTTTTTCCCAAGAATTTAAATTATTTTCTAAATGTTATCATATATAATGAAATACAAAGTTGTTTGTAGTCATGAGTACAGCTCTGTATTTTGAATATATATCCTATTATAGAACCCTAGAGACTATAATATTTTATTGATTGATTTTCAAGAGACTGATTGAAAAATCAATTTATTTGTTAATATTTTCATAGATTATTTCAATTTTCCACATCTATGATCCATATGTTATTGAAAAATAAATATATAAAAACCAATACCAATCATGTCCAATAAATAAGAACATTTAGTATCACTTTTTCATGTTATGAAAAGACATTTCAAATACATCATTTGTGAATTTAAAATGGTATTCTCATCACCATATTCATTTTAGATCTCCATATCCTCTAATAGATAAAAATATTTACATTAGAGATCCCCAATATAATAGTCCACCTCAAGTTGGTGGTTTGGTCTAATTGTTATCATTTAATGGATGCAACACACTTGGGGGGAGGGAGGGGGAGTTTTAATTTTTTTTTCAATTAAGTAGTTGTATTATATGACTAAAAATATTTCTTTTTTTTAAATGGATACATTTAATATTTAAATAAAAGGTTTAGTTATCATTGAATGAAATTTATTTATTTCATTACTAATCAGAATGAACGTATTAGGATATACCATGTGTTGTTCTAATTGGAGAGAAAAATTTATTTTTTATCTCACAAAAAACATGACAACTTAATGTTATTTTCTGATGATGATTATATGAAAAGATATAATTATTTATGAAATTATTTTTTTTTTCAATTTTTATCAAATTTGATTAATATAATTTCCATGGAAATAATTTAGATCATGATTTTACTTAACAAAAGAATGAAATTAAACATAATAACCATTTCAGAATAACCAAATCATAATATATATGGTAGCAATTTAATGATATCATTCTATTATATATATATTATACCCGCATTGGCATGACTTTGAGTATCTTCACCTCTCAAGGGAATTACTCAGAGTTTAGAGTTAAAAAATACAATTCCTTGAATAATATTACTAAAAGTGGGTAGAAGACTAATTTTCATGACATGCATTCAATCAATATTGAACAAGGAGATCCTAACCAACAAATTTATTCTTGATTATTAACCTGGATAATAATATTGTCAAGAATATTTGAAAACAAGAATGGGGAATGTCATGAACCAACTAGGATTACCCAACTATCCAGAACATGAGTCAATCATGACATGGATAAAAGTGAATTCTCATTCCCCATTGGCCAATGACAAGTACCAAGACCTCAAGATCAAGCATCGAGAATGATTTATCTATAAAACTATATAAACCAGGATGATATAACTAATGATAACTTTGGTATTCCAATACTATTCAATAGCTGAAAAGATATAATAGTTAGGAAAATACTGGTTAAAAAGCCACAAAATAAACAAATGTGAAGATGAATAGAAAAAACTGATCGACATATTACATGTAGTCCCCACAAGACTCTTATGAACTGCAAACAAAAAAACCCACTACCAACTTTCAATGATTTTACTTTAACTATTTAAGACAAAGAAATATCTACAAACAATGAAAGGATTATATATGGTGTGAGGAAAAAACCAAATATGATCACATGAAGTGATTTATAAGAAGAATTTACCCTAAAAATACATTTTTTATTTTCTAAATAAACCACTTTATGGATTAGTGGGAACCTAAAAAATTATTGTATACCAATTAAAATAATAAAAATGCCACGTCTAGGATAAAAAATGAAATCCAAAAATTAAAATTTCAAAAAGAAACCATAATACATTATTACCACAGACAAAAGGACCCTCGAACTGCACACCCTGGTACACATAATGCTCCAGTCAAGAAAACACACCCCCAACATCGGTAAGGACCTAGTTGAAAGTCATATAAATCACTGTAAAGATTCATTAGAACACAAAAAAATTGAAATCTGTAGCAAAACACATCAACTAAGAACCACCATCTCTATCATGGAGAAATAATCTAGATTTGGATCTCCCATGAAAAAAGGATCACCATCATCTTGATCAACCATGAAAACAAGAATAAACTACAATGAATAGGGGAAATAAAAAATCCAACAACCCAAGACCAACACAAACACTAATTGAAGGTTTCACCTCCTAGAACGTCGACTACCACTCAAACAACACAAATACCAAAGCATCCACCAGAACTGTCACACAAGAATGAACTGTATTCGGGAAACATGCTTGAAATCTAGAGAAGAGTTTGATGTTGAGAAGCCTTACCAGTGGTCTAAAACCTACGACGCATCACCATTACTAGAAGCATCAAAACTTTATCCACTTTGAAGAAAAAATGAGAATGTAAATGAACTAGAAATAATCATCGTCAAAGAGGATGGAACACCAATGAGCCATGATGAATCCATAATCACCCTAAAATCCACCTCTGTCATAGACCTAAGACACCAAAAAATCATCCAATTTGGCCAAGATGGGCCTTTCACGATGGATATGAAAAGAAATATCTGAATAGGAGGGATATATGGTATCAATTGGCCACCTGATACACATATTAAATGATATCAACTGACCTAGGTGGAAATAGTTCACCCCAAGAGTGGATCATTTCCACACATTTTTCCACATGTTGCACACATTGCACTATAAAAACATGTATAGGTGGTAAAATTTCACCAATGAGGATGGATCTATACCTCAATAATGATCATAGTTGGAATTACCATTTTAAACAATTAATTTAATACAAAGGGAATTTCATAAATATTTAAAAATAAAACCTTTGAAACTATATAAAATAATATTTAATTTTTTTAACAAAAACAAAGGTGAAAATATTTTTTATGTAAATTTAAAAAATATACTATATTTTATAAAATCATTTTTCATTCCCTTAACCAATTTTAGAATCAAATTTCTAAGATCAATCAAGAATGTTTTTTATAATGAATCCATTTCATAAAAAATATACCTCATAACACATGGAATTGAGTTACTAGAAAGAATTTAAAATCAAAATAGGTAAGGTAAGAAGAATCAAGTTGAAGAGACCAATATTCACAATTCCTAATTAAAAATAGAGATCTAATAAATTCCCATGTTTTTCATTACTGATGCATAGAAGGAAATAAGAGGAATATGTGTTAGAAGATGATCTAAGACTAAATTGTAGTTACACTTACCAATAGAGGGTAATGAATTTGATCTATAATTTAATCATCCTAGGATTCAATATGGGAGAGATAAAATCTTTTAAATAGAGCCCCTATGTTTGAATATGTTGATTTTAAGTTTAGGTATGAGGAATAGGATATAAAACAGAGATTTTGGGGATAAAAATAGATATTAAACTTACTTATACCAACAAAAAGACATCATCAATTGGTCAATGGTCTACCAGATGACTAGTGGTGGCTATCTAGTAAGATGGGTGTTATAAGTATAGTTCCTACATTATGCATCTTCCATTGGATGCAAAGTTTATAGTCATCAGAAATTTGGTGAATCTCTTATAGCTTGGGTTATCCTAGTCACATCTAGCAACTAGAATATAATTCTTGCTAGATATGAAGTGGACCACCTATATCTTTTATAACTATAGGTTCTAAACCACACATAATTATCTCTTTAAGGTAGACCTCCAAAATCATAGTAAAAATAAAAATGACATGAGACAACCATAGATTGAAAAAGGTGAAATAAAATATAACATCTAAATGATTGTAACTAAAAAATGTGGGAAGTAATAGTTATACCTACCATATTGATTTTACCTACCCAAAAGATATATTAATAAATGCATATAAAAAAATAAATAAGTCCAATATTTTCCCCTTAAAGATTCCCACTCCCACATTTAATGAGTATGTAACCCATACTAAAACACTAATTAGAAAAATATAAATAACCCCTCACAATACCTTCACTTGAGAATCCACAATTTGAAAAGGTTTCTCAATTACAGACATATCGGGTTCTATTTTAAGGTCTTCCCTATGAAAATCTTGTGAAAATTTAGAGTGATACTTCATGAGTTGAGAAAAATGGAAAATATTTTGTATCAATGGAAAATGAGGTAGTAAAGAAACATGATATGAAACATTTTTGAATAGTTCAGTGATCTTAAATGGCCCAACGTATTAATGACCTAGCTTCTATTTTTTTTTTCAGAAGTTGGTGACCCCAATAAGGTGATATTTTTATGTCCCTTAGGTCATTGAATGAAAACTGTAATGGATGATGGTGAAGATCCACACAATATTTTGAATAGCTTCGAACCATCACCAAATAATGGAAAATCATATGAATAATTTTTATTATTTTATTAAACAAGATCATTCCTATCAAGGATGGTTCACCAATCTTAGGAAAACAAAGTGGTGAGTTACATGGTTGACCATATAAATATTCAAAATTTTCCATCTTGATTTATTATAGGTATATATTATTATATAAAAATTAAATTAGACCAAAATCATTATCCTAAACCCCACCAAATTCCATGAAATTAGAATGAATCATATCTTTATGAATTTGAATATCACTTTCTTTTTATCCATCTGTTTGAGGATGATATAAAATTTTCAAATTTTCCTAAGTTCCCATTACCTCTTATAGTCTCTTAAAAACCATATAGGTAAAATTATGATCATTGTACAAGGAAATATCCATTGGAGTCCCATAAAATAATAAGGTTTCATTCACATAAGACTTTTAAAAAACTTCCACGATTGTGGTGTTATAGATAATTAATCAATTAACCAACTTTTTTTATGAGTCAATCACTAAAAAATGGTGATGTTACATAAGAGATTTGAAAGTAATAAAGTTGGGAAATACATTAAAATCTCATTTCATTACTATGTTGACATGTGGAGAAAAGGAAGGATACAAGAAGTATTTTAGTGAAAATCCTAATTTTTTAGTAAAATATAATAGCGAGGCCGAAATTTGGATATCTCCCATTCCATACTAGACCACCGGAAACAACACATCATGTCATAATATACCATTGTAGTTCCATGGTGGAAAATGCAAAAAATAAATAGTGAAAATCATTCAATAAGGAGTTCCACATGTTTGAAGGGACTACATACCAGTTACCAAAGAAAATAATATAGTCTATGGAGATATAAAATTCACAAATTATAGTGAATATATCCTTTTACATTCAACATTACATGATTTTAAGCATAATTATACATCAGATTACAAGCCAAGGATCGTAAAGTATAGTGTCTTGGAAGACTAGGTACATAATCAAACTTAAAAAAACTTTTTATTTAATCTCCATAATGAGCTTCGATATTACATTGTTCTCATTCATATTCATAGGATAACCTATGGATAACATGAACACAGGGATGAGCTAAAATACTTGTAAGGGAATAACACAGTAATAAAACTATAACACATGGGTTAGAAGGCATGGAATAGTGAAAAATAAAAGGTATATAACACGAGGAATCATATCCCATAAACATAGGATCATATAAACAAAAATTCATAGTAATGTGGAAGAAACATAAATCATGACTTTAGCATGAGTTAAGGCTCATTGCATATAGAGGAACACAAGTCAGGGTTAACCACTAATACTGTTGCACATGGTAGCACGAGTCAAGGCTAACCACCAAGACTGTTGCACATAACGTCTCATGAGACTCAAATTTACCCAATGAATTGTAGCACTATCTTGTTTCACCCATATTAAAATGTTCATGAATATTCTTGAAACATAAATAATCATACATAATCAATCCTAAATAAACTTATGGGAACCCATGGAGAGAAATGGGTATCACATTCATGTCATAAATCATATGAATGGGCGTATCATAAAAGTGTCCAAGAGAGGAAGGAATTAAAACTTACATGGAAATTAATATGGTAAAATAAGAATATAGAATGGTAAGTGATTTAAAATATAATTGACAACAATTAATAAGAGTATTTAGGAAATTCTTAGCATTAAAACATTTTAGTGCGGTTTTAAGGAAAATACTAAAGAAAATTTAAAATCGAAAAGAGAATAATCATTTATATAAAACCATAAGTGATATAAGAAGGCTATAATAATAAAAATACTAATTTTATAAAACAATGGTGGATTAAAACAAATTGTAGTGTTCACTTGAAATTGGGTAAAAATATGGCAAGCTCGCTTAAAACGGGTTTGCTTATTGGGAATTATCGAGGAAGGAATCACATAAAAGAATGTATATACCTAGTAGAGAATGATGTATGTATATTGAAACATGAGTTTTGAGTATATAAAAAGTATGTATAAGTTGTACCTAAAAAGAAAAGACAACTTCATTTGGGTAAAAAGAACGATAGATCAACCTGAAGGAATATAGGCAGTTCAGGTAGAGTCCCTTACAGAATATCGGCTTGATATCGAGTGTACTTAGGAGGGATTAATGATGAATAAATGGATTTATCATCTATTATAAATCATGATGTAAGTATGAGTAAGGTGAGAAATAATACCCAATCAATAGTAATTATATGTAAATTCGAATAACATAGAGGGAATTCTTGAATAAAAGTGAAAAATAAAGGATCCCTTGCCTTAATTCTGATGGTGATATTCTATTTATATTAATGACATGAATAATCAAATTATGTTCATTAATTATTAATTTTAGAACCTTTTTTACATTTAAATGATTTAGTATAACTTTTTTTTACATTCATTCATAACCTTTTTTATTGGTTATGAGGTTCAATTTCATTGTTTAGGTTTGTTTGTTTCACTGATTTTAATGATTTGTTCATTTATATTCATGTTTGGATACAAATTTTTGATGAGAGTGGTTGTCCAGAATTGAACTTATATGATATTAGTGATCATACAAAATATTACTTGGTTATAAAATTCATTTGTTTATTTGGATAAAAGGTGAATCATTATAAAACATTAATGATAAATGGTTGGGTTAATTTGGATATTTTTCTCATAATAAAATTGTTTTGTATTATTATTTTACATCATGTGTGAAAAATTATTCCAGAAAATCACATAAGATAATGAAAATTGAAAACTCATTGTCCTTAAATGTGATAAATCAACACATCTCAGACGGTATTTTTATTTATAATATAAAAGGCGGGGGAATAAGAAAGTATAATAAACTATTCTATTAGAATAATATAATTTCATTACATATATGTTACTAGAGTTATCATACCATTTGGGTGAATTGAGGTGAGTAAATAAAAAAGAAAAGAAAAGAACTTGAAAGAAAATAAAAGAATCAGAAAGAGTTAATTACCTCTTGAATTTATCTCCTTTGATAGATTCATAAGGGGAGTGGATTTGGTCTTTTGATGTTACTGAGGGTTTCTGGATATAGGGGAGTATCTTGGGGAGAGATTTGGGTATAATTTATATAAGGAACAAGTCTTGAGGGGAGTAAAGAGTAGAGGGTAGTGTGGGTGGTTTTTATAGTGGAGGAGAGGAGAGTTTTCATAATATTTTAATCATTAGTTTATTATATTTCCATAAGAGAAAAGATATTAATGATTATTGTGACCAAAAATAGTAATATGTTTATGTGAGTTAGAACGAATCATCATTTACATCATCTATGACTCCATCATGATGCAAAAATTCAGGTTTTATCATTTACTGTGAATTATCGCATTATACTATTTATAAAAAATTCATGTATTTTAGAAAATCCAAAAAATTCACCCTTACCATTTTTCAATGTTTATAATCAAAAAATGAACTCAATTTTTAAAAATTATTTTCTAAATATGATTTAGTTAATTTTTAATTAAAATCATAAAGTACTTGGAAAATAAAGATTTTAAAACTATAACTGATTTTATAATGTTTTCAGAAATTACATAAGGTCTTATAAAATTATCTTAAAACCAGAAGATATAAAATTGATAATTTATAAAAACATTTTGGGAAAATAAATTTTCTTTTAAATTAATTAATTAATTTTAATTAATATTTATTACTTACAAAAATACAAATACTTTTACTATGGTCATATTATCATTTATAAGATGCCTAAATTTTATTTATATATTCAAGGGTAAGGTTACTATTCTTTTAGATGATTTAATATTTATAAGGGGAATATTACTATTTATAAGGGTATGTTACTATTCATAAGGTTAGGTTACTTCTCACAAAAAATTGGGGTTGTCTTATTGAACTCAAAATATCTTACTGATCACAACCGTGTGTGTTAGATTTTTGAAATTCAAATCAGAGAGGTGGTAATATGATGTTTAAAGGTCATATAGTACATAGTAGTTCTTTTTGTAGTGAGTTCATTTTATTATAGGACATAATTATTAGAAGAAAATTTCTATTGATAAAACATTAGGTTGTTATATTATTCCACCCTTTTTGTTTTACATTCAAAGCTATAAATAGGTGAATGTACTTTTCCTTGACTGCATCCTCCAGTTCCCATGTTGCCTCTTTGTACTTATGGTCCTGCCACAGTACTTTGACCTGGTGAGTAGTCTTGTTATAGAAAAAATTATATCTACGATCCATTATCTTCACTGGTTGCTCCTCATAGAAAAGATCATTCTCCAACTGTACCACCTCTAAAGAGAGTACATGTGAAGGGTCTGGTATGTACTTCCTTAAGAGGGATACATGAAAGACATCATTTACTTTGGACATGGTAGGTGAAAGTGTCAGTCGATAGGCCACAACCCTGACATGATCAAGAATCTCGAAGGGGATGATGTACCTGGGATTTAACTTTCCTTTCTTTTCAAACCTCACGACCTTATTCCATAGAGACATGTGTCGATAAACCATGTCTACAACTTTGAAATCAACGTCTTGTCAATGATTGTCTGTATAACTCTTTTGTTGACTTTGGGACACCGTGATGTGCTGCTGAATGGTTTTCACCTTATCCACCATTTCTTTGACCATTCCAGGTCCTAGAAGCTTATGTTCACCGACTTCGTCTCAACACGCTAGTGTTCTTCACCTTTTCCCACAAATGGCTTCGTATGGTGCTATTAAGATGCTTGAGTGGAAACTATTGTTGTGAGAGAATATAACCAGTAAAATATGTTTGTCCCATTATCTTTTGAAGTCCATAGAACATGCTCTCATCATATCTTCCAGTGTCTGAGTAGTTCTCTCATATTGACCATCAGTTTAAAGTTGATAGTCCGTACTGAAGTTTAGTTCTGTGTTTAGAGCATGTTGGAGACTTTTACAGAACTTCGAGGTGAATCTTGGATCTCAATCAGATACAATAGATAGTGGTAATCCATTAATCCTTACCAATTATTTGATATATATTCATTCAATTTTATCTAATGAGAAGTTCTGTCAAAACATGATAAAGAGAGCTGTCTTTGTAAGACGATCCACAATGACCCATATAATATTGTTTCCTATGGATGTCCTTAGAAGTCCAGTGACAAAGTCCATAGTGATGTTATCCCAATTCCATGTTGGTATGAGTAGTGGTTCCATCATCCCCTTATACTTATATCTTTCAACTTTCCCTTTTTACATACAAGGCAATTTGATATATATTCAGCAATCTTCTTCTTCATATTGTCCCACCAAAAGTTCTCTCAGAGATCTCGATACATCTTTGTGATCCCTGGGTGAATCGAGAAGGTTGATATATGTGAATCATTCAAAAGATCCTTCTTTATCTATGGATAGTATGGTACACATAATCATGACCCAAATTTTAAAAATCCTTACTCATCAATCATGAACTCAGTGGATTTCTGATTTCTAATAGCTTCCAACCTTTTTTGAATTTCCACATCTTTTCTTTGAGAATCCTTTATTTTCTCTATGAGAGATGGTCGAGAAATAATTTGAGAAATGATTAATGTCTTTCCTCCATTAATTATTCCCATGTCCATCCTCTAAAAATATAAGAATATTGGATTGTTTTCAATTCTCATCATTGATAAAGATGCCATATTCTTTATACTTAGAGCACCTGCTACCTTGTTTGCCTTACCAAGATGGTAGTGGATTGAGTATTCATAATCCTTGATGATTTCTATCCATATTATATGGAGCATGTTAATCTATTTTTGTGTGAATATATATTTGAGACTCTTATGATCAGTATATATCTCACACTTCTCCCTATAGAGACAATGCTTCCAGAATTTCATTGCAATGATCACAACTGGAGACTCCAGATCATCCATAGGATAGTTTTTCTCGTATATTTTCTACTACCTTGAGGCGTAGGATATCAATTTATCATTTTTATCATCACACATCCTAATCAATTCTCTGAAGCATCACTGTACACCTCAAATAGTTCTACACTACTTGGGAGTGTGAGTACTAGCGTAGTGATTGGCCTCGTTTTCAACTCCTTAAAGCAGTATTCACATTCATGAGTCCAGAAAAACTTTACTCCCTTCTGTTTCAGCTTGTTCATTGGGTTTAAAAAGTGTGATATGTTCTTAAAAATTCTTCAATAATTCCCAGATAGACTCAGAGATATTCAGATCTCCATTACAGATATTGTCCGGGGCCACTCTTCAATTGCCTTTGTCTTGGAAGGGTCTATAGATATCCCTTTGCTAGAGATAGAATTCCCCAAGAATGATACATCCTCCATCCAGAACTCACATTTATTGTACTTTTTATACAACATCTCCCTTCAAAAATTGTTTAACACAGTATTCAAATGCTTCACATGCTCCTCCTTTCTCTTGGAGTATATCATAATATCATTAATAAAGACCACCACAAATTTGTTGAGGTAATATCTAAAGACTCTATTCATTAAATCCATGAAATTTTTTGAAGAATTAGTGAGTTTGACGAGAATCACTATAAAACCATAGTGTACATACCTCATTCTAAAGGAACTCTTGGGAATATATTCCTTCTTCAACTTTAATAGGTGATATCCCGACTGAAGGTCTGCCGTAGAGAAATAACTAGCCCCACAAAGCTGACCGAACAAGTCATCTATCTGTAGAAGGGGATACTTCTTATTTATTGTGATTTTATTGTGATTTTATTGATATCATGATAAAAAATGCAGAGGTGCATTGAACCATCTTTATTCTTGACTAAAAGGACCGGCACACCCCACAGTGAAGCACTCAGGTGTATAAAACCCTTCTCCAGATTCTCCTATAACTACCACTACTGGAAAGATGATCTTTCCCAACACTTCTATACCAACGGTTTGTAAAAACCGTTGGTATAGCTACCCTTTCCCAACGGTTCACCTAAACCGTTGGGAAAAGGGTCTGTTTTGAGCCTCTTTCCCAACGGTTCACCAATACCATTGGGAAAGAGTGACCTTTCCCAACGGTTTTGGTGAACCGTTGGAAAAGGGTGTGGGAATTGAGACCTTTCCCAACGGTTCACCAAAACCGTTGGGAAAGGGTGTGAGAATTGAGCCTCTTTCCCAACGGTTTTGGTGAACCGTTGGGAAAGAGTGACCTTTCCCAACGGTTCACCAAAACCGTTGGGAAAGGTCACCCACAAATTCAACCTTCGGCCAAAATCAATTCAACCCACTCTAACCTATCCCAACGGTTTTGAAAACCGTTGGGAAAAACCACCCACAAATTAAAGAGCTATCCCAATGGTTTTGAAAACTGTTGGGATAGGTTCTTTAATTTTTTCCAGATCTACTAACCGAGAACATTATATAAATCAAAATTTTAAATAATTATGATAATACTTATATATATTTATGAAATTATGTTTACAAAAGTGAAGTTAGCTTAGTGGTTAAGTCGTTCGATTATAAACGAGGGGTCCTGGGATCAAATCCCAGCGGATGTTTTATTTTTGGAATTTATATACCAACGGTTCCATTACCGTTGGTATAGATTTCTTATTACCTATACCAACGGTTTTGGAAACCGTTGGTATAGGTCTATACCAACGGTTTTTGGAAAACCGTTGGTATAGACCTATCCCAACGGCTTACTTGGCAACGGTTCTTCAAACCGTTGGTATAGGCTATACCAACGGTTTGGAGGCCTATACCAACGGTTCCAAACCGTTGGTAAATGTTAGTTTTCCAGTAGTGTACTTCTTCTGCTCTTCCAGATCTACGGTGGCCATTCTATAAGGTGTATTTGATACAAGAAGAGATCCGGGAATAAGTTCAATTGATAAATTAACCTCTCAATTAGGAGGAAGACCAGACAACTCTTAGGGAATACATTAGTGTAATCCCTCACAATGGGCATTTCTTCTATCATAATTTTCTCCTTTGTCTAAATCATTTGAGCTAGACATGATTTCTCATAAAGAATTATTATCCATACCTGAGACAATTATTCTTAAGTAGATTCATCTTCCTCCTTATACTTGTATAGAATTGGAGGATGCTTCTAAATGTGACGAGTGATTTCCCTTTCCTGAAAATTGATGTTGGATTTGTGTAAAGATTGACAATCCATTCCCAAGATAACATAAAACTATACTAAAGGAGGTATGACAATATTTTTTGGGAGGTTAAGTCCAAAAACATCTACATGGGAGGTGTTATAAACCTTGGATTCAATAATTTCCCCATTTGTTGTTCTCACAAATAAAACATCCTCTAATTTTTGAGGTGGTTTTTGAATAGTTCTACTAAAATTTCAAGATATGAAAGAATGTGTTGAACCAAAATCAAATAGTACATTCACTATTCTTGAATGAATAACTACAATACCTATCACCACATAATTTTCTTGATCCACCTCAGTAGTAGTGATAACATGATCCTTTTATTGTTTCCTTGGAGGTTGTTGTTAATTTCCTCCAATAACCCTTGGCTTAGGAAAATTGGTCGCATAATGCCCATGTTCCTTTCATTTGTAACACTGCATCACTGGCTAAACATTTATCCAAACCTTACTTTCATATTACACATTAGTGGGATTTCTCATATCCCTTATTTAGTTTTATCCAGATGTCCCAACTTTTCCACATTTGAAGGAATTCCTAGTCCCCTTTAGAATGTTCCCAGAATGATTCTTCCCACAATTTTTACACGTGGGATGATCGAGCTTCTTTCCACCATGGAATTTATTTGAGGGACCACCCACATTAAATTCCATTTTCCTCTTCTTTTCACTAGGACCATGATACCAATAAGAGTATCTGATATCCATTTTAACCTTAAGGGAACAACTAACAATCTTCTCATAACTGCCAAAGTCTTGGATTTTGAATGCTTTTTCGTAGACTTAGAATTAGTCTTCTAAAGAAGCGATCCACCTTACTTTCAGAGTTCATGACAATGCCAGAGGTGTACCTTTAATGAGTTTTATAGTTTTATTCATACACCTTGATTAACTTATCTTCCTTTTGCTTGAGTCTAAGGAACTCTCTTTCGATCTTGAGATGGAGGGTTTGGGGAAAATATTTATTGAAAAACATTCTCTTGAATTCCTCCCAATACCTAGAATCAATTTCCTCACAGGGCTTAAATTTTTTGATTACTGTCCACTACTAATCAGCTTCCCCATCAAAATGATAGACCAATAGTACGACTTTATCTTGTTTTGAGTATTGGAGGATATATAATATCTTTTCAATGGAGTTAATCCATTGTTCCATGAGGATTGGATCGGAAGATCCACTAAACATTGGAGTCCTGTTCTGCATAAAGGATTCAATGGAAACTTGATCTTTCCTTGGAGGAGGAGGGTGTTCCACATGATTCATGTTATTATTTATAATTTGATATAGCTGATCCAGTAATATAATGAAGTTTTGCTCACCCATTCTCATCATATCAAGCATATAATTAGGGAAATATTCACATTTCTTATCACATTGATTGCTGGAACATGTTATTCTATTTCCCGCTCTTAACTAAGATAAATAACATAAAATTAGAGGGCTTGAATACTTAGATATTGGGCATAAAAAGGAAATTTTGAACATAACAGGATAAAATTATAATATAGAAGTACATACTAACTTGTGATTTCCTATATTTAAATCTAGGTTATCCTTGATCTATTTCTTAACTTATATTCTTATGGGATTTTTTTTCATTCCCTTAATAATGGTTTGTACCAAGCTAATAAATTTACCAAAGCATATCCCCTAGGAGTGTCAAACTAAGAGTGCAACAAGTCTTATTTTCATGCACCAGTTCCTGTTCGAGTCTATCTCATAGCAGTGTTTTCAGATTTTAACCCTAGATAAATCCATGTGGATTCACATCTACCTATTTGTATCAAGACATGGAAGTAGTTTCTTGATAAATCACTTACTCTATACTTACCAAGATTTAAGGGAATTTTCATATACTTAGTATCATCCTTAAGGATATAACTAAATTGACCTAATCCTAATCTCTGAAAATAACTAGAAAGTCCTATGATATAAAAAATAGTGACCCTAGCATTTTAAATTTAATATTACATGATTTTAAGCATAATTACACATTAGAGTACAAGCCAAGGATCGTAAAGTCTAGTGTCTTGGAAGACTAGGTACATAATCAAACATTAAAAAATCAAATTTTTATTTAATCTTCATAATTAGATTCTATCTGCTATTGTGCTCATACATCTACATAGGATAATTGGGGGATAACAAGAACAAAGGGATGAGCTAAAATCCCACTAAGGTAATAACATAGTAATAAAACTTTAACACATGGGTTAGAAGGCATGACACACTAAAAAATAAAAGGAATGGAACACATGTAATAACACTACATAAATATAGGATCATATAAAAATTAATTCATAGTAATTTGATAGAAACATAAATCATGACTTTAGCACGCGTCAAGGATTGTTGCACAAAGAGGATCACAATTCAAGGTTAACCACCAAGGCTGTTGCACAGGGTATCATGTGTCAAGGCGAACCTCCATGACTGTTGCACATAACGTCTCTTGTGACTCAAATTTACCCAATTAATTGCAGTGATATCTAAGAACACCCATCTTAAGATGTTCATGAATATGATTACCACATAAATAATCATACATAATCAATCATACATAAACATAATGGAACCCATGGAGAGAAATGAGTATCACATTCATGTCATAAAGCATAATGAATGGGTGTATCATAAAAGTGTCCAAGAGAGGAAGGAATTAAAAAATACATAAAAATTAATAAGTTAAAATAGGTATGTATCATGGTAAGTGATCTCAAATTTAAGCGACAATAAGTAATAAAAGTATTTAGGATATTCTTAGCGTTAAAACATTTTAGTGCGGTTTTAAGGAAAATACTAAAGATCATTTAAAATAAAAAAGAGACTAATAATTTATATAAAACCAAAAGTGAAACAAGAATGTTTTAATAATAAAAATACTGATTTTATTAAAGCAATGGTGTCCTAAAAAAATGTATAGTTCACTTGAAATTGGATAAATTTGTGAGAAGTTCCCTTAAAACATGTTTTCTTATTGGGATGTATTGGGGAGGGAATCAATAAAAAGCATGTATATCCATGAAAGATAATGAAGGATGGATCTTGAAACATGATTTTGGAGAATATAAAGAGTATTTATAATCTATAAATAAAAAAACAACTTCATTTGGGTATAAATAATGATAGAGTAACCCAAAGGAATAGTGGCAGTTTGGGTAGAACCCCTTACGGAATATCAGCTTGGTATCAGGTGTACTTAAGAGGGATTAATAAGGGAGAAATGGATTTTAAATCTTTTATAAATCATCACAGAAGTATGAGGAAGGTGAAAAATCATACCCCGTCATTAGGAATTACATGTAAAATGGAATTACATAGAGGACATTCTTGAATAAAAGTGAAATAGAGAGGATCCCTTACCTTAAGTCTGATGGTGATCTTGTCTTGATCTTAATGACCTGAATAATCAAATTAAGTTCATTAATTAGTAACTATAGAACATATTTTACATTTAAATGATTTATTATTTAATTTTTAAGTTAATTCATAACCTTTTTGTTTGGTTATGAGGTTCAATTTCATTGTTCGGGTTCATTTGTTTCCTTGGTTTTAATGATCATTTCACTTATATTCAATTTCAGATACACATATACGATGAGTGTGGTTTTACATAATTGAAGTTATATGAAATTAGTGAACATAAATAATATTAAATGATTATAAAATTTATTTTTTTATTTATAGTGAAGGTGAATCATTATAAAACATTAATGATAAATGCTTGGGTTAATCTGGAGATTTTGATCATAATGTACCTGTTTTTTATTATTATTTTACATAATGTGCAAAAAAGTATTCAAAAACATCACATAAGATAAAATAAATATATTATGATCTGGTTAAACTATTAAAATGGTTTCATGACCTGTATAGAATATTTTAATGAAAATTGATATCATGTCATCCTTGAATGTGATAAATCACACATCTCAAACAATATTTTCATTTATAGTATAAAAGGAGGGGGTGGAGATATTATAATAAACTAACCATTAGCGTAATATAATTATATTAAATGTATTTTATTGGATTTATCATAACATTTTGGTGAAGGTAGGTGAGGAAAGAAAAAATAAAATAAAATAACATGAAATAAAATAAAAGAATCGGATAGAGGAATTTACCTCTTGAGTTTGCATCCTTTTAGAGCCTCTTAAGGGGACTGGATTTAGACTTTTGAGGAGAATAAGGGATGATGGACATGGGGGGGGGGGGAGATTGGGGAGAGATTTGGGCATAATTTAGGGAAGGAACAAGGCTTGAGTAGAGTGAAGATAAGAGGGGAGTGTGGGTAGTTTTTAGAGTAGAGAGGAGGATAGTTTTCTTAATATTTTAATAAATAGTTTATTATTTTTCTATAAGAAAAGAAGTTGTAATGATTCTTGTAACAAAAAACAGTAATACGTGAATGTTTTTCTTGAACCAATGGTTATTAAAATCATCCATGACTCAATCATGATGCAGAAATTTAGGTTTTAGTATTTATTGTGAATTATTATGTTTACTATTCATAAAAAATTCAAGTATTTTAGAAAAATACCAAAAATTCACTCCAACCATTTTTCGATTTTTAGAATCCAAAAATGAACTCCATTTTTCAAAAATAATTTTCTCAATATTATTAATTTATTTTTCAATTAAAATCATAATTTACTTGGAAAATACATATTTTAAAACTATAACTGATTTTATAACATTTTCAAAAATTATATATGATCTGATAAAATTATATTAAAACCAAAAGACATAAAATTGATAAGTTATGAACACATTTTAAGAAAATAAATTTTCTTTTAAATAAATAAATTAATTTAAATTAATTATTTACGACTTACTAAAATACCGATACTTTTACTATGGTCATATTATCACTTATAAGATTCCTAAATTTTAGTTATACATACAAGAGTGAGGTTACTATTATTTTGGATGATTTACTATTTATAAGGGTTATATTACTATTCATAAGGGTAGGTTACAATTCAGAAGGGTAGGTAACTATTCACCAAAAAATATGTTTGTCTTATCGGACTCAAAACATCTTACTGATCACAACTGTGTATATCAGAATCTTGAAATTCAAATCACAGAGTTGATAATATTATATTTAAAAGTCATATAGTACTTATTTGTACATTGTGTTGTGATTTCATGTGATTATATGACATAATTATTAGCAGAAAATTTCCATTGATAAAACATTGGGTCGTTACAAAAATGTTCTTCTGACCATATAAATAATATGTTATATTATGAAAATAATTTTCATGCTATTACTCATATAAAATTTTCTCAAGGAGATAAGATGTCAAATGAAAAATTTCTAGAAAATTCCTCTATAACTCCCAAGTGCATCTGAGAAAAAGACCCTTTGAGAACCATTAATATTTTTCATTCTTTTCAATGTAAGAACACAATTTTCGACTATGATTATCATAAACCACATTTTTGTTTCCTATATTATGAGAAATAACAATGTTAAAAAACTACAGATATTCCACCCATAATCTATATTAGAGATTTAATTTTTTTGGGAAAATATATAGAAACAAATATTTTGGATATAATAAAATATAAACTTCTCCATGAAAAATAGTGTCATCAACACTTAAATTCATTAAAAATAGTTTTTATTTCTATCTCATCAGTGGTATAACATTTATTTTGAGTAAAATATTTATGTGATCCATTTCTACCACATAATCCCCTTAAATAAGTTAAAAACCCCAAACCTGAAACCTATGAATCATAATAAACCTCATAGACTTATAATTCATTTGGAATATTAAACATTAATGATGAGGTAAAAAACACTTCTATTCATCAAAGGCTTCCAAACACTTAGAATATTAAAATAACTTCACCCCCTTTGGGATGATATTAGTCAAAGGTGATGCATGTTTTGAGAAATACTTTACCAACCTATGATAATATCCTATAAAACCTATAAATATTTTAATATGAAATACATTATGTGGTTTATCCCATGTCATGAAAACTATATAATTTTCTAGAAAACTGAGATTCCATTTTCAGAGATCACATGTCCCAAGAAATTAACTTACTATATATTGAATTAGTACTTTGATATTTTTACATATAGGTAGTGAACCATTAGGATCATTAAAATATATATAATGTGATGCACACTATAAAGACCCCAACCTTAGTATTCCAGAGATAGTGGATATTTTATTACAATTTCTCAAGATATAAGGGATCTGATCCCACAACACCTATCAGTTTAGTAATTTTGAATAAATAGATACATAACTAATTACCATTTTACATTAGAAATAAAAAAAGAAACATAATATAAGAAAGTGACCTGAATATTTGAAACTAATTCACTGATTTATTTTTCATACACTGAGGAAATGAAATGAAAAAAGGTGAGATTAAATTCTCAGCAATGGTTAAGTAAAACTAAAACAATTATGACTAGATAAATCAAAATCAATAAGGTAAGGTAAAAAATGAAAACACTTTCCATTTAATCAATAACCATAGCATGAATTAAATTCATTAATAATATCATATGAAATAATTTCCTGGATACTAAAAGATGAATTATCAATGAATAAAATACATAATGTTCATTATCTTTATCTAAAACATAATGATATCTTCATTGAAAACTCCTTACACAAAGATAGTTTAAATAGTGAGTAGGAATTCACTAATTTTTTTAATCAGTCTAGACAACTTGTTTTTCTACTAAGACCAACCAATTAATTGAGGGAATATATAATTATAGGCCTCTCCCATCACTACATATATAAATAATTCCTTATATATTGAATTATCGAATTATTTCTTGAAAACTATGCCTTATCAAAAATTTCTATCTTGGATAAAGAATACTTTATAACAATTTTTCCACTGTCAATAAAAAAACATTCAATGTAAAAGACCTTATGTATAAATTTTATATGGTTTAATGAATTATAATATCCTTGACATATGGAATATTGATATTTAATAGAAATATATATTCCCAATTATCACTAGAAACTGAATTCTTTATAATAATATTAGTGACCACAAAATTAAAAAGAGATCAAATATGACTATCCATTCATGAGAAATATTGATTTTTTAATATAATCAAGAAATTTTGAGAAATAAAGGAAAATGAAGTGAAATATTAAATAATATTACATTAATGAGTTTTTATTTTAAAACCATCAAAAATATATAGAAGAATGTATATAGGTAAAGCAGTTATGTTGGTGGTAACATCAATTAAATCCATATACAATAATAAAAAATTGCTTTTGAAATTTTGTAAAGAATGTTAAAAATGACCATTTCAGAAAAATTTATAACTATTCTATTAAAACCTTTTAAAATTTAAAGGATAAATTAAAATTTAATTTGATTAAATAATGTACATTTGTACAACACCACTGAAAAATATGGGAGTGGAAGAAAAGAAAAACTCGATAAAAAGATAAATTATATCATATTCTTTTTTAAACATTTATATTATTTATTCAAATGAAAAAGAAATAAATATTTTGAAAAAAATATTGAAACTCTTCAAATATATAGAGTTTAATAATATATACAGAATTTATGAAGGATATAATATAATATTATGTTAATAAAAACAAGGGAAGTACAAAAAATGATACTGTAAAATGAATTCTTACATCCTTGGTAATTTTCAAGTTATAACCCTTTGAAATAATAAACATGAATTGAATAATTACTAATAATTATTAAATATATATTATAGTGAAAACTTTAATTTATATGTATATACACAACATTAAAGTATATATGTTCATAATAGTAAATATGTCTCAATGAAGTGGAAATTGAAAGAAATCGCACAGAAATATCATACTACTGAAATGTGTTTTTTTTGACTGATTAGATTATGAGTACCATATGTAAATAAATAAATATAACTATAAATAAAAAATAAAATATTCAAATTTAATTCCATACGTTATCTTGACATAATAGAATTAATGAAGGAGTGATATAACCCAATGGATGGAAATTGAGTTAAGAAATCCATTATTAATTGGTAAATTTTAAGTCATATACCCTTGGATGAAATAATTTTAATTGAAACATAAAACACAATGAATAATGAAGGATTCATGTTATATATTGGAAAAGGTATTTTCATAAACCTAATAAAATAAAATTTGTTGATAATATTAAAAATTTTCTCACTAAAAATAATTTGAGACAAAATCCAAGAAAAGATCGTATGATTTAAAATTGCATTAGTCAATGAAGTGATTATGTGGGAAAATTTTGAATCCAAAAAAATAGTTCTAAATATTAAATAATAAAATTAGGGGTTATTTATCACATAATCAGTGAGTAACATAGTCAATAAAGTCGAAGTATAACCCAAGACATTGAAATTAGGTTACAAAATCCATTACCAATGGGGTAACATTAAAGTAAACTTTTCTTGAATGAAATAATTTTCATTATAACTTAAGGTTCAATAAAGTATGAAGGATTCATTGTATAACATGTATATGTGGTAGTATGTGAATTATATAATATAAATTAGGTGCATAACATTAAAATTTACCACAATGAAGTCAAATAGCGTGATTGTTACATCATCTATAATATAATAATAATTTAATAATTATCATTTATATATATATATATATGTATATATATTATATACAAAAACAATAATGAAATATTTTTATGAAAAAGAACAATGTTAAAATCATAGAGACAATAAGATGTACAATCAGATGAGATACGATTCAATTTTTTAGTGATCATGATGGAGAGAAGGTAATTGTTTCTTATCATTTCCGAATTATAATTATATCATAAAAATAATATTAATTTTTTAAATAAACTTATATATATTATCCTTATAATGTGGTGATGGATAAAGAATCACATTGATTCATGGAGGTGGAGTTGTAATGTCCCGACCCAAATGACCATAAACCCGGTAGCCGGACTGATGGGTCACATGGCTTCAAGCATGTCTTCCTGTATGCTAGAGGCTTCCAAATAGCAGCGAGGGTATCAGGTGGTGATAGTGGGGAGACTATATCCTCATATCAGAGTTCGACCAACAAGAAATAGAAAGAATAGTAGAATTAATATATAAATTACAAACAGCAGCGGAAAACAGAAAATAATCATTTTATAAAAGTGGTCAACACTAGTTTATTCAATAAATGAATTCCATGGTGATACATAATATGAAAGCAGTAAAAAACCTGCTTTCTTTTCACAATAGAATAATACAGGAGTCAAATATGGAAAAGAACTAAAAATTCCAAAGGCAAACTCCATGAGCATCCTCAGCTCTAGCTCAGTCCTTTGCTCCAAACTCTAGGTACAAGCATAAAACAACAAGCAAGGTACAAGGTCTACAGTCCTACAAACAAGAGTGGTCAAATCAGGTACCCTACTGCAATGGTGGCCCGAGTAGGGTGTGAGATATAAATCTTAGTAGGATGGCACAACTAGTGTCAAGCCTTGTAAATAGAGTATAATATAAATTAAACAACATACATGTATAGAGAGATAATAATAGAACTGTATAAATTAACAAACACCTATCCAACTTCCCAAGGGTCAACCAATGTCTATTCATGCTTTGGTTTGATGCCGGGATGTTGGTCTCATCAAGTGACTTTAATATATATATATATATATATAATGTAGATAGCAGTGAGTTGGGGTGGATCGGGACGTACCACCACCATCCAAATTCTAAGGGAGCTCTCACAGTCTGCCCCAAACCCAGGTCCAAGATCCCTTTTAATATCTTGTCCTATATAGATATAATTTAACGTGGTAAATATACCCACTTCCCACATTTAACAGAATGGATCATGGCTATAATGTCTACCGCCCACATTTAAAAAATGGAACAGGGTAAATATACCTACCACCCATATTTAAGAGAATGGATCTGGGCTATAATGCCCACTACCAACATTTAAATAATTTATCGGGGCTATAATTCCTACCATCCACATTAAAATAATTGCTTGAGGCTATAATGCCTACCGCCCACATTTAAATTACGATTATTTTCATAGTTGTAGTGAAATGCATATGGCGGTACCTCTTATGAATTTCAAATGGTCATACCATATTCATAATATAAGAAATCATATTCACATTAATTCTTAAGGCAACCCATCTTAAGTATTTCAATTAAAACATTGACATAATCTAAGTCACATTCAAAACATACCATGAGGTAAATACTTCTCTTGTATGTCTTTAACCATGCACAAATCCATTTCAAGGAAACCTTTTTATCTAAACCTCTTTTTATGTAAAGAATGAAATTCAGTGTGAATGAAACATTTAATCAAAAAACATCATTTAGTGTAAGTTTCTTATTCAAGGTCATCACATCCAATCTTCCTAAACATGGAAAATTGGTTAAATTGTCCAAAAGTTATAAGTGATGCCAAGGCTACAAGGCATGTACCTACTTGGGAAGAAGTAACATAAAAGGGGAGAAGTAGCCTAACATATCCTTTATCAATTATAACCCATGTATAAATAAAAAATAAAGGTAATAAAGCAGTAAACAATGTAATCTAACACTAAATTTTTATCTTGAAGGCACTGCACCTTGATTGAGGGGTTTTATTACTAAAACATGATTTTGTCATCAATCAACCAATTATCAAATTTAATCCTTTCATTTGGTTTATCAAAGAAATCAATTTTATAATAAACTACCCCACTTGGAAAGCATTAAGTAAGGGTACGAGAAAACTAGAAATTGAATAATTAATGATTTCTTAAAAAAAAAAGCCAAGGAAAGGGACCCTACCTCATAGTGGAACCAAGCCATCCACTTTGGCTCTTGGAGATTTATAACTAAAAACTATTATTTCCCCACAGAGCATATTCATCTTCACACACATTCAAGGGAACTTAACCCCTATGCACACATTTTCATGAGAATGTTCAAGGGGATCCTTGCACATATGCTTATATTTATATACCTGTCTCCACTCATGCCCATTAGAATGCTAAAGGGGATCCTTACACATATGATTATATGAATATACCCATCTCCACTCACCTATGCATTCATTTATATATATATATATATATACATGGGTAAACCTAGCCTCATACATGTGTAATCACTTTGATAAGTGAGGTGAATGAAAAGAAAATGAATGTTAGGTTTAGAAGCCTCACATGAAAGTGATTTCAATGATAAAGATAACACTACTAGAATTCTGGGCAGTTGAGTGCGTCATTATTAGCGACCGCCATTTGGCGGTCACTAAAAGGGGTATTAGGGGCCGCCATTTGGCAGCTGCTAATACTGAAATAAAATTCGGCGGGATTTTTCCCACCGTTTGGTTGTATGTATTAGCGGCCGCCATTTGGCGGCCGCTAAAGGGTGTATTAGCGTCCGCCAAATGGCGGACGCTAATACTGAAGTAAAAAATTAGTGGGATTTTTTCCTCGTCTTCTTCATCAAGACCTGTAACGCCACCCCTTTGCCGCCCGCCACCGTGCCGCCCCTGCCGCCCACCCCCGCCTCACCTGCAGCCATCCCGAACACTAGTGCACCTCCAGTGACCCTATGGTCTCCCCCTGACATCACCCCACCACAAAACGACTCCCCCTAACTGACCCGAACCCTCCCCGGCTGCCGTGCATCCTCCATGGCCAGTGATCCTAGCTTGTGGACGACATCCCTATTTCCTACTGCATCACAGACCGAAAATCGTATTTTTTTGGGGTTGATCTTTAGCAGCCTCCATTTGGAGACCTCTAAAGGCTTTAGCGATAGGCCAAAAACGTTCATCGTTTGGCGGACGGTAGGCGGACGCTAAAGGGATTTAGCAGCCACCAAATGGCAGCCGCTAAAGCCCTTATTTCAAGTAGTGTAGTGTGATGTGGCATGAGATTAAAACAATGAGAGTACTTTTAATAAAATATATAATTATTTGAACATGAAACAAAGCCATTTTCAGCATTAATTTAACATCATTTTCTTGGGATAGATTATTTCACTCATAGAAATGGGTTTCAAAAATGTCAATGATTATCATTTCAGCTCAAATGTTTTAGAAACACATTTTTTTTGAAAAACACACAATTGTTTTTGAAGAAAAAAATAATAAACAATTGAAAATACTCAACTAAAAAGGTATCCTCCCCCACACATAAACGGTTTAGTTTCCATGATGAATTCAAGTTTATTTAACATGTTAGAATATTGGAAATTGAATCAAAATAGTCAATCAATTGATAAGGATAGGTACAATTAGTCTTATTGGTAATGCAATGTTGCGTTAAGCTCTTAATTTCTACACACATAAAAACCTACAACCAAAATCAGAGAAAATAATATAAGATGTTTATTAAAAGAAAATTAAAATAGAAATATAGTGAGAAAAGAAGGATAGATTTTGGTTTAATCCCCTAAATGTTCCCTAGGTTTTGATTGACTCCATATGGACTGTTTTAGTTGGTTATCCCCAATATGAGGGTGGGTTGAGTTTCTTTAATATGAACCACCAACACTTTTTATTTCCATATTTAAATTATTCCATTTGGTTGAGGACTCCATGGATATATTATTTCAAATTATCCCCCTTGAAAATGATATACAACTTTCATGGTGGGGGTAGGATAAATAATGAGTGGTCCTTTTTCTTGGTTTCCATTTTTACAAATTCTTCTTCATTCTCCAATGGTTTCTCAAGGTTTTTTGATTCAAAGGAATAATGAAAGGGGATGTTAGAGTATAATTATATTTGAACAAACCTAAATCATGAATAATCAATATCAAATTAATCCCTTTAAAATTAAGAATCTTGTGTCTCATTTTCCTTAGGAAAGTCTACTTGGATGTCCTCTTGAACTCCTTCTAATAAGTGTTCATCATGGTCAGGGAGATCCATATGTTTCTTATAATGTATATCTTATTTTTCTTCCTCATCCACCAAGGAAATAAAAGTATCAGATGAATCTGAAAATTTAATTCTAGGTGGTGTGATACTCAATTCAGATTAAATAAAATAATAAGATAATGAGTTTAGGAAATGATCATCTCCATGAGTTTTTTCGGCTTCAATTGATTCTTTAGTGGAAAGTTCCTCTTGGAGGCGAGTAGTAGAATATTGATGCAAGTAGTTAAGATCATCTAATTATTAGATCTTGTACAAATTATAAATTTCTAGAATGTAATGGGAGAACTCAGCTAGCTCCCGGTCCATCGTTTCAAAATAACTTTGGTTCATGTCCTCCCTCATGCCAGCTATGAATTCTTTGAATTCATTCTCCCCATTATTTGATTTCCAAAATAACCTCACATGTATCAAAATAATAGAAACACCATCATCCATAGGAAAGGGTGAGATATTTTTTTGGTTCTTAGACATTTGGGTAATTATTCCATTAATTAAAGAAATAATCATTTGAAAACAACATGGAATTTTTTTTTAATTTTTTTTAAAAGTGTCAAATAATTATAATTATATTGTCGAACTTCCTCCATAGAAATGGTGCAATTTTTTGAAATGCGCCTATTGCGGGGTGTGGAAAAAAATTATTTACTAAGTTAAAATATACTATAGTTGTTAAACTATGTTTTCTTCATAGAGGAGCTCTCAACAATCAAGGTTTTCACTTTAAAATTAGATAAGGGAGTGGTGGTTGTTTTTGAATTAGGTTGGTTTTGAAAAAAAATAAAGTAAAAAATTACATAAAAGATTGAAATAAAATTGAAAAACTATGTGATTGAAAATATTTATATGAATTAGGTGATCAGGTAGAGGTCAGTTTTCCAACTGAAATTTTATTATTGTTATGATTAATTTAATCATTTCCGGCTAAGCCGATTATAGTGAGATTCTATAATTGCTTCCTCTCAATTATTTGGTCAATTATGTTGGTGAGAGTAATCCTTAACAAGATATTATTTCGGTCTAATATCCTTAATTTTTTGAAATATTTTCAGTTAATACCCTCAATTGATTTAGGAAATACTCGATCAGGTGTTTCTTATCCCAAAAAATCCTGAATATTCCATACAACTCTCACACGTACTGACAATCTCCAAGTAATTCATCACTAAGATATGATCTATTCTATAGTATATAGACCATAACCTAGCGAGGGATAAATTTTTCATTAAAAAATTAGTAATAAAAATAGAATATAAAATCAAATATAATCTTACAAGATAATATAAACTGTTATTACAAATTGAAACCAACTTCGCATAATAGAGAAAACATTTTATAGTAATAAGAACGTGAACTAAAACATCAAAAAAGGAAAATATAACCTTCCAAAACCACTCGTAATATTTACCACACCATGTTAAGGGTAATTGAGAATAATGGGTAAGAATAACACATTAAAAACTAAAATAAATAAAAGAGGTTAAAAATAATAACCGAAAAAATATCCTCTAGAATCTATCCACCATAGGTTTATCTTCAGTTATCACAAAAGTTATCACCGCCTGAATTGAGATGACTTATTCTGGCCGCCAAAACTATTCCACCAACCCCACTTTGACCGGTTCAATAGAGCCCTTAATGAAATCATATCTCTATGAAATTTGATGTGTAACTTCCTCATCAAGTTTTATTTAGAACCTATATAGAATAATCCCATTTGGTGGTGTTTATCCTGAGATATGAATCTTTGAATGAGGTAAGGTACATTCTACAAACCAGAATAAGTGTTCACATTGTTTGATTTTTTTTGGGTTTGTAGGAATTCGAATGGGATCATGGTATAGAAGAATAAGTTATAGAACAAGAACCATGAAATCCTAAAAAAAAGTAACCACTCTAATTGGATCCATATTTTAAAAGTTATTCATGAAATACAGAGGTGAAATAAAATTTTTAAATTTACAGAATTAACCACTTTTCACATTTAAGCTCAAAACTCACCAAAAACCATAAAATGATCTGAAGAAGCTCAAATTTATCAATTTTAAGGGATAAAATTATTGAAAAACAAATGAATAATTATGAAAATATTAAATCTACAAATTCCCCCATACTCAGCACTTTGAATCATAGACAAGTAAACATCAAAATCAAATCAAAGAAAATATAAAACACATATCCATGGGATCCACTAATTTAAGACAAAAACTCAAAAGAAATAATTCCTAATAAAAAACCATTATTTTAAGTTCTACATTAATATATTTCAATATATTTCCACTTAATATCTCCTACCATGTTCACAAAACACTTACCTCACTTTCATTTTCTTTTATCACAAAAATATCAATTTTTCTATAATGTCTTTCACATCAAAACTCATACATGGGTTTCCATAGGCTTGAATAATTCATACATATCCACCCAATGTGAGTTAAAGACATTTTTTTATCATGAGGAATTTATAAGGTTGTTTTGTGGGTTTGGGTTAGTAGGATTTAGATGTCAAATATTCTGAGGCCGAATGAGGAGGGTTTGGCTCGTTTTTAAGTAAAATTGCATTATTCTCATTTTCACTCAAGTATGGTCTCCTCATCACTAATCTTAGTAGAAATTAAGCTCCGTAATCATGAAAAGTAAATTAATGTTCACACCATTAATCATTTTAATACCAACAATATCAATCATCTAAAACATGATTTTTCTTGAAAGCTCCAGCTAAGCAAAACTTTCTTTCTCCATTGGAAGCTTGTGAGAGGCACAAATTATTTTATCCTGAAAGCTTCAGAATGAAACAAATTTTGAAAGAATAATTTTTTTTAGTAGTATATTAATCTCTTAAAAATTTTATTTTCCACCCAAACTATCACCAAATGAGGTTCCACAATACAAGGTAGCTTCACACACACTTAAGTTCAAATAGATTATGCAATTTCACTTCAAGAGTAGGTTGGATAGGGAAAAATTTCGTTTTATTTGGATAAAAAATAAGATGTTCATAGATTCTCAGCGATACAAGGATTAAATGTTCATGTTATTCCATAATGAAAAACATTCTTAGAAAATTGGGCTTTTAAACAATTTAAATGCCTCAATCATTTAAAACACAGGTACCTCAAACCTTCATGTTTTGACAGAAATAAATAAAATTATGGTTAAATAAAACATATTTTGCTTCTATAATTAAGTAATGTTAATGAAAAGAATATGAAATCTAGGTTTAGAAGACTTTCAGGAATGTGATTTCAATGATAAATATAGTGAGATGTGGCATGAGATTCCAAAATCAGAGTACGTTTCCTGAAATCTCTAAAGATTTTAACATGAAATAAAGTCATTTTATGTATTCATTTAAGCTCAGTTTCCTTGGATAGATTGTTTCACTCATATAAATGGGTTTAAAGAATGAAAATGATAATCATTTTAGCTCAAATATTTTATAAACATATAAAAATTTGAAAAATACACAATGTTTTCAAATAATAGAAAAATAAACAGTTGAATAATACTAAATTACAAAGGTTCCCTCCCCAAAACATAAATTATATAGTGTCCACAATGCATTAAAATCGATTTAACATGTAAGAATACTTGAAATTTAATCCAAACAATTAAGCAAGTGATAAAGAGAGGTTCAACCTGAATTATTAGTAATGTAATGTTGAGTTAAGATCCTAATTAATACACACATGAAAACCTACAACCAAAAGTACAGAAAATAACATAAGAAATTTATTAAATGAAAATTGTAACCTCCTGGTTCCAGGAGCCGCCCAGAGTTACCTCGTACATGGTTGATGACATGGCCTAAAGCACATTTTCCCGAACTCCAAAGGCTGCTGACTAGTAGCGAGGGCCTTGGGTGTGATAACGGGAAAACCATGACCTCATTGGAAGAGTAACACATCATAAGTAAAACAGATAGCAATAGTAGAAGCAGTAAAACATGCAATAAGTAAACATCGGAAGTAGTAAACAACTGGACCACACATATATATATGATGTGTGATACATATATCTAGGAAAGAACCCAAAAAAATCACAATGCTGGAATACAGTACTAAACCAAAGTACAAAAGAAAATCAAGTAAACATCTCCACAGTATCACAAGCCTCAGCTTGGTCCCATGCTCCCCAGCTCCACAACAATCAAGTACCTGAAGTAGAAGGGCACTTGACATTGTCTATACCTGCAACAATATTATCTGTTTGGGCACAAAATCATGACTCAAACAAGGTGTGAGACTAATCGTAGTAGTTAAACACAAAACGATTTATGACTAATAGTCAGTGAATATATATGGCATGAAATAAGCAAACAAATGTAGTGAACACAGAATTACTCAAATGTAAATAGTCCTATAGTTTCATTTACAAACATTTAATTTTAAGTATTTAATCATCCAACAACAAATACAAGCAACCCTTTGGGTATTTCTCACAGCCTAACCCGTCTGGTTCACTTTACAAGAGAAGATATAACAAAGACTCTTTGAGGAAGTACTCACCATAAATTCCCCCTATAGTCATGTGTGATCAAAGACTCTATTATCAAGCACTCACCGTCAATTCCCCCTATAGTCTTTTAATGGTAAACTACAAACACTACGAGGAATAACTCAACGTCTATTCCTCTTGTGGCCTCATAATTTAACTAAAGACACTATGAGGGAGCACTCAACATCAATCCCCACTATGGTCTCACAATGTGATAATTATAATAAACAATCTGGGAAATTCCTCGACGTCAATTTCCCCTATGGTCTCACTACACCAGGTTTCCGCAACCCTGTGTAATGAGATCATGCACTAAAGATAATCAACAGACAAAGTAAACCTCAAGAAATACTTGGCTAAGAAAAATAAAACATATTATAGCATGTCAGATAATAATCACTCCACCCTAAATATACTATGCATGGAAAGAAAAGCAGCAGCCTAGTAGGCAAGGTTAGACCAAAAAGTCAAAAATAAACAAACTTGGGAAAAACATCCATAGCTTGGAAAAGATAACTATATTATCAAACAATTAACCTCTATCCAATCCAAAAAGTCATAATAGGAAAATAAAATGTCTAAAAATATAAAAACACAATACCCCAAACAAGGATATTGGGAACTTTTGCACATATAACTCAATGACTAACTACAGAATGGCACAAACAACCTACCTTGGCGTAGTGAGATTGATATATGTGAAACCGAGGCCTTGAATTTCCCTAGAATGTCATAGATCTACATAAATGTTAAAAAAATTAAACTAAGGATAACTTGTGAGATATGAGAAATAAGAAAACAAGGTTCTATAAGAAGGAAGAACTCACTGATGCGATTCCAATGCAACCGACATATTTTTATTCAAAGAACGGACAATGAGGCGAGGGCTCAGAGAATTTATGTGGCTATACGGACGCTCCTAGAAATAGGTTGAGAAGAAGGACGTTCTGTCTATTAGACGTGACCCCAGTCCATTTAATTAAAAAAAAGAAAGAACACAACATGTATTTTAAAAGTACACAGAGTGCACTTGGCTTTTCGGGCCTCTGTTTTAGGTAGTCTCTAGGTCACCAAACATGTCCATGTACTCGGTCGTTACCCAGTTAGTACATGGTCACCCGCGGCAACAAAGTACATAGCTTGTACTTAAAGTACATGACGTGTACTCCTGAAATTTCAAGAAACTCATCTTTTTCTCCAAAAAACCAGAAAGCAAGACTCATACCTAAAAATAAGATTTGGGTTCTTAAAAACTTCCCAAATTAAAGAAATTATTCCCTGAATTTCCCTAGTAAGGTGGAATGGAAGAAGAATCCTCGAACATCTCTGGCCAGTAAGATCGTACATCAGTCTCCCTCTCCCAAGTCTCATCGAGTACTCTCCCATGCTTCCATAGCACTCATACGAGAGGAACATACCGACCACTGAGAACTTTCTCACTATAATGAACAATCTAGATAGGATGATCCTCGAATGAGGTTTCCACCTCTTACTAAACCTCCTCGGGTTGGAAAACATGAGACAGGTCTGAGAAGTAACGTCAGAGCAGAGAAATGTGGAAAACATCATGCATATCTTGGTACCTTTGAGATAATTGAAACTAATAGGAAACAAGATCGACTCTCTACAAAACCTCAAACAGCCTGATGTACCTCAAGAAAGCTTAACCTATCCCCTAATCCTCTTGTGTCCCAACCTTGGTGTGACATGTAGAAAAACCCGATCTCCGACCTCGAACTTCAGAGGTCGTCTCCGTCGATTAGCATAAGACTTATACTGTGACTGTGCAGTATCCATACTCTTCCGAATCAAATATATCCTCTCCACAGTCTCCTGGAAAAGATGAGGTCCCAACATAGCTACCTCTTCTACTTCCAACCAGCATAAGGGTGATCGGCATGTCCTATTGTACAAAGCCTCATAAGGTGTTATCTGAATATTATCTTGAAAACTATTATTTTAGGAAAATTACACAAGAGGTTTGTGCTTCTCCTAAGAACCTCCAAAATCAAAGAAGCATGCTCGAATCATGTCCTCTAGCACCTGAATCGTACGCTCAGACTGGTCATCTGTCTAGGGATTATAAGATGTACTCAGAAGTACCTATGTAACCAAAGACCTCTGATATCCTTGCTAGACCCTAGAAGTAAAATAGGCATCCCTGTCTGAAACAATGGAGTGTGAAACTCTATGTAAATGTACAATCTCTCGGTTATGAAAGTAACTTTGATCAGAAAGAAGTGAGAATATTTCATGAGTTTTTCAATGACAACCCATACTACATCATTCCCTTGAGGCAATCTCAGTAAACCTATCACAAAGTCCATCACGACATCATTCCACTTCCACTCGATAATGTGTAACTATTTCAAAAGCCCTACTGGACACTAATGCCTTGCCTTCACCTACTAACAGGTGGAACACCTCATGAAAAAACTAGAAACATCTCTCTTCATACCTGAACATCAATACTAAAGGTGTAGATCATGATACATCTTTGTGACACCAGGATGAACTGCCCAAACTGAGGAATGAAAGTCCCATATCAAATCCTCACATATGTCTACTGACACCCATACGCGCCCATGAAAACAAAAGATCTCATCCTCACCTATTATCCATCCAAGAATAGTGTCCCCTCCTAATACACCCTCCCATAGGACTTGGCCTTCTAAATCAGATATCTTCCTCATTATCACTCAGTCAAGTATACTAGAGGTAATAGCTATAGAAGAAAGAAAAGTCTGCCAATGTCTATCATGCACCTCCAAATGCATCTCAGAGAATAGATCCATAAGCTGCTAGTCACTACTGACCTCCTGAACCGCCTGTATCTGAGTCCTCCTGCTCAACGCATCAGCCACAACATTGCCTTTCCCCGGTGTATAGGAAAGATTGAAGTCAAAGTACTAGAGGTACTCAACCCACCTTCGCGGTCTCAAATTCAGATCGTGCCGAGTGAAGATATACTTGAGACTCCTGTGGTTGGTGAAAATGAAAAAAATGCTCTCCCAATAGGTAGTGTCTCCAACATTGTAAATCAAGAACAACTGCAGCCAACTCGAGATCGTGTGTGGGGTAATTCCTCTCATGTGGCCTCAACTGTAGAGGACCATACGCAATGAATCCTTCTCCCTGCATAAGCATTGCTCCCATACCAATACCTGATGCATCATAGTAAATACTATAGATCTTTCATGGCTCTGTAAATACTAGTATCAGTGATGAAGGTAACCTCCCTTTCAGCTCCTGAAAGGCTGACTCACAAGAATCTAGCCACATGTACTTTGCACCATTCTTAGTTAGACCCGTTAGTGGTGCTGCTAAGCATGAAAAGTCTTGTATGAAACTTTTCTAGTATCTAGCCATCCCTAGGAAACTCCATACCTCAAAGACGTTCTTCAGATACTCCCATGAAAATACTACTCTCACTTTCTCTGGGTGTACTGATACTCCCGTCTCTGAGATAACATGACCCAAGAAGTGAATTTGGTCCATACAAAAGTAGAAATTTGCGAGCATAACATATAAACGATGCTCTCTCAGTGTAATCAAGACAATCTCAAGATGGGTGGAATTGTCATGTCGAGTGTGAGATTACACCAATATATCGTCCATGAAAGAATTCAAGTATGGATAGAACTCTCAGTTCATCAGTTCCATGAAGATTGCAGGCACGTTCATGAGACCAAGCAACATAACCACATACTAATATAGACCATACCTACTTCAGAAGGATATAATAGGTATATCAGATGGTATTAATCTCAACTGATGATAATGAGATCTCAAGTTAATCTTTGAGAACACCCGAGCTCCTCGAATCTGATCAAAGATATCATCAATCCTCGACAAGTGATACCAGTTCTTGACCGTCAACTAGTTCATCTTCCATTAATCCGCTAAAAATTCCGTGGGTACCATCTACCTTCTTTGAAAATAGGACAAGCGAACCCCAAGGAGACATACTGGGTCAGATGAACCTCTTACTCCTCCAAATACATCTTGAGCTCCTGTAACTCTAGTGTAGCCATCCTATAAGGAGTAATGGACACTGATGCCTCTCCTGGAACAAACTCAATAGAAAAGTCCACCTATCTCTCTAGAGGAATACCTAAAAAGTCCTCTGTAAATACATCCTTGAAACAATTACCCACTAGAGGAAATTCCAACTGTGAAGTCCCCTGGTCATCCAGATATAGACTAGCAATCTGGGATGTAACTCCTCCCAACCCATGAGGCTTGGGTCCCGCTCTTCTCTACTAAACAATGCATTCACCATTAGGAAGAAACGATCCTCCCTATGGTGATGTGAAACTCACCCTACGACAATAGCAGTCGACAATAGCCTGGAAGGGAACTAACTAGTCTATTCTGAGAATGACATCACTGCCCATCATCTCTAAGACATAGAGATCCCAAAATAAGTGACACTCACCAAACTTAAGAGGGAACTCCTTGAACTGATGTATACTAGTCATTATAGTCTCCAAAAGAGTGTCTAGAGTCAAGATATCAGCAGAGGAAAAGATACATAGCCTAAGGATCTCCACAAGAGAAACAAATATAAATCTATGGGAAGATACTGTATCAAAGAGTGCAGAAGCTAAAATGGAGGAAACTAGGATCGTACCATGAACAGTAGAGGGTCTGGGATCCTGCTCCTACTTTGTATGCTCCAATGTAAAATTCTGACCTGCACCATGGCCCTGTGACCCTGCCTGACCACTCTGAGCTGATCCACCCTTCTATCGCTAAAATCCTGGTGACTATCTATCTCAGAAATGACCTCCACCTTGGCCTAAATGGTCGGAAGAACTCCAGTTCCCTGACTGATGAGATACTGGTAGTTCTTCTACTGAACGTGGAGTCATAGATGAACCCCTGTCACCCGTTTCCGGTGAGAAAAACTGATAGAAGCACTGAAGATGACCCATATTACCGAAATATCAACACTCCACTAGATCTATCAGGTAATGTGGCCTCGTATGCTCGACCGTCCTGCACCGGTAGCCTACCACCTGGTTCCCTGAAGGTGTATCCCGCCTACTCGAATATCCACGTGTAGACTCACTGCAGTACTTACTACTATTACCCGGAGAAATACCAACTCTGGATGCTGAACCTCCATATGCCATAGCTCTAGAACCCCTCAGGTTGCACTCTATGATCAGTGTCTGGTTGACTATAAAACCAATGGAAGGCAATCTGAAGATGTTCACATGAGCCTGAATGTCTTGTTTGAGATCATCCTCAAACTTCCTCGCTAGGAATAACTCATATCCCCCTAAAACGGGAATGAAGTTCTATAACTCTGTGAAGAGAGAAGAATACTCCATAACTGAAAGATTACGCTTCTCAGGACTCATGAACTCTCAAGCTCGATTAGCCCTCAAAGTCTCCAGGTAGAAGTATTCATAGAAGGTATGCTGAAACTCCTCCCACACCATAACCTGTTGGCGTCCTGCATATGAGAACACATCCCACTATCTATTGGAAGAGTCCCAAAGCATATAAGTAGTGAGCTTGAACCTCCTCTCTAGAGGCGTCTCCAAATGCTCAAAGATCGAAAGAATGGCTTCTAACCATGACTTTGAATCCTGAGGTCCTCCTTCCCCTGTGAAGGTGGGAGGATGCTGCTGCTGGAAATCCTGTGTCAAATTTTCTATAGATGGGGTAGGATGTGGTACTCCCTAGAAGGACTCCATAAACCTCATCAATCCCTCCCAGAAATGTGCATCATCACCTGTGTCTGGAATGATGGCTAGTGCCAAGACTGGCACTACAGGAGGATCTGATGGTAGTCCCTGATCAACCATGTACACTGTTTGATCACCGCCCTATAACTGGTGGACAACTGGAGGACATCTCGGTGGCATGAATCTACAAGGTCAAGCGCATGCCTTAGATCAAGATTATCAAGGACTGAAACATAGAAGCGTAAGAAGGGAACAAGATAAAGGAAGCATTCAATTATTTCAAAACATGGATACACGACGTGTATAATGCCTACACGGCATGTTCCCTTAAGCCTTCACATGGGCATGTACCTTTGCCAAAAGTGTTCGTGTAACAAACCATACACAGGGCGTGCTGTCCTAACACATAGCGTGTACTTGAATCCTCTTCCCCTTCCCAAGTTCTCTTACCTGACTAAGCTACATGGTTCTCCTAGAACAAGACTACATGATGTGTTAGTGCTAGACACAACGTGTACTAGATGAACCTCACCAACCCATGTTATTCGTCACATGGTCGATTACACGGCTGACTCTACATGGAGTGTTCCAGTTGGACATGACGTGTAATAGAAAAGACTCTACTGACCCATGTTGGTTGTCACAAAGCCATTTACATGGCTCTACAATACAACGTGTTCTAGATAGACACTGCGTGTACTTGAAGGATTTCAATGACCCGTGTTGCTCGTTACATGCCCAGATTCAAGGGTTACACTGCACGGTGTGTATAACCTATGTTTTATTCATCAGTGTTGTTAGTAACATGGGTGGACACATGGTCTACATAAAACAACGTGTACATCCAGAACACAGCTTGTTCCACCAAATATTTCCCAACCCCGTGTCTTTGTCCACACAACTAGTGACACAGTTAGAGACTACACAGCGTGTACTCACAGTACACGGAGTGTACTTAATAAAAATTGTTTCTTCTCAAACAAAAGGACATATGGCATGTATTTATCATTACACTCCATGTATTTTGGGTTCTTTCAGATAGTAATCCTCATAAACTACTCCAAAACCCAAAACAAAACATTGAAACGAACATTAATGTTCCAAATTATGATCCGTGATGGCCTATACTCCCCATGAATCAAAGCTTGACATATTATACATGTTATAAATAAACATAACAGAGTAATGATCCACAAAATTCTGGTCCATAAGGGCCTATAAGCCCTCAAGAACCAAAGTTTGGCATTAAGTCAAACTAAATATTTACAAAATTCAATACCCTATCAAGAAGCATGTATTCTTATCAAGGAATCTATCAAAACAACATGCATATCTAACACAACTTCTATCACAACGACATAAAATTGCAAATTCTCCCTAAATGGCATGGAATGAATCCATGACATGAGATCTATAACAAGTTCCTATATGATGCATGAGATGGCATACCCTCATCTCATCGGGTTGCAACAGAAATTGAACCTCATTAATATCAACAATAACAACACAAAACATGTGAATCACTCAATGGTGAAATCAAATCAACTGTAAAATTGAAAAACTGGAAAAATTGCAATAACAAGGTAAATTGGATTTTCCCTGTACACGAGTTAGCTATGCCTGGGTACAACTTATTACCAAGCACCTATTCCTTCCTATCCCTGGATATAGGCTCTAAACAGTATTTCTAGAAGAAAATAATTCCTCTAATACCACTTTGTAACATCCTAATTTTAGGTGCCACCCAGAGGTACCCCGTACCCAGTTGGTCACAAGGACTCAAGCACATTTTCACGAACGCTAGAGGCTGCCGACTAACAGTGAGGGCCTTGGGTGTGATAGTGGGAAAACTATTCCCTCATTGGAATAGTAACACAACAGAAATAAAAAATATAGCAATAACGGAAGTAGTAAAACATGCCATAAGTAAATAGTGGAATTATTAAACAACTGGAGAACACATATATATATGGTTCATGATAAATATGTCTAGTAAAGCATCAGAAAAAATCACAATGCTGGAATACAGTACTAAACCAATGTACAAAAGAAAAGAAAGTAAAAAGCTGCACATCATCACAAACCTCATCTTGGTTCCATGATCCCCAGCTCCACAACAATCAAGTACCTGAAGTAGAAGGGCGCTTTCCCATGTCTATAAATAAAATAATATAATCTGTTTGGGCCCAAAAGCATGACCCAAATAGGGTGTGAGGCTTATCCATGGAGGAAACCACCCAATGAAATGTGCCAAACTGTCAGGGAATATATATGGCAGGCAATAAGAAAAAAATCAATGAACACAGAAGTACTCAAAACTAAACAGTCTTATAGTTTCATTTACAAACATTTACTTTTAAGTATTTAATCAACCAAAAACTAATACAAGAAACCCTATGGGTAGTTCTCATAGCCTAACCCCTCTGGTTCACATTACAAGAGAAGATATAACAAAGACACTCTGAGGAAACACTCACCGTCAATTCCCCCTATAGTCGTGTATGATAAAAGACTCTCTGAAGAAGTACTCGCCATCAATTCCCCCTATAGTCTTTTAATGATAAACTACTAACACTCTGAGGAAGCACTCAATGTTAATTCCTTTTGTGTCCTCGTAACATAATTATAGACACTCTGATGGAGCACTCAACGTCAATCCCTACTATGGTCTCACATCATGATAATTATAAAAGACACTCTAGGAAATCCCTCAATGTCAATTTCCCCTATGGTATCACTACATCAGGTTCCCTCAGTCCCGTGTAAAGCAATCATGCACAAATGATAATCTACAACCAAAGTAAACCTCAAGAACTACTTGGAAAAGAAAACTACAACATATAATAGCATGTCAGATTATAATCACTCAACCCTAACAATACTAGGCATGGAAAGAAAAACAGCAGCCTAATAGGAAAGGCTAGACCAAACGGTCAAAAACAATCAAACATGGAAAAAACATCCATAACATGGAAAAGACAACCTTATTCTCAAACAATTAACCTCTATCCAATCAAACTAGGTATAGCAGAAAAATAAAATGGCTCGAACCATAAACACACAATATCCAGAACACGGATATTGGGAATTTTTTCACATATAACTCAAAGACTAACTATGGAAAGGCACAAACCACATACCTCGACGTCGTGAGATCGATATACGTGAACCTCAGGCCTTGAATCTCCCTAGAATGCCATAGATCTAGATAAATGTTAAAAACATTCAACTAAGGATATCTCGTGAGAGAGGATAAATAAGGAAACAAGGTTCTTGAAGAAGGAAGAACTCACCAATGCGATTCAAACGCAACCGACAGAGTTCAATTTCAAAGAATGGTTGGAAAGTAGGGGGATCAAAAAAGATACATGTCCATAGGGATGCTTCAAGATGAAATAGGTCTAGAAGAAGGATGTTCTTCCCATTTGACATGACCCCGGTCCATTTAATGAAAAAAGTACACGACATGTATTTTAAAAGAACATGGCATGTACCTGCCTTTTCCAACATTTGCTTTAGGCAGTCTCTAGGTCACCACACAGGAACATGTTCTCGGCTGTTACCCGGCTAGTACACGGTTACCCATAACAACCAAGTACCTAGCCTGCAATTAATGTACACGTCGTGTACTCCTGAAATTTCTAGAAACGCATCTTTTTCTCAAAATAACCAGAAATCAAGATTCATACCTGAAAAGAAAAGATCCAGGTTCTTAAAAAAATTAAAATAGAAATAGAGTGAGAAAAGAAGGATAAATATTGGTTTAATTCCCCAAGTGGGCCCTGAATTTTCACTGCCTCCAGATGGGCAATTGCAGTTGGCTATCCCCAATCTGATCGTGGGTTGAGATTCTTTAATATGAATGACCAACACATCTTCTTTCCATATTGAACTTATTTATTTTAGTTAAGGGATATAGGTATATATTATTCCAAATCCAACCCCTTAGAAATGATATAAAACTTTCTTAGTGGGGGTAGGACAAAGAATGATTACTCATCTTTCTTGACTTTCACATTCACAACTTCTTCTTCATTCTCCAATGCTTTCTCACGGTATTTTTTTTCAAGAGAATAATCAAAGGGGATATCAGAGTGTAATTATATTTGAACAAAACAAAATCATAAAGTAGCAATATAAAATTAAACCCTTTCAAAGTAAGAAGCTTGTGTATTAGTTTCCTTAGTAAAGTCCACTTGGATCTTCTCTTTAACTCCTTATAATAAGTGTTCATCAAGTTCAGGGAGCTCTATATGTTCCTTATCAGGTGCATCTTATTTTTCTTCCTCATCCACCAAGGTAATACAAGTGTTGGAAGAATCTGAAAATTTCATGCAAGGGGAGGTGATACTTAATTCATATTCAATAAAATAATAATATAACGAGTTCATGAAAATATCAACTTCTTGAGTTTGTTTGGCTTCAATTGTTTCTTTAGTGGAATGTTCCTCTTGGAGGTGAGTAGTAGTAGATTGAGGTAGGTAGTCAAGCTCCTCTAATTCCTAGATCTTGGAAAAATTATAAAATTCTAGAAAGTAATGGGATAAATGTGGTGTTTTATTTAACACCTACTTTTTTCCCAATGATGGATTGCTCGTACGCTCCCCACACACTATCGGGGTTTTCAAAATTTCTGCCCCTTGTGCCCTCATTTTCTTAGTCACCGTCTAGTCCATCGACTTTCGATCATGGCTCCTCTTCATCCCCTCTCCTCTCTACCCCTCGGAAGATACCCCCTTGTCCCGCTGGCCCCCAGTTTCCGGTGGATCTTTCCCTTACCCAAGGCCAAGAGTCCTCTCCTACCACCTCTGTGGCCCAACCGCCCCCCTCAGTCATGCCCCCAGTGGTCCCTAAGTTGGGATCCTTCAGGGATGTCCTTTTTGGATCGTTTAGTGGCTCTATGTAGGCATGCTTCCCAGTAATAGGTTTTCTTGATCTGAAGTATTTGAGGGATGACAATTTTATTTCTATGGAATTACCTGAAAAGGCCTTTGCAGATGCTGAAGCGCACCTTAAGTAGACCCTTGTGGCCCATTTTGGGTCAGCATCCCCTCTGTTCGATGTATTCCGGTGCTTCATCTCCTTGTGGGGCCTCCGTGGCCCATTTCAGATCTCACTGATCTGTAGAAACTTCTTTTTCCTAATATTCACTTCAGATGTTGGCTTCATTCATGTGTTATGCAAGGCTACCCTATCTTTTGTCCGATGGTGCTTTATCCTTCATCACAGGTCCATGGAGGTCCACATGGGAAAAGAAAGTCTGATCATCATGGTTGGGATATCTCTCCCAGGGCTCCGCCTTAACTTTTAGAACAACGGTTTCCTCAAAGTGATTGGAGACCCCCTTGGTGGGTTTCTCTTCTTAGAGAATAGGGTGAGAGGCTGTGTAGATGCTTCGACAGCCTACCTCTACGTGAACATGGACATGTACCACTCTGCATTGGATCACCTCTCTCTTAGGGTGCAAGGCACTCTCCCCTAGAAACAAAACATCATATTCCCAGTCTTCCCTAGGTATTACTTCCACTGCCATCTTGAAGGGAACTCCCTTCAAGTATGCAGAAGGAAGCGCTGTAGTGGTAGTAGACCTTATCTCAAGGTTGATGGTGCCTGAGGCAGGCATCCGACCTCACCACCCATTGGTACCCTCTCCTTGGAGGTGGACCAGTGTGCAACGGTTTCTCCAGTTAAGCTTCTCCCTAATTCCCCCCTTTTTTCTCCTAAGATGCCGCCTTTCCCTCTACTTGTCACCTCAATGATGTTCTTGGAACTGATTCCATTCCCCCCTCTATACTCGACCTCCCTCATGTCCGGCCTTTTCCTGCCCCATCCTACATTCCCTGGTGTTTCAAGAGCCTTGCCTAGAAGAGCTCATACTTAGCTTCTCTCTTATCCTCAATGGTCAGCTAGCCTTGCCCCCACCCCTCTCTCTTCCTGATGCTAGTCCCCCAGCCCCTGGCTCTCCATGCCCTGCCCTTCCGTCCTAGGATGTTTACCTTGGTGGGATTCTTCCCTTACCTGGCTCCCCAGGTCCTGCCCTCCCTTCCCAAGATGTATCCCCAGGTGGGCTGGCCTCTCCATTGAGTCCATCTGAGGGATCCCTAAACCATTACCTCAGTGTATTAGGTCAGGCTCTCTCATCCCCCCATCACTAAAAGCTTAACCCCTTCCTCTCCCCTGGGCCCCTTTCTTTCTGATACCTTGTTGGCTTCAAAAGATGGTGGGGTGTGCACACGATTAAGATCAATGCTACAAAATGAGCTATCATCCTACCTCCCCCAAAAGTCCAAGAGTTATGGAGCAAAATCTAGAACCTTGTTCACATAATATTATCTATAATCATTTGGAATGCATGGGGTCTCGGAGCCTAGGTTAAGGCAGACTTCCTCGCCACTGAAGTCAGGAAACAAAAAGCCTCCATAATTTCTATCCTTGAGCATAAGAAAAGCCCCAGAAAGATAAAGGATTTCTAAAGAATAACCAATCTTCACAACTCCATGCATGTTTGCCACATCAATAAGGACATCTGAATCTTCTGGCACAGAGAAATATTATTTGATCTAGTATAAGATGGAAAATAATTCATCATGATGAATGTGTCACGCGATGACACTTCAGTATTCATTTCCTTCATCTATGAAAGTTGTGACACATGTCAAAGGGAAGCACTCTGGAAAGATCTTAACTCATTCGATCCTGGAAGCCTCCAATTGATCATCGGGGGGGGGGGGGCTTCAATGTCTTTGTCGAACCAAACAAGAAAAAAGAAGGGGCCCGTTCAATAGGAAGGCTAGCCTGGACTTCAAGAAGTTCATGGACAGGAAAGGTCTTAATGATCTAGGATACTCTAGTGACCGCTTCACTTTGTGCAACAACCAAAAAGGATATCACTACACATGGAGTCACCTGTACCACTATTTGGATAACATGTAGACCCTCGCCTCTTTTCCCATCTTCAAGGTTAGTCATCTTGTTCGTGGATTATCGGAGCACTCCCCTCTCCTTGTCTCTTTATCGACAGGGCGACACTCCCAGGAAAGATTCTAGTTTTATCATAAGTGGGACAACTTCCCAGGGTTTCTCGATTTGGTGAGATAAGTCTGGAACAAATCCTCCCAGGGGTATATGTGGGTGTAAATCCATAATAAACTAAGAATCCTCAATATTAAACTTCATGCGTGGGCGATTAGACTTCCCCCCATCAATGGAGACCTCAATGATGCCATGAAATTAATTGAGGTTCTTGAGATCAGGCTGGAGAACACATGAGAAGATCAGCTCTTTGAGGTCCAATCTAGGAAAAAAGAAGCTCTGTAATATTTGATCCTCATCCAGGATTTCTTGGCGTGTGAAAAGTCGGAGATAAAATGGCTTAGTGAGGGAGACTGGAACACAGATTTCTTCCACACATGTATCAAAGAGGGGAAGCACATTGTGAAACCAAATATTATCCTAGAGGATGGATCCTACACAGATTACACAGATACTATGGGAGGTATGGATTACACCTTATTCAGGGACCTCCCCACTTGACCAAACCCATATATGTTGGCTAGATACCTGGAGTGGAATAGAAAGTTTTATGATGTGATACCCACCCAACTCTCGCAACAGTATAATGAAGCCTCGGTTCAGTACCATATGAAAAGGATATCCATGGCGCAATGATGATCTTGAACCCATAAAGTGCCCCTAGTTCCGATGGCTTTCGGGGATCTTTCTACAGAACTTCGTGGGAAGTGGTGAAATCTGATACTATCTCTGCCATCCAAGACTTCTTTCAGGGGGTGCCCTGCCTTGGGTTGCAAGTTCCACTACCACAGTGCTCCTTCCCAAAACAAATAACCCTTACCCCCTCTCACACTATCGACCAGTGAGTCTTTACATCTTCCCTTTCAAGATTCAATCCAGTCTTATAAACAACATGATCTCCTTTCATCTTTCCTGATGTATCTCCTTAGAGAAACACCATTTTGTGAAGTGGCGCTCAATCTAGGGTTCCATTGCTCTTTCTCAAAAAATGATTCAGGATATCAACCTCAAAACTCATGGCTCTAACTTATCCATTAAATAGGACATGAACAATGCTTATGACCATGTCGAGTGGGGCTTTATAAATAAGGTTTTGGCAGACATATTATTCTCTTCTAGGAACTTTGATCTCTTATATAGATTCTTCAGTTATTCATGGTTGGTGATCACCTTCACGGGGAAGTCTTACGGTTTCTTCAAGGACACTCGAGGCCTAAGCCAAGGTGACCCCATATCTCTGAGCCTCTTTATCATCACCCAAGATGTTATTATCCACCTCCTACATTGAAGTATCAGTAATGAACTGATCCATCCATTCCGTAAATGTCAGAGGTACCCCTTTATTTCCCACCTTATGTTCGTAGAGGATACATTCATCTTCATGAATTCCAACAAAATATCTATTAGATCATTCAAGAAGATGATTGAAGGGTGTTTCCACTAGAGAACCCAGATCATCAATAAGGCTAAAAGAAATTTCTTCATATCTAATTGATTCTTGACTAGTTGTACCATCTTTGTACAATAGATCCTTGACATGCAAAAAAGGATCATTCCTTATGGAGTATTTAGGGGCCCCTATTTCCTCAGGCTAGATCCAGATCAGGGAATTTGATTTCTTGATCAGTAGAATCATAGACCGGATCCTCAACAAGAAAAATAGATACTTATCCTTTGGGGTTTGGACCGAGCTAGTTAATAGTGTCCTACTCACCACCCCTCTTCATGCTCTCTCATCCATAAAATCCCAAAAGGAATTATCAATATGATTGAGAAGCTCTAGGCTAGTTTCATTTGGGATCCAACCACTAAAGTGAGACTTCATTGGACATCCCGGCGTAGGGTGGCAAGAACGGCATGGGAAGGTATAATTGATGTTCACAACCTCATTGATACCCTTGAATGCATGCATGAAAATCTTTCATGGGAAGTTCTTGAACAACGCACGCTCTAGGGATTACCATGCATAAATTCTATTTAGTAATTTTGACCCAGCCTGGGGTCCAAGTTTACCCACTCTGGTCTGTGATCTCCCCTCTGATAAAGACTCTCCATACTCTTTCTTGGTGGATCATAGGGCAGGGAGACATATCCTTTTGGAATCAAAATTGGGTCGAGCTTCCCCTTAGCTTTTCGGGATTCCCTTTATTCTCGATCTCCTTTAGGGAGGCTAGTTTTCACCCCACCTTTATCAAGGCTGTCCTGGATGGGGACCAACTGGAAACCTTCAATCTCATCGAACTTGGTTCAGAGCCTGAAAAATGTGTCTTCTCCCCCTCTTCCTCAGGGGCTTTCACAGCCAAATAATTCCACTATTCCCAGGTGTTTCATGATCGGATGGAGAGTCTGAATGAAACCCTTTATCTTCGAGTAATCCTAGTGAAGTAAAAATTACTCACTTAGAGGATTATAAACAAATCTATTACTACTGATTACAATGTCCAAGGCTGTGGCATCCCCATTTCCTTAAGATTCCCATGTTGCAGACTTCAGAGAGAGGAGACAACGACCCACCTTTTCGTTGAAGGTGAATGGGCGACCACCATGTGGGAGTACTTTGGCGACTTCTTTGCTCTTCTTTCTCATAATATGGCAGGTATAGATTTCTTGGATAGGTGGTTCTACAGTGCGGGTGAGAAGGGTATGGAAAAGTTGGCCCACATGTTGGTACTCCATGCAGGCTACTGGTGTATTTGGAAGGTGAGGAATTAGTGCAATCATGAAGAAGGAAAATCCTTAGGGAAGATCCATTGTTTTTTAGACGAAGTACCTCCTCCTTGATATGGTCAACCTCTTCTCCAACTGGTGGAAGGTTCCCACCTTTAAGAAGATTCAAGTTTTTTTCCTTGCATCACCCCTAAAAACAGTCTTAGTAGAGGCCACTGGGTCTCTTGGTCCCCCCCCCACTTTTGAGGGGCCTGAAACTCAATACGGATAGCTCCTATGTTATGATTGATCTTCATGGAGGTGGGGTCATCCATGATTCTTCTATCTCGGTCTCACTAGACTTTTCTGGGCATCCAGGTTGTAGTTCATCCCTTGAAGATGAATCCAAGGTGATGTTTCATGGCTTCTCCCTTTTCCAGCAGAGGAGGTTTGAGCTTTCGAAGGTTGAAACAGATTATATACTTCTCCATAATTCCCTACACTGCATTGGTTCTACTCCGTCGTTGATCCCTTATATTATCAGAAAGTGTTGGTCCCTGCTTGGCATCAACACCAAAGTTCTACACTATTGGAGCATGGGAAACCATGTGGCCCACCACCTTTCTTCTATTATAGTTCCTGGGCCTCCTCTAATTTTTCTTCACAATTTTAATAGCTTAACTCAATCGGGGGTCAATCCTGATTAGGGGAGACTCCCTAGGCCTTCATTTCTTCAGGCCCCCATAGGTCATCCTGGCCTCAGTTATTTAGGTTGTCTATATCACCTTTCCCTTGATAAATAATTTTTTTACATTGGATGGATATAAAGTAATGGGAGAACTCAGTTTTCTCATCGACTATCTCTTCAAACTAATTCTGGTTCATGTCCTCCCTTAGGCCATCTATGAATTCTTTGAGTTCATTCTCCCCATTATTTGATTTCCAAAATAACCTCACATGTATAAAAATAATAGAAACTCCATACTTTATATAAAAGGGGGATATATTAATTTTTTCTTGAACATGTGCGTAATTATTCCATGAATTAAAGAAATAATCATTTGAAAAAAATAGGGTAAAATAGTTTTTAAATTTTTTTCTAAAATTGTCAAATATCATTAATTAGATTATGTCACTGCCTCCCCAGAAACAATGCCATGTTTGACACATTACTGTCATGGGGTGTATAAAAAAAAATTATTTACTATGCTAAAATATCGTATAGTGGTAAACCTAGGTTGTCTCCAGATAGGAGTGCTGAATAATCAAGTTTGTCACTTTAAAATTAGATAATGATGTCCTGCTTGTTTTCGTATTGGTTTTCTTTCGAAAAAAAATAAAAGAAGAAATTATGTAAAATATTGAAATCAAATTTCAAAATCATGTGACTAAAAATTGTTATATGTATTGGTTGATCAGTTAGAGTTTGGTTTTATAATTGAAATTTTATCATAGTTCCGATTATTTCAATCCTCTTCTACTAAGACGATTAAAATGAGATTCCACAATCACTTACTCTCACTTCTTTGGTGAATTGTGTTGGTGATAGTAAACCTTAACAATATATTATTTTGGTCTACTATCATTCCGTTTGTGAAAGAGTTTTAGTTAATACCCTAAATTGATTTAGGAAATTTCCAATCAGGCCTTGTTTATCCCAAACAATCTTGAATATGACCTACAACTCTCACACGTACTGGTAATCGCCATGTACATCCCCATTAAGGTCTGATATATTACATAATATATAGAACAAAACCTAGTGAGGGATATAGTTTTAATTAAACAAATAAACAATAACAATATAATATAAACTCAAATACAATCACACATGATAATATAAACTGTTATTACAAATTGATACCAACTTTTCAGAATAAAGAAAACATCTAATAACATTAAGTGCATGAACACAAAAATTACAAAACGTAAAACCAAAAAATCCCAAATAACTAATAAGATTTAACCCACCATGGTAAGGGTAATTGAGTAGAATGGGGACGAAGAATACATTAAAAAAATAAATTAATGAAAGGATTTAAAAAGAAGAACAGAAAAAATATCCTCCAAAATCTATCCTACAGAAGATTAGCTTCGATTCTCCCACCATATAGTCTAATCTGGATGAGATCCATTCTTATAAGATGTGAGGAATGGGGTTGGTCATCTAACCTTGAAATTTTAGAGCAATTGGATCTGTTTCAAAGATGTTATGGCTGCCTCAATTGAGCTGACTTATTCTGGCCGCCAAACACTGTTACACTAACCACATTTTGACCGGTTCAATTACAACCTTAATGAAATGATTTCTCCCTGAAATTTAATGTTGAACTTCCTCATCTAGTTTAATTTATAACCTTATTCTAATCATCCTATTTGGTGGTTGGTATCCCAAGATATGACTCTCTAAATGAGGTAAGGTCCATTTTGTCATCCAGAATAAGTGTTCACATTGTTTTATTTTTTTTGGGTTTGTAGAAATTTGAATGGGATCATGCTCTAAATGAATAAGTTATATCCCACGAACCATGAAATACTAAAAAAAGGAATCAATCCAATTAGACCCATATTGTAAAATTTATGCATGAAATACATATGTGAAAGGAAACTATTAAATCTATATAATTAAACACTTTTCACATTTAAACTCAAAACTCACCAAATAACATAAAATGATCCAAAGAAGCTCAAATGGATTAATTAGTAGGGATAAAATTATTAAAAAACATAAATATAATTATGAAAATATTAACTCCATCAAAAAAGTATATAAACATTTTAAAAAATGTGTAACATTTTTAATATATATATATATGTATGTGTGTATATATTTATTTGATCTATATAGATTTTTTTAAAACATGTAAAAATATTTTTAATTATGAAATAGTGTAATATATATACATATATATTAATATATGATATGTGTATATAAATATTTTAAAAATACATGTAAGGTTATATATATATATATATAGAGAGAGAGAGAGAGAGATTTCATATGTATATTTATTTAAAAAAAGTTAGAATATATTTTAGGAATTTATATTAATTATGAAATTGTGATATACATATATATAATAATTAATTATAATTTAATTATAATTTAAATAATAAATAACAATCATGACATAATTTATAATAATTACTAATTACTTAGTCAATATAGATAATATATATTAAATATTTATATATGATTATATATATATGTATATATAAATTTAATATGTATATTGATTTAAAGAATGTTGTCAGAATATTTGTGGTGTATCTACATTAATTTAGAAATATTTAAATATAAAGATATATAAATTTATATTATTAATTATTTACTTAATACTAAAAATTAATTTTAAATATTAGGGTTAATTAAAAAATATTATTAATAATTTGAAAAATTAATGAAATATATGAAAACTTAAGTGTGTGTGCATCTATGTTTGTATATAGATTTGATATATTATTTTTTTTGAAAAAATGTGTAAAAATTAATTTGATGTAAGTAGATTTGATTATGTGTAATATATATATATAATGTATGAACTTAATAGAAATGAGTGTTTTTTAAGAATGATGAGAAAATTAATTTAATAGAAACAATTTAACTAAACTTTATTTATAAGAATTTTTTATGTTAAAAAACGTTATAAAATTGGTTATATAAAAAAAATTAAAATATGTATTATTTATTAAAAACATAGTTAATAATAATTAGGATGATATTAAATAATAAATTTTTAAAAAATATTACAATTATAAGACTTATTGAAAATTCATAAAAAAATTAATTTTTAAATATATATATAAATAATTTAAATAATTTATAATATTTAAAAATCAATGATTCATTATTATTAAATAATTTTTAATATTACCAAAAATTAGAGAATCAAAATAATAATTTGAAAAAAAATAAAATAAAAAATAGCATGTCTTAAAAAATAGCATGTGTCTCATATGAGACAATGTTCAAGATATATTCTAATATTTTTAAAGAATAGCATGTGTCTTATATAATATATATAATATTTTTATTTTATCTACGCTGAGCCTCTACGGGCTCTGTAATACAGTGCTAACCTAATGTATCTCTCTGATCATATTCTATATAGAATATTTCAAGGTGTTAAAATATAATAATAATTTGCAATTAGTGAAAATGATCTGTAATAATTGTTTTTTATTTTGTTTTTTAGATTACTATGGACTCGGGAAGTAGACATCAATATTTATTATGTGATCATTATTGGATAAATAGTTAGAAAAATCCAAATGGATTTGGTTTAAATCCTATCTACACTGAAGGTGTTGAAACCTTTATATCATTTTCATCGTCAAATTATGATTTTATTTATAGAGGAACAATTAAATATCCATGTTAAAAATGTGGTATTAGGACATTAAAAACCTTTGACAATGTTGGACTTCATCTATTATGTTACAGTTTTTGGAAACATTATATTTTTCTGTATCAACAAGGTGAAAAGAGTTCAGTAGAAAATTTATTTTTTTTGGTTCCAGATCTCTCATTTCCAAATTTAATAAACTAGAAAGTTGGTCCATCTATTCCTGATACGACAACTAAATTTGTAATTACAAATCCTGAATCCGAACCTTTTCATTTTTACAATTTTTTGTGATCCGTTGAGGAGGCCTTATATCTCAGAACCCAAATGAGAAAACTTGAAGCTGTTACAAAATTTTTGGTTATTAAATCATATTTTGAAAAGTCTAATAGTTATTTTGATCAGATTTTATCTTTGGATAAGTCAGTTTTTCCTGAAATAAATACATTATGTTTAAGTTTCTATGAAATTAAATGTTTGGTTCATAATTTGGGTCAAAGTTATCAAAATATCCATGCATGTTCAAATGTCTGCATCTTATATTATGGTGAATATGAATATTTTGTTAATTTTCCAACATGTGGATAATCGAGGTATAAAGAGGCATAATAAGTAAAGTCCAGAGTTCCCATGAAACAGTCGAGATATTTTCTAATTTCACCTCATTGACAGTGTTTATTTATGTTTCACAACACATCTGATTTTTTGACATGGCATAAATCAAATATTTCTATCAAAGAAAGCTTAAATCATCCATGTGATGGTGACTCATGGGAAAATTTTGATCAGATTCATCCATATTTTTCTGTAGAACCTCATAACATATGGCTGGACCTATCTACTTATGGTTTTTGTCCATTTAGTGCTTACGTCATTCAATATTCTTATTGTACTATTTTCATTACACCTTACAACTTTCCTCCTTGGATGTTGATGAAGGAACCATATATATATATATATATATATATATATATATATGATGTAATTAATTCTAGGACATCCAAATAATAATATTGATGTTTATTTGAAACCACTAGTTGATGAGTTAATTTGATTATGGAATAACGATGTGACTACAATTGACATAACTACAAATCAGAATTTTATATTGAAGGTTGTATTAATATGGACGATTAGTGAATTTCCGACGTATGGTGTGTTATCTAGATGGAGCACACATGGTCTAAAATTATGTAAATACTGCATGTCTGAGAAAAAAGTTTTTATTCTTTATAATGGTATAAAGGTTAGTTATTTTTACTGTGATTGAAAATTTGTTCCTACGAACACCCTTTTCGAAGAAACAAAATTAATTTTACAAAAGGTTAAATCGAAACAGATGCACATCTAGCAGTTCTATCAAGTAATTAGGTAAAATATGTTATCTCTTCATTACTTGATGTTACTTTTGGACCAACTATAAATGAGAAAAAGATAAATGGTTTTGGGAGAGATAATAATTGTATAATGGCGAGTGTTTTTTGTGACCATCCATATTTGTTTGATTTTTGGGTTCGTTACAAGTTATATGTAATGCATATTGAGAAGAATGTTTTTGATAACATGTTTTATACCATGTAGGACACATCTTGTAAGACCAAAGATAATTTAAAGACATGGTTATATCTTGTGCATATTCACATACATCCTAAACTTGAATTATTTAAAGATGAAAGATCACAAAAATTAATGAAGCCAAAAGAAGCTTCCTCACATAGTAAAGAAAACCATTTATTATTCTATTAATGTATTAGAGATTTGAGGTTATCATATGGTTATGTTTCTAATTTGTCTCATTACATTAGAAATAGGCATATTAACGGGTTAAAAAGTCATGATTGTCAAGTCATAATTGAAATATTTCTATATGTTGGTCTTAGAGGGATATTGAATTCTCCAATCTGGGATGTTTTGACCGAAATTTTATTTTTTTCCCAGATATTTTTGTGACAACATTGGATTATAATGCATTTAATTTCCTATAAAAATATATGGTTTAAATTTTATGTAAATTGGAGAAAATATTCCCACCGATATTCTTTGATTCCATAGAACATTTAACATTTCATTTTCTATATGAAGCTAAATATGGAGGTCCGGTTCAATTTTGGTAGATGTATCCATTTGAGATATGTGTCAAAAAATTAAATAATTAATTACGTAACAAATTATTAGTTGAAGGGTTGATTGAACAAGTATACTTGTAGGAGGAAATTTAAAAAAATTTCCCTTATTATTTTTAGTCGGAATATTCTTAAAATCATAATTGGATGGGTCGTAATGAGAAAAATGTTAATGATGTCACAGATCATTGGTTGTTAGTTTTTAGTCATCCCAAGCTTGGTTTCAGTGGTTATCAATACCGATGACTTAAAGATGAAGAACTACACAGATCTCATACTTATGTTCTGTTGGATTTTGATGAAAAGAAACGATTTGTGTAGTAAGTACTAATTTTTATTATTTTGTTAAATATTTATAAAATATCTATTTATTTAAATTAACTTTTTTGTAGACTATATGGTAACCATATCAAAAATAAATTTCTACAAATTAAATTTCATTATCTTGAGGAACATCGACAACAAAATTTTTCATATTGGTTTCAAAGACTAGTAAGTAAAGTTTATTTCTATGGAATAATAAATCATTTTTCAATGATATCTATTGCTAATAATTTTTATTGTTTACGGGTAACACAACATGAAAGTTAAATTGAAAGTTGATTATGTGAGCTAAAAAACCCTCCATCAAGAAATGTAAAATCTTATAATGGGTATGCGGTTAGTGGATTTAGATTCCATACATGTATATATGGTGACTCCAAGAAATCAATGACTAGTTGTGTTTGTTTGAAAGGATACTATCAGAAGGAAAGTGAATTTGACTTTTATGGTATACTAGATAAAATAATTGAGTTTTGTTATCTGGGACCAAATTATATTACAATTTTTATATGTCATTGGTTTGATACTAATTGGGGGTTTTGAGTTCATCCATAGCAGAGTCATTAACATTAAATATAATAGTATACTTGCATCAAATGAACCATTTATATTGGAACATCAATCACATAAAGTTTTCTAGGAAAATTACCATGATGTTTCATGAGATTAGAAATACTCATTGAGTGTAAAAAAATGAAATCACGTGACAATTAGTTTATTGAAAATGAAAATGGTTCTGTGGAAGTGTAACATAATGATTTTTTTAAGAGACATCCCTAAATATATCTCTTAGGGGATGAGATATAAATATCAATGATGAAACCCCTCAGTTAATGGTCGATTATATAGATAATGTTGATGAAGTAATAAGGGATGATAAAATTGAAATTCATATATAAGTTGAAAATGATAAATATGAGGATAAAGACATTGATGTTGATGAAAATGGTGATAAAGATGACAATTGATGTATTATATTTAGGTATTTAGTTACATGTAATTATAATATTATGATTTTTAACAATTTCTTAAAATTTATATTTGTTTTAAGAATCTATTACAGGTAACATTATTTTATTCTGACATTCATTAGTTTTTTATATTTCATCTCTATTTTAACAATCTCTTATTGGTGATAATATTTTTTTTAGATGGTTGGATATGGTCATCATGAATTTTTATTATGTTCTCTCACTAATGTTGAACTTCCTTATTATGATCCTGATTCAGATGCTCCCCCTCAGACTGGTGCACCTACTAGGATGGGGTGTTGCTCACTCAATTAATGATTCCAGGTCCTATTCTAAATAAACGACCATATGTTGTTTTTGATACTCGTTTCCAATGTTATATTTATTTTTTAAGTAAGAATTTTATTATATATTAACTAAGTGTATTAATTTTGTTAATAATTTTATGATTATATATTTGTTTCAATTTGCATAGTTTTTCACATTTTTCTATTGTCTAGGCTGGTTCAATTCTGAAAAATTATTTTTCTGAGCCATGGGTGTCATGGGACCCGATACCCATCACCTTGTATGACTAGATGTTCGACCACTGTATTGTACGTTATTTAATAATATATAATTTTTAAAAAATTATTTAATTACTAACATATTTTTTTAGCTGTCTTATAAAATATATTTTCTTCGATTTTTGAAAGTCATAGAGTTTATATCCAAAAGGCATGTGATACTTGTATATTTGAGTGTTTTTGTTAGTTTTTACATGACATTAGAAAGAGAGATATGTATAAATCTTATTCTAACTTCTTCGATCAATCTTGCATCTCCCATTTTACCAACTACATATCAGCTCATGTATGGGTTGGGTTGTGCTCCTTCTAGATAGGATAGACTTTTAGGAGGAGGTTATCAGTTGGACATCAGAGCTAGGTGAGGAAAAAGGTCTCCCATAGAGTCAGGAGCCATACATTTGACATAAATTGATGACATATGGTAAGTGATATTATTTATTAATGTGTATTTATTTTAACTATAACATGTTTGTTATATTTTACAATCTTCTACTTACCCATCTATTACAATGTTTGGAGTTTATAAGAAGATTTTTTATGATCCCCATATAGAGAAGTTGTAGGCAAATGACAACGTAGTATTATGGATAGTAATTTTTTGAACAATGTCATCAATATTAATTTTATTATTATTCTAATTTTCATTATATTTAAAGGAAACATATGAGGTTGCGACTTCTCATTCACGGGAGAGCCAAGATGAGACCGAAGAAGATGTCACTACTAATTTTGGTTTTGATGAGGGGACATGGATACAGGTGACATCATAGGGTATTGAGAAAGGTTTATTGATCGATATTGGTTCTCGACTGATAGCAACAAGTTATTATGGTACTTCTACGATGGAATCAATGAGCAAGAAGGGAGCTCATAGAGAGTCGTCATCAACACCGTCATCTGTTGCAAATTATGAGGATAGGTTGAGAGCTCAGGATGAGATGATATAGTAGATGTAGAAGAAAAGGGAGGAGGGGCATGATTAGTATCATCTTAGATATTAGGATATGATGGAGTATACATAGTGACTTTCGCATGACGTTGGTATGGAGTTTCCTCCTCATAGTCCACCAAGTGATCATCCTCTACTTGATTTTAATTAATGATTTATGATGATTTTATAACTTTTTTTAATTTGGTATGATAGAAATATTATATTTGAAATGATATATTACTTTTATGTGTGTTTTAATTTTTTTTTAAATTTTTTAATGATTTATATATATATATATTTTATATTTTTTTATATTTTTTTTAAAAACGTAATTTGTGATGAATCATTGAAAAAGGATTCTATATAATATTTTGGGTTTTTATGATGGGATATATATCTGTCACCAAAAATGATTTCAGCGAAAGCCCGTCGTAAATAATTATATTTGCGATGCCTTCTTTCGTGAAGAGCTATTTGCAATGGACACCCATAACAAAAAGTCATTTATGACAATAATCCATCAAAAACGGACAGTCGTGATTATCATAAATTTCTATTGTGTACATCATTGTTTCATAAGAGATGAATTTAATTAGTTTATCCCTAAAAATTTGGAAAACAATTTATCTTGATAGGCCAAAAATTATTTATTTATAAAATAACTTTTTATAACTAAATAAACCTTCTTTTTATTGTAATATAAAAATGTTAAATATATAAAAAAAGTGAATGTCATTTTGATAGTTCTTTATATAAAATTGAATAAAGACCATAATTAGGGAAAATGTAAAACAAGTCATATATTTGATGTTTTTTTGATTATGGATGATAAAAATGCATAAAATAAAAATAATAGAATTTTTAAGGTTACTTATAATTCCTTATCACATTATTTTTACCCATAATTAACCAATTTTACCTTTACTAATGTAACAAAACTAAATATGTTTACTATTCATAATCACTAAAAATAAAAGGGTAATTTTTATCAAATATTGATATTATAATTAAAAATATTGAATCAATTTTTTATGATTCCATTCCTATAAGTGGAAAATTTTAATTTAAAATTGAACCCACAAAACGTGAGGAAAATTCGTTATTCAGAAAAATGTCATTTTTAGAACAGTATTTTTTTAGAGAAAATTGAACTAATAAAATTGATTCAAATGGATATAATTGGATAAAAAATAACATAATAAAACAAATTTTACTTTTAAACAATTTTTAAAAAAAATTATGTTTGTAAATTCTTGAAATAAAAATACCTTTTTTAATAAAAATCAGTATTTTTCACTATTCATTTGAAAAATAATCTTTTTCAGAAAAATATAAAAAATTATTTATGAGCTAATTTTGACATTATGACATTAAAAATGATATCCAATTAATGCAAAAAAAACTTATTATAGTTTAATAAAATAATTATAAAATTTTCTAAAAATCAATAAAATCATTTTTGATGAAAATATATTTTTAAATAATAAAATGAAATTACGAAAAAATTTGTGCTAATTTATAAATAATAAATAAATAAATTATTTTGATTAATAAATATATATAAATAATAAATATGTTAATTTTATTCCTATAAAAAAGAGTTATGGTCAGGTTAAAGCTAACAAATTTAAATAATAATATTTCATTGTTTTTTAAACACAGTGTTGAATACTTTATACGATATCAAAAAAAATATTTCTTTTAAAATATTTAGAAATTACTTTCATCCCCTTTAATAAACTAACTCCTTGTAAATTATGTTTGGGCTTTGTAATTAATGGATTGAAATTTAAAAATACCATTTTTGAAATTCAACATCATAAAAAGGGTTAATAAATCATCAACTTGAAAAGAGACAAACAGAAGTAAGAATGAAATTTAGAATAAAACATATTTAGTTTCCAAATACAATAACATTACTGTGAATTGAAAATATGGATAGGCAAGAAAACCATAATGTCCAAATTATGATGCAGAGTGATTGAGATCATTAATGAGAAATAAATTTAATGATCATGAGAATGTTAACGACCACAAAACTATAAAAAAATAGGTGTGAAAAGACCATAAATTCTTTAGAAATATTGTTAATAAGATACAATTTTTTATATAAGATCATTTTATAGAGTTTAATAATACCTTTACCATATAGAATAATATCTCAATAAAATATACTTACTTGAAAAGTATAAATTCATCCTTTAATCAATTTCTATAACAATATCACCTTTTCTACAAACAATGAGTATTCAAGATGATTTTTTAATTCCAAAAGCATTAAATCAGTTTATAATAGAACATATAATTCAAAAAATATGACATTATATCCCCCTATCTATAAACATTTTCCATAACCAAAATGATTATAAAGTAGAAAGATAATTTCCAAAAGGAATAAACCATCATATGATGAAATAAATAATTAATCTATAGATATATAACAGTAAAACCCAAGGTTCAAATTATATCATATGATAAATAACTAGCCAAAAAATTATTAAAATATTCCTTACCATGTTCAAAAATTAAAAAATTAGATGTATTTGACCACAAATTCTTCTGATAATATTTTACCCATTATATCTAATCATAATTAGTCACTCATAAAGTCATATATATATATAAATTCATATACTCTAATTTTATAATCTTCAAAATATTCTAATAATTTCCATAAATAAAATTTATCACTATAAATCAATATTAAAACCCTATATAATTTCAAAAGATCATTCATCCTTTATTCCTAAAATAATATATCATAAAACATTGTTTACATTAATCATATAAGATTCCCAAAATAGTGAACCACTTATTAAATATAAATAACCACTTAATCACTAAATAACTTAACTATCCTATTGTTACTGATAAAAACTATGTTCCCAAATTAAAATAAATCATAATTACATCACTATCAAATATCATATAAACCCTAATGTTTATCAAAAACATTAAACTTTTTTCAACTAAATGTAAAGGAATTATTCATTAAATAATACCTCATGTTAATATTAAGGGTTACATATACCATAACCCAACAAAAGACCTTCCAAAATGCCATTAATCGCTTTAAAACTCAATCACATAAAGAATCAAATGGGATGTGTAATATTTTATACTTATAATTCACCATAAACTCAAAAACCCATGATGGTATCCACAACTCTTGATATAAACTATCATGAAAAAATAATAATCTTAAACGTTTTCTAACCCTTATTTAATACCAACTATATCAACCAAAGACATGAACTTCTAGATATGATTCTAAAAACATCACATTATATATCTTTCTTGATACCTATAATTGCAAAAAAAATCCATTTAAAATGTAAAACTTCAAAAGTAAATTTTAGATCACATACATACTGAACAAGATTTTAGGTTTATTGTTTTATATAATTAGGATAAACTATTACATAAAGATACCTATGACTTAAAAAGAGTTATTTTATCACTATACCCATATTCTATTATTTCATAATAATTATTCAAAATATCCAATAAATTTCTCCCCACTCTAAAAACAAATCCTTTATAACCATTCTTCATAACACGAGGAGAAGAAAACATACGAAGGGTGATCTCAAAAACTCAGTAAGGTAAACATATTCATTAACAATTTAATGTCATTAGTGAGTATAAGATGTCCAAAATTATATAATGAAATAATAAATATTCATAAGAATAACATAACATAATTCATATCCATCAAGTCCTAGATCATAAAACATGATTCAAAGAACAATGATTTATCATATTGCAAGGGTCATATAAAAATAAATAATCATGAGCCATGTAATATCAATATTGATTGATGAAATCATTAAAAACCCATAACAACCATAAATAATATGTTGTTATCGTAGAAAAACATTTTCATTTCCTATGTAAAAATAATTTTAGAAATAATTTCTTCCAAGTTAAATCTATAAGAAATACTTTACTAGTTAACTCCCTCCTTATTACCTTAAAAAAAGGAACATTTCCCAATGCATTAGAGTGATATAATGGGGGTGACCCTTTAGATTATATATATCAGGATTACCTTTAATGTCGATCTATATCATGATCACATGCCATTATACATAACTACTAGTTACCATTCATGAATATAACACTTCGAAGATTACATCTTTATCCTTAATATTTTCACAACAACTTTCATTCCATTATAACATGATTTACCTATGGAAAATAAATATGTTTCCTGAAATTATCTTTGAAAAATTCATCATAAGTCTTCCATAAAAACAAGATGGATTGAATCAAAAGATTATAATCAGAGTGAAGTATTTGAATTATTAGAGTTTGTTGACATAAATTACAATACGATCAAAAGAACATTTAAAAAATTTGTTTTAAAATTTGTAAAATACCTTTTCCTTTATTAAATAATTTATAAAATTATTCATAATATTGAGGAAAATATTTTCTTTGAAAATATCAATGGAAAAATATAATGGTTTCCAAAAATATAACATTAATAAAGGTATAAAAATATTTTCATTCCATATAAATTAAAAATAAAAATTATTTTCAATCATTTTATAAATATATTGAAATGTGAAACATGAATAAAATGTTAATAAATTTACTATTTATACCTTTTAAAATAATGTAAAATATCAAATAGAATAATTTTAGAAAATAATTTATGTATAGAAAATAATATTATTGATAAAATTTTATAAAATATGTTTATATAAGTAAAAAATTATAGATATAAAATATAATGGAAGATCAGTGTCACTTATAAACTGAAGGCTTGGTATTTATTTAATCAATAAGGGAATAAATGGGAACTAAACATATAAACCACATTAAAAATAAAAATAGAATAAATTTTATTTGGTTCAAGAAAATAAGTGCATATGAACTCCTCCAAGTGAACCTTAAACATTAAAAATATAGAATATAATATATATTGTAACATGAATCCTTTACTACTTTGGAAGTTGTCGAATTCGAATTCATTGAAAGTATTTGTATTATATATTTTTTATAAATCCCAATAATTATGTGGATTAATATTCCAAAGTTTATTAATGAGTATGTAAGTACATGATAGAATGAATTTTTTTTGATACGAATCATTTTTCAGGAAAATAAAATTGACACAATTAAAACCCATATAAATATCATAACTATTGAAGTGATAATCATTCAATTAAGTGATTATGTTCTCACATGAAAATCAAAATTAAAAAAATTTAAATATATAATTAGTAAATTTAATGATCAATTAAAACATAAGCATTGAATAACAAAGTCAAGAAGTACAATTATAACCTAATGAATACAAATTTGGTTATGAAACATCTTACCACTTGGTAACTTTCATATAAATTGCGTGTAAAACGTTAAAATATGATTCAATTAATGGAAATCTGGATGAAATACCTTACCTAGAGTACAAACGTTCCATGTATGTCATTTAAACAACATATATTAAACATATATCCATTATTTTTTTTCATAATAAAACATGAATTGATTTATACCTTACCCTATAAAAATTTTCATCATTTATTTAATGATATACTTAATTACTCAATTGATTATGTCTTTGCTGGTTGTTTTGAAGATGTTCAGTTCTTGACGTCAAAATGGATTTGGTATATTGATGGTGGTCAAAAGAGGTCATTTTTATATCATATATAAAATAATAATTAATAATTAATAATTATTTTTAACATTAATTATACTTTGAATTCCAACCATGAATGGTATTTATGGAAATGAGCTATGTTTCAATCATATAGATGGTATATCGTACATACACGTAAGTAAAAATTCAAATTTTCAACGATCACGGTGAAATATGGGTAAGTATTATTTATATTTAAAAATTTATAACAATATATTAAATATTATATTATTTATTTTAAAAAACTTATATATATAATCAATGTGATATGGTGATGGAAAATGAAACATATCACTTTGTGGAGGTGGTAGTACACAAATATTCACTGACGAAATTATAATTTTAAATTAATAGAATATTATGAATATAGATTATATAATATATTTTCATTATAATAAATATGTCAATAATATAATATATAATCTTTAAATTCATCATTATAACTAGTTGTAAGAGGTGATGAAGGAAAAAAGAGTTGCATCGTTTCATGAGTCGACAATGCATCGTACACATGAATGGAGATATCATTTCACATTTGATGGGAGGGGATATGTATAATGGTACTTACATTATAAAAAATATAATAATATTTATGATACTGGTGTTATTATTTATTATTTTCGAATAATATTTTATGGAGGTAGAAGATGAAATAAAACTAAAACACTCAGTTAAAATCTATACATCTTCCTCAAAAAACCTCATTTTCTTTTCACCTTAAGCTCAATATTGTAACAAATCTGCCCAAAAAAATTCATAAAGAACGTGGGAAGCGATTTTAAGGAAGTAATTTGGTTTGTTATTCTCTGAGGAAAATGGATTTTTAAGAGAGAGTAAAAGAGGAGATGTTGTACCCTTTTATAAGAGAGGGAATGTAAATTTTTTGTAATTTCTAATTTTATTAAATTAATATAAATTAAATTTCATAGTAAAATGGTTCCAAATTGATACTATTAATATATAATATGATTTATACTCTAAATGACATCATTTAAATAAATGTTTACTTGTTTTTTTGATGTTATCACCCATATCATTCTGTTTTGACACGTGTTAACATTTTTTCGTAACTATTATGTTATGAATATTTTTACAATTCATGGATCAATATAGTTAATATAAAATAATTATCACATTAATGTAAAATGGTTAATTTTTCAAAAATATCAAAATCACTTGGTTGATGAATGGATTTATATGAATTTTGAATCATTTAATAAACTATAATTTATTAAAAAACATCATTGATGTCATTCTGGAATTATTTATTTCATTTCATTTTAAAAAGATATTTAAATAATTGGAATTAGAATAATATCATTTTATCCATCCATAATATAATATATTTATCTAAAAATTTATTGTAACATAATAATTCATTAAAATTATATTAATTTAAATATTTTTAAAAGCTTATATTATATTTTCCTTTGAACTAAAATAAAAATGTGTTGGCATTGCATAAGCACTGAATAAAAATATTTTATCACAAAAAAATAAATAACCAAGTTAAAATAATTTATCTATATTTTAACCAATCATTTATAAATAGAAATTCCTTCTATTAATAACTTTTTCAGAAGTTTAATATTATCAAAATATAGAGAGTGGCATTTTATATTTTTATTACAAAATAATTATAATGGTCAAAGTCATATCAAAATGAAAAAGGTAAAACATTCAAGGATTAAATGATTATGGATGAAAAATACTCATAAAATAAAAAACATGGTATGTTTTAGGGTTACTTGTTAGTCCTTATCACTTCCTTTTTTCCCTTAATTAACCAATTATACCTTTAATGTGGTAATGAAATTTACTATTTTTATTATTCATAATGAATAAAAGTAAAATATTTTTTTTTTAAATTTGGACCTCATGTTCCCAAAAATATAATCCATTTATCAATATTTAATTCATATAAGTATTAGAATTTAATTTTAAATGAAATTCACAAAACACGATGAAAAGAAGTTTTTCATAAAATTCATTTTCAAGTAAAAATGAATTTATAATAATTTCAAAAATAAAATTTATTACAATAAACATAATTAGATTATTAAAAATATAATATAAATTATTTTACTTTTAATCTTATTTAAAACTAAATGGATGTTATTAAATTATTGAAACAGAAATAAAATCATTAATAAAAACTTATATTTTTAATTATTAACTAGAAAATCAATATTTTCACAAAAACCACAAAAATTTTCTTTAAGATATTGTTGAAATTATTGTTTAAAAAATTACATCAAATTAATCAATTAAAATTTCTAAAACATCCATAAATACATTATGATATTTTCAAAAATAAACAAACAAACTGTTTTGGAAGAAAAAATATTTTTAAAGAATAATATTATTTTAATAAAAATTGACTACCTATTTAGTATTAATCATTGAATAAGTACTATATATATGTTTGTTTCATTAAAAATACCCAGAAATTTAATTTCTAGGTTATAGTGGTTATATTTAAATAATTATATTTCATGGTTGTTTAAGCATAATGTTTTGATTTTTTTTCTATCGAACAAAGTCATTATTTAAAATAATCTAATATTATAGTTCAGCCAAAATATAAGGGTAAATATTTCAATTAAAAATGGATAACTCTAATTTTTTTCCATATATCAACCTCTTCTAACCCGAACTTTGAATCTCTATCCATTTCGGAATCATTTAGCTTGATAATGACTTTATTATATTTTAATATTTCATGAAATTTAAATTGTATCCTCTCTGAAACTTATAAAAGGACACAAAACTATTCTAATCTATAAAACACTTTGACTCTTCAATATTGACCAAACCCTTCGCAATTCCCTTATCAACTTTCTTATACATAAATTAAAGATGAGTCTATTTTTAGAATATCATTCCATATATCCTTAAGAAATAATCCAGAGGCCTACCAAAGTAGAGGCAATCATCTAGCATGACATATTTCAAATTAGTTATTACTCTACACCTATATTTAATTTGTATTTATCATAAAATAATAACATAAGTATCATTATTATACTTAAACGTTATTATTATTAGGTAACCACCAATATCCTCCCTCTATTCATCAAATTTTAAGTGAATGTATCATTCATATATATGTGTGGACTATAGACTCCTCGTAGTGATACAATTCATTTTCCATAACTATATTTCATTGGTGGTTATTTTTTATGGGTTTAAGGATTATAAATTATATTTATAAAATAAGTATACTTAATCAATTATAAAATGTTATCTACCTTCTTAATTTCCAATCCATTCCAAAATGATAACATCGCTTGTGGGTATGTTTGGACTACTACCTCAACGAAATGATGTGATAAATTATTCATTTACTCTTTAAATGGATGGTAATAAAGTTATATTTTTTTGAATATATATGATATATGAAAAATAATAATGATTTTTTAAGGTTTAATTATTATTTACCTTTTTTCATTCCATCTTCCCAAAAGTGAAAACATCATTCATGAATATATAAGGATTACCATCACCCAAAATGGTGTAATTCATTTTTCAATTATAACCCTTTTTGGATGAATCTAAATATATGTAATATTTATAGAATTATTAATATTATGTATATTATAGAACCACGATCATTGTATAGGGACTAGAACTACTAATATGAAATTATCTTGAGAAATGAAATTGTTTACACCCCTAAACAATGATTTTAATATTTAATTATTAAAAAATGGGTGTTAAAATGTTATAAATTAAAATACATGAAATTATATGTATTTATATGATTATTTTATAGAATTAAAATAAATATAAATTTACTCTATGGGAGGTTAAATAACTTTTTATGCATTTTGAACTTGAGTTAATTGTTCAATGTTACAATCACAATGTTTACTAACATTGTTTATGATTATGTTTATGGTGATATAGTTTCATGATATTACTCTAAATAAAATCATTAATTATATTAAAAAGTTGTTATTTCTTGAGATTAAATTTTTTAATTTAAATTTCCTCTTTTTATGAACTCACGAGACATAAATAATTTTTTTAAGGAAAATAGAAATTATTTTTCTCTTTGGTTGAAAATCATTTTTCTTTCATATATATGATTTATAATTTTTTTTCATGAATTTTTTTTAATATGATAATATTATTGTTTAATTTTATTTTTACACATGATTTAATATTAAAAAATGGTTAAAATAGAATATTATTATCATTTTAAAAATGTGGTACTTTTGAATTTTTATGAAAAATGATAAAGGAATATTCATTTCAAAATATATAATAGAAGAAAAATTTCCCTCCATAATGAAATCCTAATTAATTGAATCTTAATTTACATGTGCATCAAGTTATTTCCAAATAATTTTCCCCTTAATATTTTTTTATAATTTTAGACTTTAAATAATTGATTTCAATGTGAAATGGGTATTTTCCTCAAGAAATGTTCCATTGATATTTTAACATTATTTTTCTCACACGATAACATCCTTGATGTTACCAATGATTTACTAAGGATATGATCTAATAATAAAAACCACTATAATTTTTTTATTTATTATGATGATGATTATAATATCTCTAAACACACTCTCCGAAATTGAGTGATGAAATCATAAAAATGAAATTTGTTTCTTTGATATCAATGAAGGTGAACAAATTTTTTACATAAAAAACATACAACATCAGAAGGAAATTTTGGATCACATACATTCTCAAAGAAATTTTAGGTTCAATGTTTTAGATAATTTGGAAAAACTCATTACATCATGGATTAAAAAAGACTAGATTATAAAGATAGAAATTATCTCCCATTATACCAAACTATTCCTATTACACATTTGGACATCATCACAATATATATGAAACTAATCTAGAAATAATTCATTTAACACTATTATTGATAACCAAAGGTAAATTAAATATAAAATGGTTGAGCTCAAATTATCATCAAGGGTAATCATAACCATTAACAAATAAATTCCATCAGTGAGATTAAGATGAGAACATGGGTAAGATAACATAATCAAAGTGAATGAGAATAAGATAAGAGAACTAATACCCATAATTACCCAAATCTAAAACATGAAAATATTTAATAAGTATTTTAGAATAGAAATAATAATAATAATAGATAATATTGATTCATGTGATATAACTCTTGATCAAAGCAAACATTTATAACCAGTAGCATCATAACAAAAATTTGGTGGTATCATGGGATATTATGTTTATAGAACCCTTAGATAAACCTTATAATTGGAATAACCATAAATCTGACTTCCAAGATAATTTTCTGGAGAACATAATCATTTCCCAACATGTTGAACTACTATATGGATGAACCCATTATATAATCTATTTCCGGATCACCCCACATTATTTGGGTGCACCAATCATATAATCTATATCAGGATCACCCAAAAATATATGGGATTACACATCATATATAATGTAAAATATCCATAAATAAAGTACATATAGCTTTTATTTCATCATAATTCACATAAAAAATTTATTCTTTTCATATCCTAAAAGAACCAAGGAAAATAATTTTATCCTATAACAATCTCATTGAAATAGGATTAACCCCTAGAAAAGAGATGATTTCCATAAAAATATATTTGAAACAATCATAGTCCATATAGAGAAACAATGAGGCTAAACACATTACAAAATATCCCCAGTGGAGCATTAGTAGCAACAAGGATTGCTGATTTTGATGAATGGAAATACCATCAAAATATTATTAAAAACACTTTTTAAGTGAAAACATTTTAATTTTGAAAATATAATTTAAATATAAAAATGAAAAAATTATTTATAATATAGATTTATTTGAAAAACATTGGAAGTATATAAAGTATTTTTTAAGGTAAATAATAGAAATTAAATTTGGGAACTATGTTCATGTTATAACTATCATGAAGAAGCATTCCTTTTAAAACATTTTTAATAAGGGAGTCAAAAGTGATCCATTTCGACAACATGGTGATTTTTTTAAAAATTTTAAAAAAGGTAAATGATAATGTAATATCACATTAAGAAATAATTTTATTCTATAAATGAGCATGTTTTAAATCATTTAAAAAAATTTATATAAAAGAAAGATACCCATTCTAAAGGAAAATTACAGGATTGGTGTCATATAAAAATGATTTTCTTTATATTTAATCAATCAATAATGGTGTAAATGGAAATTAAAAAAGTGAATCACATTAAAAACCACATTATAAGAAAATATATATTGTTCAAGAAAATATGAGAATATTATTTTATCCAATGTAATATTAAAAAAAACAATCCTAAAAGAAATGTGATTGAAACATAAATCCATTTCCACTTCAGTAAGTATTTTATTGTAATCCCCCATGAGAGAATAAAATAACATGATAATTTAAATATCATAAAAATAAGTAGTTTAATTATATAATAAGTTTAAGGTATATATATACAAAATATAATTTGACTACATTTATAAAAATAAAATATGCCTCAATGAGAGTGAATCATGGTGAAATCCTATATGGCATTAGTAATCTCTTGATAAAAAACCCATGAAATAGAAACCATATATTGATTTCAAGATATAAATAATTTTCATAAAATTAATCATATATGAAATTAATAGGAATTTCATAAACCACTCAACAGAAAAAAGTTGTGAATATGGAATATGTCACACAGAAACAAATTTGAGACCAGAAAACCCATACCTCGAATCTTGGCGTTCTATGTGAGTCCTTTAAATCCTATATAATAAGATTATACAAATTATTTGATATCATTAAACCATGTAAATGTTTAATACCTTATACATAAATAAATCATATTATTTATTTTTAATTTTATATTCAAATATATAATCAGTTAAGTCCACATCATATGTTTTGGTATATTTGGTTCATTATTTCAATACAGCTTTGGTGTGTCCACCATTGTCAAAGAGATAATTATTTAAAAATATCAAGAATAATAATAATGAAAATTTTATCATATTTATAATTAAAATTTTCCTTGAAAACTAATAATTAAAAAGTATTTTTAGAAATTAATTACATTACAATATTGGAGACGGTACATCATACGTACGCATTAGTTATGATTCCATTTTTCAAAAAATATTATAGAAATAAGGTAAGTAATATTTTTTTTCAACAATGATAAAAATACATAAATAATATATTATTAACTTAAATAAACTTATATATATCATCTATGTGTTTTGATGATGAAATAATAACCACATCACTTCGTAGAGGTGGTAGACCACATTTACGAATGAATGTTATTATAATTTTTTAGTTTTACAAAAAAATGATATATTATATTTAAAAAAAATAATAGAAACTAATATCATAATTATTTCATTAGTATAATTTATATCCATTGAAATTACCCCTATTTACTTCCATGAAACATGTTAGTAAGAAAATAATCACATCGCATCATGAGGCGGTAATCGACTATACACATGAAGGATGTTATTGTATCCCCCACAGAATAGAAAGTTAAAAGGTATAAATGATAAGATATCTACCGAATTAAAATTATGTTACTTATATCATATTTAAACTTTTAATTCATCATTATATCATGTCATGAATTGATATTATAAAAACCAAATGACATCAGTTTTCGTGGAGGTAGTCCATTATACACATGAATAATGATTTTATATCTTATTAGATGTAAGACGTGGTCAATTTAGGTTAAAAAATTAACATAATAAAATATCATTATATGGTGTGTACATTTTTTATCATGTAATAATAATTTAATTATATTTTAATGTGGTTTAATAATAAATAAAATAATGATCTTGGGTTTACCACAAAAAATCCTTTTCATACAACCTTTATTAGTAAGCACCCAAAGGACTCCCAGGGGGGATTTCTAATCAAACTAAGGGATCAAGTATATGGAGTGGTAATTAAAGAATAAATTTGGGAATTTATGTTTTCATAAAAATGGATATGTATGTGTTATGTGTAGAGGCTAGTGGGAGGCCTTTTATAAGTGATGTGAGTGACATACTTGAATTTTCTAAAAATAAATATTTGTACCCATGCTTTTCACATTCGAAAAGGCTAAAAAATGTCCATTTAAAATAATAATAAATTTTATGATATGAATATTAAAAAATAGTTTTTAGACATGTTTTTAGGTTAATATTACTATTAAAACTTTATTTTAACCTCTGGTAAATCAATTTTCACTTTAACAATGATAATTAATTATTTCTGTTCTCACAATTCATTATGGTAAAAAATTAAGTGATCCTTATTAGATAATATAAATTAATATTATTAAAAACACTGATTAAATCTTACCTAATTATATTCATTGAATTAAAACAAATTAAATTGAAATTAAATCCGTAGATGCTATAAAAAAGAGGATTTTCAAGAAGTTTATCTTTCAAGAAACAGATGAATTTATCTTAACTATTAGATTTATAATAATAATTGTATGAATATAAAGAAATATTAATAAATATATAATTTATAATTTCAATTTAAAATATTCATTGGTAGGTATTATTCCAATTATGGTGAAGCATTATGCACTTTAAAATAGTTTTCTCAAAAATCTAAATTTTTAAACAAAAAGACATATACAAAAATTCAATAAAAATATTATTCAAATTTATTTATGTGAATTAAATATTACTATATAATAAATATTTTTACTTGAAATAATAATAAAAAATTAATTTTACATTTAACTTACTAAATTTATTAAAAATAAATTATATTTTAAAAAAAATTGGTATTTTTCACTATTCACTAAAAAAATCAATATTTCATAAAAATTCACAAAATTTAACTAAAGTTAAATTTGGATAATAAAATTTTAAAAATAAAATTAATTTTATCAAATAAATTACTTCATAGTTTAAAATTTTAGTTACAATATTTGTTTTCTTAAAAATTAGTGAATATCATTTTTGAATAAAGTATATATTTAAAGAATAAAATTACTTTACCAAAAATTGATTGATTACATAAAAAAATCTACTAATTATTTAAATTTTTAATTAAATATAGATATATATTTCATAAATTGTTAAATAATATTCATACCCACCAATTTAACATCTTGTTTATAAGGGTTATATATTTCGCAGGTCATTTAAGCTCAGTGTTGTGTGCCAAATACACTATTGAACAAAGATTTATTTTATAAAATCCAAGAAAATTTCATACTCAAAATACAAAATTTATATTGTTAATCAAAGGATGTATATTTCAAAATATATATTTTTTATACCCACATCATAGAAAGGGTTAATAAAACATTCTTATAAAAAGAGGGAAATGAAAATATGATGGTTATCACATAACTAGGTTTACACATAAGAAACAATTTTTGGTAGGTGAAAATATGGAAATGGAATAAAAATGCACATTATTATGGATATTGATAGAGATCATTGATCATATAGATGTGAATGATAAATATATAGTTAATGATCTCAAAACCAAAAGTATTCAATGAGTGAAAAGACCATCAGTTTAGTAGAAATAAATGTTTTAGGATAATATTACTATTTCAAGATCATTTTCCTAGAGTTGAGGAATACCATTACCATATAGTCTAAAAACATTGTAAAATATAATTACATAACTAGTAAATTTTCATATTTTGTCCATTTTACACCACAATCAAATCTTTTTCTTCTGATAACGGGTATTCTAGAAGAAGTTTTCATTTATAAAGTACCAAAATAAAATTTTAAAGACCACATAACCATAAATGGGATAAAAATATATTTATACTTTTTATATAAATTGATACAATTTTTAGTTATTCTATGATAATACAATTTAAAAAATGATTAATAATTCAAATAATTAAATAATACGTCAATAAAAAAATTCAATAGTAATATCCAAGGTTCAAACTAAACAAATAATTTAAAAACTAAACATTAAATAAATTTTTAAAATCATAAGATATCTCATACCTTTAAATTTTCATTCCCAAAAATATGGTGATCTAATTTTCAAATAACAGTAATAACTTAGTCACCAATCCAATTTTCAATCCCATGGACATCTATATGACTAAACATGTTTTCAAAACATTAACTCAACATCTAATACCATATAATATGAAAAGGATATAAATACCTTAAAACATATTACTTCGAAATTTATAGGAATAATTCATTTTATATAGAAAATTTACATATGATTCAAATAAAAAATGTATCTTTATGTGTAGTTAATAACATTAAGATCACATCACTTAAAAAATAAAAAGAGGTATCTAAGACATTGAACTTATGATAAAACATAATATTATTGGATTATGATGGTTTCCAAATATAATATTATAACCTCAAATGAAAAAATCATAATCTCCAAAGTTATCTTATCCTTTTCTTTTATACCAACCATAAGTTCCCCAGAACTGCACTCCTAGATCCTGTGCGGAAATCATAAACACTAAATTTATATATTTGATACCGATGAAGGTGACCTAATTATCTCCATAAAAACATACAAAATTAGAAGGAAATAGTGTATCACATAAATTATAAAATACTATTTAGTTTTATAGTTTTATATAATTTAGAAAAAATCATCACATCATAGAATCATAAAAAACTAGTTCATAAAGATGAACATAATCTCCCAATATATATAGCATCTAATATTATATGGTATGTCCTCATGATCATCCATATAAAACCATTCTAGAAATAATTTATTTAAAATAATTCTTGATAACATGAGAAAAAGAAAAACTAATAAAGGTGAGATAAAATGTTCATTAATGGTGAACGTAATCATTAACAAATAAATGTGATCAGTGATATTGAGATAAGAAGAAGGGTGTGTTGATATTATTAAAGAGAATGGGCATAACATTAGAGAACTCATACCCATCATTAGCCAGATCAGAAAATAAGAAATCCTAGTAGAAGGATTTAAAAAATGAAAGTGTAATCAGAATAAATAACCACGAGCCATGTGATATCAATCTTGATGAAAGAAACAATTTATAACCAATAGGAGCATAACAAAAATGTATGGACATCTTGGGAGATTGTCTTTATAGAATATTTATAGAACCCTTACAATTTGAATAAAGATATAACCAAATTCCAATATAATTCTATAGAGAACATAATCATTAGCTAATGCATTGGAGCACTATATGGGAACACTCATTGTATAAGCTATATTGGGCTCACTCAGTGCTATATGGGCGCACCAATCATATAAGACTTATTGGACTCACCCAACAATATCTGGTTTCACCAATATTAAATAATGTATAAGGAACATAAAAAAAGTTCATATATCATTAATTTCATTATAAAATTCATAACCAAAAAAATTATTATCTTCAATACATAATTAAACCATGGGAAGGAAATAAGTTCCACAAAAATCTATTTGAATCATTATTAATAATATAATATAATTGGGTTCCATTAAAATATATTTGAAACATTACTATCCCAAGGAAATGAAATGGGATAAATAAAAATATATTTGAAATAATTATAATCCTTCGATGAGAAATAACGTGAATGGTATTATTATATCATATAACTAGTGGTGTACAAGTAACAACAAGTGTTGTTAATGTTTTTGAATGTAAATATCATTAACACCATTTTTGAGGGAAATACCATTTATTTTTGAAAGTATATTTTATAAAACAAAAATTCAAAAAATATTTTGAAAATAATTTTCATTGAAGAAAATATTTTAAACATATATTAGAAACATCATATTTAATAATGAATATGAAGGATGGAAAATCCGTTCAGGTTTTTAGTTTTTAAAATAAAATATATTTTGAAAATATTTTGAAAATGAAGCCCAAAATGACCCATTTTGAAAACATAATGAAATTTACATTTAAATTTTTTTAAAATAATTTAAAAAATTGTGTAAAATGTCATTATACAATAACTTAATTTTAGGAAAGAAAATTTTTTATAACCTTTTACAAAACATGTATATGGAAGACAAATATTACACAATCTAAAAAAATAATACATAATCAATATCACTTATAAATGAGTTTCATGATATTTATTTAAAAAATATTCTCAAAAATAGAAACTAAACATGTGAACCACAATCACAACTAGAGTAGAATAAAATAAATGTGGTTGAAAAAAATTTGATCATTTGATTTCCTCCAATGTAATATTAAACGTAAACAATCTCAAAAGAAATAATAATGTAACATAAAGACTTTTCCACTGTTGTGACTCTTCAATCATAATCCCCATGAAATAATAAAATCTAATAATACATTAAATATCACGAACATCAAGAGTTTTGTGATATAACATGTCGAAGGTCAACGTGTAGGCTATATAAATATATTTTGTGTACAAAAATAAAATATGCCTCAATGAAAGTGAATTGAGGAGAAATAATTTGAGGATTTGGAGATATCTTGATCAAAACTCATTAAAGAGAGAAACGCATATGTATATTTAAATCCCAATATTTTTTTTGAAATGGTGAACATGGAATATGCCTCTAAGAAATAAAAGATACATGAGAAACCCCTTACATCACGTCTAAAATTTTCAAGTGTGTCCCTTGACTCATGTATAATAACATATATTAAATATTTTATTTCATAGAAAACATATTATTTTTTATTACTATATAATTAAATCATTATATTTCTTTTTAATGAAATATTAAAATACCTAATTACTTAATTCCACGTTGGGTGTTTTGATGACATTCATTTCATTATTTTAAAAAAGGTTGGGTGTGTTGGATATGGTAAAAGTTATAATTATTTCAACAGCTACAGAATAATAATAATGAAAGATTTATATTATTTATATATGAATTATAATTTAAAACCAATCATGATTAATTTTTATAAAAATTGAATTATGTTACAATCGTAGAGATGGTAAGTTGTACGTATACAAGAGTAACTTCTCGATTTTTTTATGATCATTGTGGAAAGAAAATAGGTATTTTTTTAAATAATGATAAAAATATAATATATATTATATGATTGCTTTAAATAAACTTATATATATCATCCATGTGTTGGGGTGATTAAAAAATAATCACATCTCTTTGTGGAGACAGTAGTCCATATTTGTACAAGAACAATGTTAACATTTTTAGTGTTGGAATGAAAATGATATATTATATTTTTATAATTATAAATATTTATTTAATATAATAATTATTTCATTTATATATCTGATATTCATTAACATTGACCTTATTAACTTCTATTTAAAGAGTTAGTGAAAAACGAATCACATCACATCACGATGTGGTAGTCCGCTATACAAATGAGCGATGTTATTGTATCCCCAATGGAATGAAATGAAAAAAATGTATATGTGATATAATATTTCAATAAATATAAATATTTTAAAAATATTATATATATATAAATATTAATACATTATAACATGAACCCGTTAGAGGCAATGATGGAAAATGAATGACATCATTTCGTGAGGTGGTATACCATTATGCACAAGAATATTGACTTTGTAACCCATTAGATTTAAGAGGATATGGATTTAGGTTATTAAATTAACATAATATTTCAAATTTATATGATATCTGTTTTTTATTAAATAATAATTGAAGAATATTTGAAGGATGTGGAAGAAGAAATAAAATAAAGACACTTGGTTAATCATGATACCTCTTCCCCGAACAGCCTCCTTTGTTAATCACAAAAAAGATTCATAGGATTGATTTATGATAAAAATAATGGGTCTAGGATGTTTGGAGAGAAGTATTGAATACAAATTTTAGGTTATTGGATGATAAAATTGGATTTTATGGTGTGAATAGGAGGTGAGAATGGGTTGTCTAATCTAAGTGAGGTTAGTGGCACGCTTGTAATTTTTGAAAAGAAAAAGGTGTTCCCACATTTTACACATGACATAAAGCTCAAACATTTACCATTTAAGATAATTATACAATATAAAGTCAATAAATGGACATAAAATAGTTTTTAGAAAAGTTTTTTGGTTATTTTAACCCCTATTTGTTTTAATTTAACCCCATATTAACCATTTTTTCACCTACAACACGGTAATTAATATTTATTATTTTCAATATTAATTATGGTAAAATATGTTGTTGAAGTTATTATATAATAAAAAAATATTATTTTTAAAAATTTGGAATGAATTTTAACAAATTTTAGTTATAGAATAGGTAAAATGTAATTTAAAATTAAACCTACAGACGCGATAAAAAAGTGGGTTTTCAGGAAGTGTGTTTTCAAGAAAAAGATGATATTATATTAACTCTATGATTAATTATAATAATTGTATGGATAAAAATTAGAATTTAATGGTATATAATCTTAAATTTAATTTTAAAAACTTCACATTGTTGATTATTTTTATTTATTAAAATGAAGAAACATTATAAACTTTAAAACCATTTTAAACCTATAAACAAATGTATAAAAAAAAATCCAATTTAAATATTATTAAAATTTAATTATGTGTAATAAAAATAAAAATAGAATAATTATTTAACTTTAAATAAAATTTAAATTATAATGTTACATTTAAGTTAAATAATTTATTAGAAATATACAACATCTTTACAAAATTGGTATTTTCACTATTCACTGAAAAATCAATATTTTCTGAAAAATCCAATGCAAGAACCCAAAGGAAGTTTTGATATTAAAATTTCAAAAAATATTTTAATTTTATCAAATAAATTTTTTAAAAGTTCCAAAATTTTACTATAATTTTGTTTTATAAAAAACATCAAAAATCACTTTTGAAGTAAACATATTTTTGAAGAATAAAATTAAATTACTAAAAATTGATTGATTATTTAATAAAAATATATATGAATAATTTATATTCAGAGGAATATGTATTTATATATTTATAATAATGTAGTTAATACTATACATACCAAAAAATTTCATGGCTAGGTTATAATTATCATAGATTCCATGCTTCGTTTAATCCCATTATTGCGTGTAGAATACACTATAGAAAATAACATTCTTTTATAAAATATCAGGTTGTTAAAATAAGGATAATTATTAATGATTCTATAAAACCAATTTATTTTCCAATGTTTAATTATGTTATTAAACTTGATTATTTTCTATGTGTTATTCTATGAAAAAATGATGAAATATTCGTGGAACCTTTTTCCTTTTCATGAATTATGATATGATGAATGTTTATTGTGGAACTATTATGTATGATTTTATATTTGTGAAGTGTGGTCCTCAAATTATATATCCCTATAATGAATTGGGTAAATATGGATATCTAATGAGATAATAATGACTGGAATGGGGAGTGAACCCAGATGAGAAAGGGTCACTAACTAGTAGGTATTTTTGGGAGTGAATATTTACAAACTATATAATAGTTTTTGTATTTATCCAAATACACTATGATAGTCATTTAAGTGAGTATTTAATTATAAGGAAATTATTTTTTATGCATACATGTATGTCAAAAACTTGTGTCTTATGATAATGGTTTTTTCTCATGGATCATTTTATTTGATTCATGTATGATTCATGTCTTCAGAACATCCAAAAATTATTCTATGACTCGTGATTTTGATATGTGATATGTAGGGTATGATATTGAAATTTTAAGCTTATTTTCCCATTCCCTTATTCTCATGTTATGTCTATGTGATTATTGATTTCTTATTTATTTACACTTATTGATCATCTATGGTAACCATTTCTTAGGTTTCTTAACACCAGGTTATGAATAAAAGTTGTAAGTATGATTTGTATGATAAGGGTATAGATTATGAAGAGAAATATGGGAGATGATTTAGAACTCATATAAAAAGTTTATCATGAATCCATGTTTCCAAATTCACTAGATCTATATGATTCTAGAATTGATCATTATGTTATGTATAATAAAAAATATATACTTATTAATAGTATGAATCACTTTAGTTTCTATCAAATATGGTTTATTTACCTTTAAAACTAGGATTAGAAAACTTTAGTGTGAACCTTTACGATAATCCATTGTATTGGAGAACATCCTTTGGTATTTTAAGGAAGAGGGTGTGATTTTTCTAGAAAAACAACCCTATCTGGGTAGTATAAGTGGATATCAGTTTGGAACAGGAGATGAGCCCATAAGGGGTACAGCTCGTTAGGGTTTCTTACCTCGCTGCCGCCTCCTTCGCCTCAGGTTGATGCAGTGACCTCCCTGTTCTCGTTGAGATCTAGTGGTTTATTCTCAGCGGCGGTGGTGTTTCATGGACTCAACCTTTTCATCGATGCTGGATTCTTCTTGTTCAACTCCCACAAATATAGATAGGTCACCCATGGTGGTGTGATGATTTTTTAGGATTGAGTTCTTAGTTCTTGTGTCCTGGGGGCTCCTCCTTGCCTATAGTGTGCACAATGGGTGATTCATTAATGGCTTCGAGTGCGTACTGGTTGGCGGCGACGGGATCTGCAAGGCGAGACTTTCTTCCAGCGTCTGGTGATATCTTTTAAGGATTACCTTGATGTTATGGAAAATTATTAGATAAGATATAGATATATAGATGAGTTTATATACTACTTATTAACCTAAAATAGATAGTCAGTTTGAGAGATCCATTCAAACTCTAGAAGATATGTCGAGTCCGGGTTCTATGGATTTCAATGGTTGTTGATATTAACCCCTTTTCTTTGGTCAAGCTTGTTTAGAGAAATAGATTTGACATGAGAATTTATATGGCTTCTTGTGAAGCCATATATGGAATAAAAGTTTCAACTCAAATGTTGTGGGATGAAATTGGATTAGTGGATATTTTGAGGATAGATCTAGATAAGGAAATAATAGATAAACTGAGATCAATTCATAAACATATTAAATAATCACACAGTTGATAGAAATTTAATACAAATAATCTTTAGTGAAATAGGGAATTAATTTTTTGTGAAAAGGTATTTTAAGGAATTTCTCATTTAATAAAGTTTACAAGTTAAAAAACAAATGGAAATATAAGTTATAAGAATATTATCCCCATCAATATTCTTGATCTTGTATATATGGAAACTTATTGTTTAAAACTTCTAGGGAACCTATTCAAATATCTAGAATGTTCCATCTATATATCCTTAGAAGTAATATACCAAATCCTACACTCGAAATAAATTCCTAGATCATATAATTGGAGCAATATATTTCCTATGATGAACAACCAGAATAAATATTGGATCATGGAGAAAGATCACTACAGAACAAGACTACTAACTTGGTTAATATTTTTTAGAGGAGTCTAAAATTTGATGAATATACAAGGGAATCAGAGGATGTGATGAAATAGAGATATAAACTTTTTATATTATAGTTTTTTATTTTATAGGGATAAATTCATTTCAAAAGGGTTCTATTGTAACACCCATATGTTTTATGATATCATTATTTTTAAATAAATTTAATATCTTCAATAACATGTCATACACTCTACCCCAAGTGAAAATGAACCGTAATTCAGTATATCATTATAACATAGCGATTTAATTTATAGTATATGTAGGAAGGAAAAAATTTATAAGTATTAATAAATTTTTTATATATTCAAAATATATTGATATATAACTAATGTTTTTTTGTAAAGTCTATAAAAGCTTTAAAAAATATTTTTCCCCAGTTTTTTTTATTTTCTTTTGTAAGAAAATAATATAATTAATTTTTACACTATTTGAAAATACATTTCCCAAAATGGAATTAATTTTATAAATAAAAATGTAAAGAATTATCTTAGATTGAAGTTTTTGGAATTATATGAAAATATTAAATTTTCAATGAATAGTAAAAAAATACACATTTCAATTGAAAATATCATTTTTATTAAATAATTCATATAAATAAATTTGTTCCAAATCATTTTAAAACTAATAATAGTTCATTTTTATTGTGAATAATTCTATTATGTTTATTTTAATTTAATTTCGGTGGTTTTTGGTATAAAATCATTATATACCTAAGAATTTGTTTTAAAAAAATTGCATTTCATCACGTTTTAAAATTTTTATTTTAAAAGTAATTTCTTATAATTTGGGAGATTTAATTTTATAATAATAATAAAATAATTTGAATCAATTTAACCAAATTTTTTAATTAGGCCACTTTCATTTTTTTTCCAAATGTATTTTGAAAATGGTAAAAAAAACTCAATGTGGTTAATGTTAAAATGGTTTTATGGAGTGGGGAGGAGGGGGTTAAACCAAGATATATGGGTATATATTCCTATTAAACATTTTTGAATCCTTTTTTATAGATATATTTTGAACTTACCATATTACCTTTGAATATAAGGACATTTGTAAAAATTTTCCATGATAATTACTTCATTATATCTTATTCTTATAAAAAATTTCAAGTGTGTCCTCTCTTACACCTATAAATAGAATATAAGGACCCAAACATAAACATTGAATAATATTTCTTTTTAGTCAATAATTTAATTTCTTTCATATTATCGATCTTTTCAACTCTATAGTTTTATATAATTAGTCCATCATTCATACATAACATCCCACATTCATACAAAGTGGATATTTCTAAAACAGTATCCATTTTTCTAAAATATAAAAAAATTCAAAATAAAACAAGATTATTTTTCATGAAAAATCCTCATAAACTTCAACGTTACTACCTATTTTATCTTACCCATCCTTATAACCTTTGAAAAACATTATAAAACTTGGTATGAGCACATAAATATCAGTAAGAAACATAAAATATAGAAATAAACTATTAGTCCTTGAAAAATTTAAGCACATAAAAACCTTTTCACAAAGTTATACTTTTCACCCATAAAACATAAGATCTTTAGGTTATTTCATGAACTAATAAGAATTTTATAAAACTATATAGAAATAATAAATCATAAAGGTAACTTATGAAATTAATTCCATATCACTAATCTCTTAGGGAGTAACCTTTTAAGTTATGTTTGTAATACCCACAATTGTATACTCCCTTAATCAATTATGAGAAACCCTATTGATTAACTTAGTCTCATTACCAAATTAATTAGAGAGCTATAACGGGAAAAAAAATACTTAGTTTATCATGAAAACACCTATACTCATAAAAAATTCCCAATAACCATATTATAGGCACAATAAATAAATCATACATTAAAGAAAAATAAATTTTCCACTTTGAAATCAATTTTAATTTTTACAAATTTGGACACTCAAAAATAAAAACACTTTATTTGAAAAGATAATCTTAAACCTATAAAGTAAACATCGAAATATTAAAGAAACATTAAAGATATAAATTACATTCATGATGTATATATTAAAAACATTCATTTTGAATTTTTTAGAAATACTTTAAAGAGTAACTTTAAGAGGTTTTAAAATAAAGTCCATTACATTGAGTGAGACTCGTCATGTACAATATTTATCTTCCTAAATAATAATCTAAGTTTAATTTTTAATTTATTAATAACATTTTTAATGTTTATTATTCATTTTATATAACTTATTATCATCTTATAACAATTAATTCATTATTTAACCCCATGTCGAATGTTTTAAAGAGATTTGGTACTTTGGTCCAAAATGAATTTGGTATAATGTCAATAGTAAAAGTGGTATTGATCCATAATCTCCAGAATAATATTAATGAAATAATTATAAATTTTATATATCAATTATACTTTTAAATAAAAAAATTTATGTATGGTTATGAATAATGAACAACGTTATGATCACAGAGATGGTAGGTCGTACGGTCACATGAGTAACGTTTCCAACTTTCTATGATCATTATAAAAAAGGTAATTATTATTTTATCTTTAATGAATTATATTAATATCTAAAATATAATATTAATAATTTATATATACTTATATATATACATGATCCATGTGATGTGGTGATGAAAAATGAATCACATTGCATCATGGAGGTGATAGTTCACATGTACACGCCAATGATTTTATCATTTTTATGTGCATGGAATGATAAGAAAATAAATGATATATTATACCTTCATAATGATAAATATTTAATTAATATCACATATAAACATTAATTTTTATCATTACAAACAGTATTTAGAGATGGTTAATGGAAATGAATTATATCGGTTTACGAGGTGGTTGTTCGCCGTACACACAAATGATTAATTCCATTCCTATTTATTGAATGTGGATATAGATTAAATTTATGAAATTAAAATAATAAAATATATGAATTTTGATGATTATTTATTTATGTTTGAATAAGATTTCAATGATGTGGAAGAAAAAATAAAATAGAAACACATAATTAAAAACGACACATCTTCTTTAGATGATCTCCTTAGATTAACATTTTAACACCTATAAGGTGAGTTTTATGCCTCCAATTTGAGATCTAGAATGTGGTAGTAATTATAGGATGGTATTTGGGTAGGTATTAGCAGAACTAAATAGTTTTTTTGCAGTGTATTAAATTAAGAAGAATGGGTTCCCTTTTATAAGAGAAGAGAGGGGTAGTCATCAGATTATTTAAAGTATTAAATTAATAGAAACTAATTGTCTATTAAAAACATGTCTAAATTGATTTATTTGTAATATAGGATGATTATGTCAAGAAATAAAATCATCCAATTAAAATTAGAATATTTTTAAATAATTTTTAATCTTTATCTTGTTGTTTTAACCCTTATTTAACCTCTTTAATTCTTACAATGATATTATGTAATTTACACATTGAGGGTTAATATAAGCAAATTAAAATAAAAAACATCCCATAAATGAGTCATTTATGAAATGTTTAGACTTATCCCAATTATTGGGCCAAAAATAAGTTTTTTAGAAATTTTATATTATTTAATAAAATATCATTTATTTAAAAATATCAACAATGTAAATTTCGACACTTTTCATTTTTTTATAATATCATAACAGGAAGATAAAATATTTTTAATAACATTTATTTGATATTTTCATTAATTAAAAAATTAATGCATCATCATTATATAAGACTTTAATTTAATTATTTCATCCCTAAAAATTATAAATAAATTGTGATGATTATAATAATAATTATAGATTTCATAATTATCTTTATTGTCCAAGATATACCTTATATTACCCAATATTAAAAACATTTCCCTTGTTAAAAACGAAAGGGTGAAAAAAGTTGATTTTTCTTTGAAAATAATATTATAAATGTCATACTATCATTCATGTGGCTTCCAAAGGTTATAATTTAGGTGCAAGGATGATTTTGGTCGAGAAAAAATCATTCAATGAACTTAGGAATAGTGTTAGTATAATTTTATAATATTTATAATTTAATTTTTTACCCTTAATTACTCGATTTACCATTAACTATGCTTATAAAAATTATTAAAGAAAATATTCATATTATCTAAAAAAAGAAATCTATTTATTAAATTTGGGAATTCTGATTCTAAATATGGAATCATTTTTTCCAAATTCAATCTCTCAAATTTTCATTAATTAATTAAAACATATTATCGTTGACGGAATGAGAAAACATGTTTTTAAAGTAAAAATATTTAAAAGATTAAAATGTTTTTATATCAAAATTTAGTGTGAAATTGATTCTGATAGCCTAAATTGAATTAAATAAAAAAAATGATCTAATTATTCAGTAAAAACAGAAACAAATATAATTTTACACTGAAAATTTTTTAGATGTAATAAATATTTTCAATTAAAATGAAATATTTTTTCACTATTCATCAAAACATGAAATTTATCAAAAAATAGAAAAACAATAAACCAAAGTAAATTTTTATATTAATATTTCCAATTTGAAATTCCATTTATCAAACATAATTTATAAAAGTGTCAAAAAATAGACTAAAGTTAAGTGTTTGATCAAAAGGAGGAAAAAATAATTTTAATAAAAATACAATATGCAAAATTATTATTATATAATGTTTATTAATCATATTGGTTGAATTTTAAACACTATATTTAATATATTATAAATTTTAATAATATAATCCAACAATAGTGAATTTTTTATTTATTGGTATAAACCACCCTTGGGCACATTTAAATAGTTTTCAGAAAATAATTCCTTTTACTTTAAATTGGATTTTATCTTCATTTATAATTAATTGGTAAAAAATAAATTATTTATATATACATGCATAGAACATATTTTCATAATTCAGTTAATCCTGTTCATACCCACAATTCTAACAGCTATGTGATAATTGGCATATTAAATAATAATATTTAGTTTTCTGTTTATGCTCGATGTGGCATATCATGTATGATATCAAACAAAATAATTATTTTAGTTATTATAGAATTGATAAATATTAATGAATATAAAAATACTTATTCTATCATTACCGGGGTTGTTACATTCTTACCCACTTTTGAAAATTACATCTTCTCAATTTTATTTACTTATTAAATAAGTTGTGATAACTTTCCCTCAAACCATTTTTAGATTACCATGTTCCTTCTTCAAACATATGGTTTTCCCATAGAACCTTAAACTAATGAATCACCTTATTTTGTAACACCTTCTCTCTATGATCAAGAAACTAAACTGGATATTCTCCATAATAAATATTCTCTTCAAACTAAACGACTTTAGACTCAAAACCTTTGATGAATATGGTACATATTTCCTTTACCTTAAAATAATAAATAAATTGTTTAACCGGGATAAACTTGCAGGAAAAGAATAATTGTGGAAAACTAATCCAAATTTCTCTAGGATTTTATAGGTTCTAATGAACCATGGAATCAGCTTCCCCTTCTTACCAAAATGAATCACAATTTTCCATGGAGGAACTTTGAGAAAGACATGATCACCTACCTCAAAAGAAAGATCTTTCTTCCTTTTATCAGTATAACCTTTCTACCTACTCTTGGAAATCCTCATGTGTTGAAGAATCTACTTAAATAGCTATATTATTTCAAATACCAATTCTTGTCCCATTAACTCACTTTCACCCACTCTATCACAAAATGATAGAGTTCGACACCATATAATTCCTCAAATGGTGCCATATATTTACTATAATGAAAAATTTTATTGTAAAAAAACATAACCTAAGAAATATTTTGATCCCAACTTTACTTCTAATCTATTGAGAAAGAATGTATAATATCCTATAATTCCTAATTTTTTCATTCTGACAGCCCATTTTATTAAGAATTAAAATATCTACTGAAATTATATTTAGTACCCAACTACTTCTGAAGGCCTTTCTAAAATTTAGATGTGAACCTAGGATCATGATCAAATAAATGGAGAGAGTAAATCCATGTAACTTGGGTATCCATTTAATATACATTTATGAAATCTGATCTAGAGATAGATTGTCTCAAATAGGAATAAAATGAGCAGATTTAGTCAATTGACCAATAATAAGAAAGATCATATTGTTACCTCGAGAAGTCTTCGGTAGTCCCACTATGATGTCCATAAATATATTTTCCCATTTACACTTTGGCACTATAAAAGGGTGAAGCAACCCCTTAAATAACTTCCATTGTTATCTAACCTTTCAACAAGTAAAAAAATCAGTGTAAAGTGAGCAATATCTCTTTTCATTCCATCCCTCTAGTAATACTCTCAATGGTCGATGCACATCTTAGTGCTGCCTAGATTAATGGAATACATAGAACTATGAACTTCACATAACAAATTTTTCTTCAACTGTGAATTAAACTACACAGATAACCTCTTCCCAAATCTCAATAAATAATCTTTTCATTATTATATTTAGTAAAATACCCTTTTGAACCAATTCAACATTTTTATGCTACTCATAGTCTTCAATCTACAATTTATCAATTCTTTATGATAGAGATGATTTCACTAATAGTTGAAAAAAATAGAGTAATTCCCTACACTAATAACTTCCAAGCCAAAATTCAACAAATGTTCACATTTAAAACATAAACATGATTAATTTATGATTACATTTCCAACTCAATACATCAACAACTTTTTTCTTTTCCAATATGGTAATGGATCATGTAATCATAATCCTTGATTATTTCTAGCCATCATCTCTTCCTTATGTTCAATCCTTTATAAGTGACTATATACTTAAAACATTTATGATCAATATATATTTCACATTTTACTCCGTACAAATGATGCCTACAAATATTTAATGGAAAAAAAATACTTAATTCCAAATTATTTTTGCAGTAATTTAACTCATGAGGTTTCAACTGACTTAAATCATAAAAAATTACCTGATCATTCTTCATTAAGAAATAACCAAGTCCTTTCAACAAATCGTCATTGTAGATGATAAATTCACCATTTATAGAAGGTAGTTCCAGAAATAGAGCATTCACAAATCATATATTATATTCTTGAAATAAATCATCACATTATTTTGTACAGATAAACTTAAATCCTTTTTGAGTAAAATTAGTCAATGGGATAGATAATCATGAAAGGTTTCCAAAAAACCTCTGATAAAAGAATACAAAACCAAGAAAACTAAAAATATTGTTTATATTTGTGGGTCTTGTCCATTCATAAAAAAATTTAATTTTACCAAGTTCAGTGGTTATGGAAACATTAGAAACAATGTGACAAGTGAATGAAATTTATTGTTATCGAAGTTCACACTTGCTAAATTTCCCATATAGTTTCTTTTATTTTAAGGTTTCCAAAACAACCCTCATTTGTCTTTCATGATCCTATTTTCTTTTAGAGTATACCAAAATTTTATCAATAATCTCAACCAAAAACTTATCCAGGAACTCCATAAATATTATATTTATAATATACATGAAAATAAAATGTGAATTAGTTAACCCAAATGGCATAACTAAAAATTCATAATGCCAATATCTAGTCTAAAATTAATTCTTAGTAATTTTTTCTTCCATTAATTTCTACTGATGGTACCCGAAACCTCAAGTAAACCTTTAAAAAATACTATTATCCTAGGATCTGATCAAATAAATAATCGATATGAGGCAAATAATACTTGTTCTTAATAGTAATGTTATTAATGGCTCTATAATAAATGAAAAGTTTCATTGAACCATATGTATTTTAACAATATATACATAAGAGACCCATGGTGAAGTTATTGGTCAGATGAAACCTCTATCTAAATGCTCATGTAACTGATTTTTCAATTCAAGAAGTTTTACATGAGCCATTTGATAAGGGGGTTTATAAATTGGATTAGAATAAGGAACTATGTAAAAAATAAATTCAGAATCCATATTAGGTATAATTCAAGGAAAATCATCATGGAAAACATCAAGATGCTAATTTCCCAATGTCACATTATTAATATGAAGAGTTCTATTTTTTTCAACAATATGTGGAAGATAAGTCCTCAACATTAAATATTACATAACCATGAGTTTTATTTAAGAATTTAATTTCTTTTTCATTGAGAATCTTTTCAGGTTTTTAGTTTTAGAGACTTATTCCATCATTAAAAAATAAAATCCCACATTCATAAAAAGTAGATATTACTAGAAAAGTATCCTTTTTTATAAAATATAATAGTTTCAAAATAAAACATCACTATTTTTCATGAATAATCTTCAAAATATTCAACTTTACTTACTCATTTATCTTACCCATCCTTATATTCTGTGGAAAAAAATTTAAAAATTAGGATGAGAAGAAAAATATCAATAATAAATATAGAAGAAATAGTGAATCATTTATTTTATGAGTACTCTAAACCCAAGAAAACATTTTCACAAAGTTATACTTTTCATATATAAAATATAAACTCTTTAGTTTATCTAATGAAATCATAAGAATTATATAAAACCACATAGAAAAAATAAATAATAAATTTATCTTGTGGCACAAATTCCACATCACTCACACATTTACCCTATCTATCATGGTCACATAGGGATTAACCTTAAATGTTTCATTTGTAATAACCACCAAATTATATTATGTTAATATCTTAGAAGAAACTATACTGATAAAATTTTTCAAATTACCCAATTTATTAGAGATATATACCAGAATAAACCACCATAGAGTTATCATGGAACCACCTATACTCATAAACAATGCCTAATAACCATAACATAATAACAACACGTAAATATTACGTAAAAGAAAAATAACTTCTTCACTTTTAAATCACTATCCATTTTTACAAAGCCATGCACTAAAAAATGTAATACCATTATTTGAAAATAAAATTGTAAAAAATTAGAGGAAACAAAAAAAAATTAAAGAAATTTGAAATTGATAAATTTCTTTCATGATGTATATGTTAGAAAACATTACTTTTGTATTTTTTTTAAATAGTTTAAAGAGTAACCTTAAAAGAGGTTTTTAAAATAGATTCTCTTACCTTGAGTCTGAATCATCACATAAAATATTAATCTTCCTGAATAACAAATTTAGGTTAATTATTTAATTTATCGAAAACATTTTTAAAGTGTATTATTCCTTTTATATCACTTATTTTCATGTTATAATAATTACTTAATTAGTTAAGTTCATGTCAGATGTTTTAACGATATTTGGTACTTATGTACAAAATGAATTTACAATGATGTCTAAAGTAAAAGTGGAATTTGTCAAACATCTCCAGAATAATATTCATGAAATAATAATAACTTTTATAAATAAATTATACATTTTAATTAAACCATTTATGTATGGATATGAAAAAAAACAATGTTATACTCATGGAGATGATAGGCCATATGCACACATGAGTAACATTTCCATTTTTATATGATCATCATGGAAAAAAGGCAGTTATTATTTTATATTTATAGAATGATATTAATGTCATAAATATAATATTGATAATTTTAATAAACTTATATATATCAATTATGGGTTGTGGTGATGAAAAATGAATTAGATCACGTCTTTGAGGTGATAGTTTACATGTACGCATGAACGACGTTATCATTTTTATGTGCATGGAATGATAAGAAAATAAATAAAAAATTGTAACGACCCCCTCCCCACAAAGTGTACCCCTCCTGGGCCGGCAATGTGAGAAGGGAGATAATGACCCCCGAGTCCCGCCTCCAGTAGGCACCGGGTTGGCGACTAGCACCGAGGGTATAATACACACACAAATGGGAGGCATTACTCTCTAAGAGAACACATGGAGAAGAGAGAGATAGAATAGACTCAAACCAACTCCAACTCATAACTGAAATATAAAAGAAACCCAAGTACATATATGAAATGTCATGCAAAAGTACTACAAGTGAAAGGGAAAACTAAAAGTACCCAAAAGAAAGTAAAACTGCAGCGACCACAAGCCCAAACATCTCCTCCTCCAACCGCAAGCTAGTAGTAACCAGCTTGATCTCCAACCTGCTCCAAGTGACCTGAAAAACAGTTTATATGTACATAGGGTGAGTATAACAGTATACTCAGTAGGATCCTCCTCAAGCCTCTCGTGCAAAAGTAAAGAAAGCATGTTAAAGCCCAGTGAACAACAAGTGAAACTAACTCGTTACCTAAACAGGTATACTAAGTTCCCAACCTCACCATGGCTACTCTCACCAAGTAACACATACAAGAATATAGCATATAGAATAGAATATCAAGGGCACCCCGCTACTACTTCCCCACTGGTTTTCCGCTTTTCCCCAATGACATACGTCCTGTGCATCTCTCTCCAAAGGCTTGCCCGCAGACACCTGGGCTAAGCTCCACAATCTGCACCTCGTGCACCACATAGGCTTTCCCGCAGACACCTGGGCGAAGCACCACACCGTCCTCGCAACCAAAGGTAACCAGGTAGTTTCTGGGAGCCACCATAGCTCGCATAACGTGTATCATACGTCAGGTATAATACCTCAAGCCATTACAGCCCATACTCAGAGTAAGGATCCTCAAGCCATCACAGCCTATACACGTTACACCTATTGTATTCCATAGGATACTATATCCAGAATATATGCGTGTGAATAACCACAAGCCATTACAGCCCTCTACACACATATATGGGGTAACTAATCGCTTGCCTCATGGCACAAGTATCTACCAAGAGAAGAGAGCGGGGCCAAAGGGGGTAGTTAGCCATTCAACCTCCCATCAGAATGTTGGGGAAAACACCCCCCCAGGGCTCAGAATCCCAGGGGTGTCAGTTTCCCTTACCGACAGGGTGGAGTAGCGTATAGAAACACAAAAAGTACAGAATATATATAACTCACAACCACACTATGGGCATTACCTAGTCATAGGAACAACTGCAGCTAACGTCTCTCAGACTCCAGGCTGCTACTTCTAAGACTAGGTATCCTATAAGCACACAACCATTTGAAGAGCTTTATTAGATTACTCCATTCTCATTTTATCAATTCCACTGTACGTTAATTAATTATTTAAACATTAATTAACCATGAAAAATTTACCACATTAAACTAAATTGGCATCACATTCAAAAACTGCTCCTTTTTAGGATTCACATCACTATTAAATTCCAGTTTCTCCATCCCCATGGATTATCACCATTTAAACAAACTTTCATTATGGAATTACCTTCCCCATATTCCCAGGTATTCTAGAAAAGCATCCTATGCTACTAAACACAAAGGGCTCAACACGGTGAGTAGATATACTACCCATCGAGTCTTTGCCGCCTATAGCAAGAGCATAGACCCATCCTCCATTGAGAGGCTAAACACGGAAAGCACGTGGCATACCCCGCGTGTCTTCACCTCCTTCGGAAAGAGGGTAAGCAAAACCAGCAGCCTTGAGCAGTGGGGAAAAGTAAAGCAGATAAACAATCAAACCACCAACATCAAACTATCACATTCATCTCATACCATCATCCTTAGTGTCCTCCCCGACACCCACATGCATAAACCGATGCATCTCGCCACACTAGGCGTCATCCGCTGCCAGAACCACAAGTCCCCATGCCTCCACATATCACAACATCCATCCAGGCTCACATCAAATCACAAGCAGCAGGAAATCAAAGATCACAAAATGGGCTCTCGGCCCTTTAACAAGGCATTCATCCTTCATACAAGATGAGCACTCAGAGCTCCAAACCACAAGGCATTCAGCCTTACAAGCAAGAGGGTAACTCAGAACCCTTTTGAAATTATCGAACTAATAGTTCTTTAATCCATCTTGAATTAACAGATTCATTAACATGCCTCTTTATCTTTAGCCAATTATTTAACAAATAATTCCGGCTTTACGTTCTTTATCAATTTCCATCATGAACGAGCAACAAATTAAAGAAAAACATAGATATCACTCTATCTAGGAAAACATGAGGCAAACCGTTATCACGGTACAAAGTAACAGCATGCGATCAACCAATTCTTTTAATCCGGTTCAAGTATTTAATTAGGTCAATTTCATTGTGATCCAAAGGACTAAATCATGCTAATTCTACGATTGCACATACACAATTAGAGAAGCCATGAATCCCCTACCTCAGAGAGTTCTTGACGTCCTTTATCCACACAATGGGTCACAATCCTCTTCTCCTCACGACTGCTGCATCCACCGGAGGATGCCACGGTATGACAGTACCAACCAACCCCAAGAAAACCCATTAGAACCATGGAGATTACATGATAATATGGAAGGAAGAACAAGAGAAGGTGATCCCCGAAGGAACGATGATAAAACATACATTATATGGAAGAACGATCGACACAACTTGGTTGCATCAACAGAGCAGAACTGATCTGAGTAAAGTTTGATTGTGAAACTCCAACGAGAATGATTGCAAGGTTCTAGAGTCTCGTAGATGAGAACCAGGAGGAAGAACAACGAAGAATGATATCTCGTTCCTTTTAAAAAAAAATTAGAGAGACGACAGTTTAAGATCCGATTTATTCTCCATGAAAAACGGATCGCATTAACCCACGCGGTTTGACCAAGTAAAAACATCCCGGGCTTAGGAATAATTAATATAGAATTTATGGCCTTTAAATCAGCCTTAAAGTCCTTAAAATAAGGTTTGAAAAGTATTTTACGTCAAAGAAAACGTCAAATTTACAAAGCTGGAAACACTGTTCACATACTCAAAATTTGGCAAAGTATGGAATCGGTAGCTCTCATGAAGTCTGGAAATACTGTTCATACGTGAAATTTGGCAAAGTATAGAATCGGTAGCTCTCATGAAGTCTAGAAACACTGTACAAGTCTACCGATAGAAGTCCACCGATAGAACCTCACCGATAGAAACACTGTTCAAGTCTACCGATAGAAGTCCACCGATAGAACCTCACCGATAGAAACACTGTTCAAGTCTACCGATAGAAGTCCACCGATAGAACCTCACCGATAGAAACACTGTTCACTGAACCTCACCGATAGAAACACTGTTCACTGAACCTCACCGATAGAAGTCCACCGATAGAACCTCACCGATAGAAACACTGTTCACTGAACCTCACCGATAGAAGTCCACCGATAGAAACTCACCGTTAGAAACACTGTTCACTGAACCTCACCGATAGAAACACTGTTCACTGAACCTCACTGATAGAAGTCCACCGATAGAACCTCACCGATAGAAACACTGTTCACTGAACCTCACCGATAGAAACACTATTCACTGAACCTCACCGATAGAAACACTGTTCACTGAACCTCACCGATAGAAGTCCACCGATAGAACCTCACCGATAGAAACACTGTTAACTGAACCTCACCGATAGAAATCCACCGATAGAAACACTATTCACTGAACCTCACTGATAGAAACACTGTTCACAGAACTAGAAATTTGGCAAAGTGTTAGCCGAGCTACTGCTGGACTGCGGCTACCAGTATATCGAGCCATCAGTACGCCGTGGCTACCAGTAAACCCAGCTACCGGTAGGATGCGGCTACCGGTAGACCGAGCTACCGGTAAGCAGCATCTACCGGTAGACCGAGCTACCGGTAATCAGCAGCTACCGGTAGACCGAGCTACCGGTAATCAGAAGCTACCGGTAGACCGAGCTACCAGTAATCAGCAGCTACCGGTAGACCGAGCTACTGGTAATCAGCAGATACCGGTAGACTGAGCTACCGGTAATCAGCAGCTACCAGTAGACCGAGCTACCGGTAGGCAGCAACTGGGGGATAAGTCACCTTGACCTCCCAGAACACCTCCAACACCACATTTTCACAAAGTAATGGACCAGGGAGGTCCGGTCCATTACATTAGATACCTCTCAAAACATTCTCGTCCTCGAGAATTAAAAACCAACCCAGAAGAAAATAGGGGTCCGAACAACCACCACATAAGATACCTCTCAGGGGAAAACCACCATGAGTTGTTCAAAAGCTTGAACAAAACTACGACATCCGAGAGTATGGAAACAAATAATCCATAACCAAACAATTCAAACATAACATCACATCAAAGGTACATAAATAAAACATGAAAGGTCTAACCATAAAGGAAACATCATTACATGGAAAGAGTTAAATATTAAACAACTCTGGGTACTGAGCACGTATCTGTGACTCACGCTCCTAGGTACTCTCCTCCATGACACCGTGTCGCCACAAGACACAAACTAAGGGGATAGAACGCCCACGCAACACCTTCTCCTTGTGGTCTTGGATCTCCACAGGTCGCTCCTCGAAGGTTGCATCATCGTCAATATCGATATCTCCCCAATCGATAACATGAGATTCATCATGAAGATAACGACAAAGCTGTGATACTTGGAAAACATCATGTATCCGACTCATCTGAGGGGGAAGTGCTACTCGATACGCTACAGCTCCAACACGAGCTAACACCTCGAAAGGCCCAACAAACCGGGGAGAAAGCTTACTTCCACAACCAAACCTTTGCTGCCCACGACGGGGAGTCACCTTTAGAAACACATGATCCCCAACATTAAACTCTAACAGTCTCCTTCTTTGATCATCATATGATTTCTGACGATCCTGTACTGTCTTCATCCTCTCACGAATCACCTGAACCATCTCTATTGTATTCTGCACTAGTTCTGGTCCGAGAATTGCTGACTCTCCGACCCCAGTCCAGCACAACGGAGAACGGCATGGCCGACCATACAAGTCTTCAAACGGCGCCATACCGATGGTAGAGTGAAAACTATTATTGTAAGCGAACTCTACCAAGGGTAAGTGCTTCAACCATGAACCTCCAAAATCAAGAACACAAGAGCGCAACATGTCTTCAAAAGTCTGGATGGTTCGCTCAGTCTGACCATCCGTTTGAGGATGAAAAGCAGTGCTAAGGAATAATTGAGAACCAAAAGCATGCTGGAGACCTCTCCACACCCTGGAGGTAAAACGAGGATCTCGATTAGAAATGATCGTCTTAGGAACTCCGTGAAGCCTCACCACCTCCTCCAGATACTGCCTCGACAAAACTTCCACTGAGCTCGACTCCTTGATCGCTATGAAGTGGGATGATTTTGTTAAACGATCCACTACCACCCATATAGCATCATGTCCTCCCGGATCTCAAGGTAAACCTGTAACAAAGTCCATTGAGATGTCCTCCCACTTCCACTGAGGAATCTCTAAGTGCTGGAGAAGACCACCAGGAACACGGTGTTCGACCTTCACCTTCTGGCAGACTAAACATCGAGACACACATTCTGCAACTGTACGCTTCAGCCCAGACCACCAAAACTGACTCCTAAAGGATCGGTACATCTTCTTCACACCAGGATATACCACCAAGGGTGAACTATGGAACTCTCGGAGAACCGTCTCGCGCATCGCCAAGGGAACAAAAAGCCTGCCATGATACAACACTCGGTGTTGTTCATCCTCTGACCAACCATCAGGGGCCTCACCACAAACAACTCTGTCTCTCCAGACTTCCACCTCTAGATCACCCAACTGAGACTCTTCCAACTTCTGCATCAGAGATGACTGCACCGTCATCTGGAAAAGACAACCTCTACCCCCATCTTCCCCCATATCAAGATGCAAAGCTTCTAGCTCTTCCATCACTCTCCAGGAATCACCAGATTCACGCACAACATCATTACGTGACTTTCGGCTTAGTGCATCAGCTACAACGTTCCCTTTTCCAGGTGTATACGATATTTCAAAGTCGTATTCCTGCAAGAACTCCACCCACCGATGCTGCCTCAAGTTCAAGTCACGTTGGGAGAAAACATACCTCAAACTCTTATGATCGGTGAAAACCACAAAGTGCTCACCAATGAGGTAATGTCTTCACAACTCCAGAGCAAACACCATGGCTGCCAACTCAAGATCATGGGTGGCGTAGTTGAATTCATGTGGACGTAACTACCGAGACCCATAAGAAACAACTGACCTCTGCTGCATGAGAACACAACCTAGCGCCAGATGTGAAGCATCACAGAAAACATGAAACTGGACTCCCTCCACTGGAAGACAAAGGACTGGAGCACTTACCAACTTCTCCTTTAGATACTCGAAAGCTGTCTGACACTGATCAGTCCATATGAACGCTTGATCCTTCCTGGTAAAAGCTGTCAGAGGAGTCGCAACTCGGGACAAATTGGCTACAAACCTCCTATAATAGCTTGCGAGACCAAGGAAACTTCGCACCTCTGACACGGTCTTGGGGGATGCCCAAGACACTACTGCTTCTATCTTCGATGGATCCACAGCTACTCCCTGTTGGGACACAACATGTCCCAAGAAACTAACTTCTCGAGCCCAGAACTCACACTTGGACAACTTCCCAAACAACTGATGTTGGCGAAGAACTCCCAAAATGGCTCGTAGATGCTTTTCATGCTCCTCTTCAGATATGGAGTACACAAGGATGTCGTTGATGAAAACCACAACAAACTTGTCCAGGAATTCACGGAACATAGCATTCATCAACCCCATGAAAACAGCTGGAGCATTCGTCACGCCGAATGGCATTACAACAAACTCATAATGCCCATGACGACAGCGGAAAGCAGTCTTCGGGATATCCTCATCCTTTACACACATCTGATGATATCCTGACCGCAAGTCTATCTTTGAGAACCAACTTGCACCCTTCAGTTGATCGAATAGGTCATCAATCTGCGGGAGAGGATAGCGGTTCTTTATTGTCACTTTGTTTAACCGACGATAATCGACGCACAACCGCAAACTGCCATCAGCCTTTTTCACAAACAAAACTGGTGCACCCCACGGTGACACACTTGGCCGAACAAAACCACACTGCAACAAACCGTTGAGCTGAATACGTAGCTCTCGTAACTCAGAAGGGGCCATCCTATATGGAGACATAGATATAGGAGACGCTCCTGGCTGTAGCTCGATCCCAAACTCGATCTCTCGTCGAGGGGGTAAGGATACAACCTCTTCTGGAAAGACGTCAGGGTACTTCTCTATGACCCTAGGAAATGCCAACTGTTGAACCTCTGAAGAACTCAGCGTCATCCCAGCCATCGTGCATGATAAGGATGGAACTCGTCTATGACTCATCCGAGGATCTCTCTCACCAACAAACACCACTTTCTCTCCATCTTCATCAAATAAAACGACCTTCTTCCTGTAGCAATCCACCACAGCCTGCACCAAATACAACCAATCCATGCCAAGTATGACATCATATGGTTGTATTCGCAAACATAGGAAATCTCCCCAAGAGCGGTGTTGCCCCAACACTAGCTCATAGTCTCTACATACTTCAAACAAGTCATCTCGACCTCCAACTGGCGTAGTCAACGCCAAGGGCACTGGAAGCCTCTCTACCTCAAGTCCCAAAGCAAGGACAAGGGTAGGTGATATGAAGGTGTGTGTTTCTCCTGAATCAAACAAGGCATACACCAAGGTAGAAAACAAGCAAAGGGTACCTCAAACGACATCTGGCTCGCCTGGGGCTGGTAACGCTAGAGCATGAAGCTGACCACGACCTCCTCCACGACCTCTCTGACCCTGATGACGACCACCACCACGGCGGCGCTCTGCTCTCTGAGGACGGGGAGCGTCATGGGGCTGTCCTCTTCCTTCTCCATTTACCCTTTGGTGATCTAAAACTGGTGCAACCTGCTGCTGCTGCCTCGGCTGGAACTGCGTCAATGGAGGAACCTGGAGTGGAGCACCCGGTGCATGATAACTGCTCTGAAAAGTTGGGTACTCCCGCTGCTGATGACCACGACCACCACAAGAAAAACAAGCGCCTGATCCCTTGGCATAGGTGTGAGAGTTGCTGCCTCCGGAGAAACGAGATCGGAAGGGCTGCGACCTACCCCCAGGTGAACGGAAACTCTTCTGTCCTGAAAACCGGGAACCCCGGACCACAGCTCTGCTTTGTGAGGAATCATGACGATTCCCCTCTCGTGACGATCCAGTCCTGGCCAAAGTCCTCTCAACAACCTCTGCCCTCGCCAGCACCTCAAGATATGTCTTCAGCATAAATGGGGTGACCTGGCGCTAGATCTCTGGATGCAAAGCCTCCTCGAAATGCCTCGCCCTGGACTCATCATCTGGTAACAGGTCTGAAGCATATCGTAGAAGGTTCCTGAAACGGATTCCAAAATCTCGAACACTGGAGCTCCCCTTCCGAAGGGTGGGAAGCTCCTGGCGACTGGACACCTTCGCAGTTGATGAAAGAAACTCGACTCTAAACCTGTCTCAAAACTCCTCCCACGAGATCCCTGACTCCTCACGATCACCGAGGAACAAGAACCACCACTGCCTCGCTGCTCTACGCAGCATCGTCAAAACCAAGGACACCCAGTGTTCCTTCCGAGCACGAATCGAACTGAAGCCTATCTCGATCTCCTCCAACCAGTCTTCTGTGACTACATCTGAAACTGAGCCCTCGTACTTCTGTAGACTCTGGCACTGAAACTCTCGAAGTTTCTTCCTCCAAGTGTCATCTTCGTCAACCTCTACTCGGCGGCGATCTGCTGGAACAACCTGATGGGCATCTTCTGGGCAAACCTGACGAGGACGTCGACCTGGATCCATACCTGAAAAATAACAACTGTTTGAGCTCCTAAGCCTGGAATATGGAAGACTCAACATTTATTAATTAATTGTTTTGTTTTATTTATTTTAGGTTACCTATCCCAAGGTCTACCCATTCAAACACAAGCGCAAAGAATAATGATGCATGATCCTTTCCTAGGTCTCTACCCTGCAATCGGTATCACTTTGTTTAGTAGCCATCGTAAGCTTAAAGGTCCGTGCAACAGATCATAGGGGGACCTAAATGCCTATGTCTCTACCGGTCTCCAGTGTTTACCCCACTTTCTAAACATGAATTACACCGTTGCCCTACCATCCCATGCATCCTCACCTGTGCCAAACTCCAAACTCCATCCTATCCCTCAACCAGACCTCTGATACCACTCTGTCACGACCCCCTCCCCACAAAGTGTACCCCTCCTGGGCCGGCAATGTGAGAAGGGAGATAATGACCCCCGAGTCCCGCCTCCAGTAGGCCCCGGGTTGGAGACTAGCACCGAGGGTATAATACACACACAAATGGGAGGCATTACCCTCTAAGAGAACACATGGAGAAGAGAGAGATAGAATAGACTCCAACCAACTCCAACTCATAACTGAAATATAAAAGAAACCCAAGTACATATATGAAATGTCATGCAAAAGTACTACAACTGAAAGGGAAAACTAAAAGTACCCAAAAGAAAGTAAAATGGCAGCGACCACAAGCCCGAAAAGCTCCTCCTCCAACCGCAAGCTAGTAGTAACCAACTTGATCTCCAACCTGCTCCAAGTGACCTAAAAAACAGTTTATATGTACATAGGGTGATTATAACAGTATACTCAGTAGGATCCTCCTCAAGCCTCTCATGAAAAAGTAAAGAAAGCATGCTAAAGCCCAGTGAACAACAAGTGAAACTAACTCGTTACCTAAATAGGTATACTAAGTTCCCATCCTCACCATGGCTACTCTCACCAAGTAACACATACAAGAATATAGCATTTAGCATAGAATATCAAGGGCACCCCGCTACTACTTCCCCACCGGTTTGCTGCTTTTCCCCAACGATATACGTCCTGTGCATCTCTCTCCAAAGGCTTGCCCGCAGACACATGGGCAAAGCTCCACAATCTGCACCTCGTGCACCACATAGGCTTGCCCGCAGACACCTGGGCGAAGCACCACACCATCCTCACAACCAAAGGTAACCGGGTAGTTTCTGGGAGCCACCACAGCTCGCATAACGTGTATCATACGTCGGGTATAATACCTCAAGCCATTACAGCCCATACTCCGAGTAAGGATCCTCAAGCCATCACAGCCTATACACATTACACCTATAGTAGTCCATAGGATACTATATCCAGAATATATGCGTGTGAATAACCACAAGCCATTACAGCCCTCTACACACATATATGGGGTAACTAACCGCTTGCCTCATGGCACAAGTATCTACCAAGAGAAGAGAGCGGGGCCAAAGGGGGTAGTCAGCCATTCAACCTCCCATCAGAATGTTGGGGAAAACACCCCCCCAGGGCTCAGAATCCCAGGGGTGTCAGTTTCCCTTACAGACATGGTGGAGTAGCGTATAGAAACAAAAAAAGTACAGAATATATATAACTCACAACCACACTATGGGAATTACCTAGTCATAGGCACAACTACAGCTAACGTCTCTCAGACTCCAGGCTGCTACTTCTAAGACTAGGTATCCTATAAGCACACAACCATTTGAAGAGATTTTTTAGATTACTCCATTCTCATTTTATCAATTCCACTGTACGTTAATTAATTCTTTAAACATTAATTAACCATGAACAATTTACCACATTAAACTAAATTGAAATCACATCCAAAATTGCTCCTTTTTAGGATTCACATCACTATTAAATTCCAGTTTCTCCATCCCCGTGGATTATCACCATTTAAACAAACATTCATTATGGAATTACCTTCCCCATATTCCGAGGCATTCTAGAAAAGCATCCTATGCTACTAAACACAAAGGGATCAACACGGTGAGTAGATATACTACCCATCGAGTCTTTGCTGCCTATAGTAAGAGCATAGACCCATCCTCCATCAAGAGGCTAAACACGGAAAGCACGTGGCATACCCCGCGTGTCTTCGCCTCCTTCGGAAAGAGGGTAAGAAAAACCAGCTGCCTTGAGCAGTGGGGAAAAGTAAAGCAGATAAACAATCAAACCACCAACATCAAACCATCACATTCATCTCATACCATCATCCTTGGTGTCCTCCCCGACACCCACATGCATAAACCGATGCATCTCGCCACACTAGGCGTCATCCGCTGCCACAACCACAAGTCCCCATGCCTCCACATATCACAACAGCCATCCAGGCTCACATCAAATCACAAGCAGCAGGAAATCAAAGATCACAAAATGGGCTCTCGACCCTTTAACAAGGCATTCAGCCTTCATACAAGATGAGCACTCAGAGCTCCAAACCACAAGGCATTCAGCCTTACAATCAAGCGGGTAACTCAGAACCCTTTTGAAATTATCGAACTAATAGTTCTTTAATCCATATTGAATTAACAGATTCATTAACATGCCTCTTTATCTTTAGCCAATTATTTAACAAATAATTCCGGCTTTACGTTCTTTATCAATTTCCATCATGAACGAGCAACAAATTAAAGAAAAACATAGATATCACCCTATCTAGGAAAACATGAGGCAAACCGTTATCACGGTACAAAGTAACAACATGCGATCAACCAATTCTTTTAATTCGGTTCAAGTATTTAATTAGGTAAATTTCATTGTGATCCAAAGGACTAAATCATGCTAATTCTACGATTGCACATACACAATTAGAGAAGCCATGAATCCCCTACCTGGGAGAGTTCTTGACATCCTTTATCCACACAACGGGTCACAGTCCTCTTCTCCTCACGACAGCTGCATCCACCGGAGGATGCCATGGTACGACAGTACCAACCAACCCCAAGAAAACCCATTAGCACCATGGAGATTACATGCTAATATGGAAGGAAGAACAAGAGAAGGTGATCCCCGAAAGAACGATGATAAAACATACCTTATATGGAAGAACGATCGACACAACTTGGTTGCATCAACAGAGCGGAACTGATCTGAGTAACGTTTGATTGTGAAACTCTTACGAGAATGATTGCAAGGTTCTAGCGTCTCGTAGATGAGAACCAGGAGGAAGAACAACGAAGAATGATATCTCGTTCCTTTTAAAAAAATTAGAGAGGTGACGGTTTAAGATCCGATTTATTCTCCATTAAAAACGGATCGCATTAACCCACACGGTTTGACCAAGTAAAAACATCCTGGCCTTAGGAATAATTAATATAGAATTTATGGCCTTTGAATCGGCCTTAAAGTCCTTAAAATAAGGTTTTAAAAGTATTTTACGTCAAAGAAATCGTCAAATTTACGAAGCTGGAAACACTGTTCACATACTCAAAATTTGGCAAAGTATGGAATTGGTAGCTCTCATGAAGTCTAGAAACACTGTTCATACGTGAAATTTGGAAAAGTATGGAATCGGTAGCTCTCATGAAGTCTAGAAACACTGTACAAGTCTACCGATAGAAGTCCACCGATAGAACCTCACCGATAGAAACACTGTTCAAGTCTACTGATAGAAGTCCACCGATAGAACCTCACCGATAGAAAACACTGTTCAAGTCTACCGATAGATGTCCACCGATAGAACATCACCGATAGAAACACTGTTCAAGTCTACCGATAGAAGTCCACCGATAGAACCTCACCGATAGAAACACTGTTCACTGAACCTCACCGATAGAAACACTGTTCACTGAACCTCACCGATAGAAACACTGTTCACTGAACCTCACCGATAGAAACACTGTTCACTGAACCTCACCGATAGAAGTCCACCGATAGAACCTCACCGATAGAAACACTGTTCACTGAACCTCACCGATAGAAACACTGTTCACTGAACCTCACCGATAGAAGTCCACCGATAGAACCTCACCGATAGAAACATTGTTCACTGAACCTCATCGATAGAAACACTGTTCACTGAACCTCACCGATAGAAGTCCACCGATAGAACCTCACCGATAGAAACACTGTTCACTGAACTAGAAATTTGGCAAAGTGTTAGCCGAGCTACTGCTGGACTGCGGCTACCAGTATATCGAGCTATCAGTACGCCGTGGCAACCAGTAAACCCAGCTACCGGTAGGATGCGGCTACCGGTAGACCGATCTACCGGTAAGCAGCAGCTACAGGTAGACCGAGCTACCGGTAATCAGCAGCTACCGGTAGACCGAGCTACCGGTAATCAGCAGCTACCGGTAGACCGATCTACCAGTAATCAGCAGCTACCGGTAGACCGAGCTACCGGTAATCAGAAGCTACCGGTAGACCGAGCTACCGGTAATCAGCAGCTACCGGTAGACCGAGCTACCGGTAGGCAGCAGTTGGGGGATAAGTCACCTTGACCTACCGGAACACCTCCAACACCACATTTTCACAAAGTAATGCACCAGGGAGGTCCAGGCCATTACAAAAATTATACTTTCGTAATAAGAAATATTTCATGAATATAAAATATAAAAATTAATCTTCATCATTATAACAATTTTTTTGAGATACAATGATGGAAAATGAACTATATCAATGTGTGAAGTGGTAGTCCATCGTAGACACAAATGATTAATTCCATTTCTATTTGATGAATGTGGTGATGGATTTTGGTGATAATATCAACATAATAAAATCTCATTATATTTATGATACTAGATTTATTATTTCATCATGGTTTAAGAATTTTATAAGTAAGTAGAAGAAGAAATAAAATATAATCAATTAATTAAAATTGATACCTCTTCTTTGGATGATATCCTTTGATTAACACCTTAACACCTATAAGATGAGTGTTTTTTCTAAAGTAATAGATATAGAATGTGGATATAAATTATATTATGGTATTTGGTAAAAATATTTTCTAGAAACATAGGTTTTTTATGTTTATTGAAATGATAATAATGAATTCCATTTTATAATAGATGAGAGGGGCACTCTTGGGAATCTTCAAAATATTAAATTAATATAAATTTATTTTCAATTGAAAATGGGTACAAAGTGATTTATTTATAAGATATTAGTGATGGGTCACAATCCAATAATCCAATAAAAATTAGAAATGTTTTGAATAATTTTTAATCCTTATCTTTTTTTCTTAACCCATATTTAACCTCTTTAATTATTATTGTAAGATCATGTAATTTAAACCTTGAGGTTTACTAGAATTATGTTAAAATGAAAAAAACCAATAAACGATTCATTGATGAAATTTTAAGACTTATCTGAATCATTTTACTGATTTTTATTTTTTTATAAAATTTATATCATTTAATATAATATTATTTATTTTAAAATATGAATAATGTTAATTTTGACACTATTCAATAATTGACTTTTTAAGAATATCTTAAGAATAAGATAAAATCAAACTAATACTTATAAAAGATTAATGACATGTCAAAGTAATATAAAAAATATATTATGGCATTAATTAAATTAAATTAAATTTATTTTAATATTTCTAATAACATTTATATGATATTTAATTTAATTAAATAATTACTGCATCATCATTGTGCAAGAATTTAATTTGAATATTTTGTCCCTAAAAATTTAAAATACATTATCATGATAAATATAAAAATTGTAGATTGAAACATACTATTTATAGTTTATGGGAACCCTTATATTATCCTATATTAAAAATATTTCACCTATTAAATACAAAAGTGTGATAAAATTTACTTTTATTTAAATATAATATTATAAAATTCATACTCTAATACAAGTGGACACCATGGGTTATAATTTCAGCCCAAGGATGATTTAGTTGAAGGAAAATCATCCAATAAAATTAGTAAAAGTGTTAGGGTAATTTTATAATATTTATAATATAATGTTTTATAATTAATTACCTGATTGACTCTTAAGAGTGATAATAAAAATTAATAAGGTTACTATTAATATTGCAAAAAAATAGTAGAAAACTATATAATAAGTTTGGAAATTATGATTCCTAATTGGGAAATTATGATTCCAAATTTGGAATCCATTTTTCTATATTCAGTTTATATTATTTTCGGAAACTAATTAAAAAATTAATCTTATTGACAGAATGGGAAAACGAGTTTTTAAAGTAAAAACGTTCAAAATATTGAAATGTTTTTATATCTAAATTCAATGTGAAAATGATTCTAATGACCTAAATTTGATTACATGAGAAAAAAATGATTTAATTATACATTAAATCCAATAAAAAATATAATTTAGTAATATATATTATTCAGAAGAAAAAAACTATTTTCAATTAAAATGAAATATTTTTTTCTTATTCATCATAACATGAAACTAATAAAAAAATACCCAAAAATAAATAAAAGTAAATTTTAATATTATTATCTCAAATAAGAAGTTTATTTTATCTAATATAATTTATAAAAGTGTCAAAAACTAGATTTAAAAATAAGTGTGCCATCAAAAGACAATAATTCTATTTTTTAGAAGAATGTGATTTTTAAGTGTAAAAGTGGATTTATGATTATAAGATATCTATAAAAAACATATGAATAATTTTTATCAATCTATTTAATATATTATAAATTTTACTAATATAATATAGTAAGAGTAATTTGTTTATTTATTGGTATAAAAAATACTTGTGTACATTTAAATAGTTTTTCAGAAAAACAATTCCTTTTATTTCAAAAATGGTTTTATCTTCATTAATAATTAATTAGTTAGAAAATAATTAATTATAAATACTTGTGTAATCCATATTTTAATAATTTAGTAAATTCTATTTATACATTCCATTCTAATAGATGTGTGAGAAATTCCATATTATATAATGATATTTAATTGTTCTTTTATGATCAATGTGGAATGTCATATATGTTATCGAACATAGTGTATATTTTGATTATTATCTGATTCATAAATATTAATATATTTGAACAATAAAACTTCTATGATTATCTGGGTTGTTATATAAAATCCCATATATTCCTTCCATTAATCCACGTTGATTGTTATGCCTTTACAAAACCCTAGAATATTCTCTTATCAACTTCCTTATCAATAAATTAGTGGCACTTTTCTTAGTAAAATTCAATTCAATGGGTCCTCAATAATGGATCAAAAGGAGGCCTACCAAAGGAGAGGTAAACTTATTATCCAGACACTTTAAATTTCATTATTATTTGATGTCCTATAATTCTATTATATTCATTATAAAATAATTAATTTTTTATTCTATATATAATGAAAGGATATTATGAATATTGATCCACTAATACCCAACCAATGTTACTTGAAATGGTAAGTGAAATTATCATTCATCTATATGCGATGAATACCATCACCACATAGAAATAAAATTCATTTTCAATATCCATCATTCATGTGTGGTTATTTTAATTGGTTTAATATTTATACAAAACAATTTGGAGATAAATATCACAATGAAATTATAATATCTTATAAACCTTTAAACTATCCAATCTATTATAAAATGATAACATAGCTCATGGGTATGTGTGGTCAACCATCTCTATGAAGTAGTGTAATTATTTTTTTTCATTTTTGATTTGCATGGATGGTAAAAATGATGGATATAGTGAATATTTTTAATAAAATGATGAATATATAATTGTGATTTATTATTTACTTTTATTCATTCCATCCTTCAAAAAGTGAAGAAAACGCTCATGAAAATGTATGAATTACTATCTCTATGAAAATTTTTATTGATTTTACTATCTATACCTTTAATTGATGAATCTATATATATATATATGATGAATATATATTATTTTTATATCATGATTAGTATTATAAATATTATGGAACCATGCTATAAGTATAATCACCTGAACTGCTGAACAAAAATCCCCATCAGAAATGAAAATGTTAACACCTAGAATAGATAAATTTAATAAGTAATTATTAATAAATTAGTGTTTAAATGTATTATGTTTATTTTATATGATATTATAAGTTTATAAACTACTCTATAATACAAATATAATAATGTTAAATTATTTATAATAGAGGTTAATGTTTTTTACACAATTTGAACTTATGGTAGGCGTTTTATTTTAAAATCTCATTGTTTACTGGTATTATTTTTGATTAAGTTTCGGTTGATGAAATTTCTGGATCTAAATATCAAGAAATTAAAAAATTTACTAACTTTATGGTTATTTATGGAGATTATATTATTTTTCTCTTACTCTTTTTATGAACTCAAGTGATCAAAAGAATATTTTTTAGGTAAACTGAATTTATTTCTCTATTTGGTAGAAAACCATATTCCCATAACCATATTTTATAAAAATGTTTTATTGAATTTTTTTAATATACAAATATTAGTGTTTAATTTCATTTTTAACTATTTATAATTTTTTTATAAAAAGGTTTAAAACAACTCTAATATTCATTTTTTGAATAATGTACTTTTAAATATTTACCCAAAATGTGAAATGAATCTTTGTTTAAACATAAATTGCATGAATGAGATTTTATGCCATCTTGAAAACTAAATGAATTGAATATTACATTATATATTTCTAAGTTTATTTTCAAATAAAATGATTTCTTCAATATTTTTTAAACATTTTGATTTTAAATAACCGATTTCAAAGTGAAAAGGGTTTTCTCTTCATGAAATTTCATGTGAATTTAAAATGATTTTTTTAACCATGATAATTCCATTGATGTTACATAAAGTTTATACAAGATACAATACAATGATACCATCCTCTTTCTATGTCTATATGTCTTATTAAGATGATTATTTATGGATGAAAAAATAAACCAACTTCTTTCCCATGGGTTAATTATATTATAAAAGACATTTATTTTATATGGGATATACTATAATGAAATGATTAAATATGAATTAAACACTTTTCTTTTTTATGAGTTATGATATGGTGAAGGTTTCATGGCCTTGTAGACTACAGATGTATGATTATAATTATGTAATGGGTGTTATAACTATAATACGTCCCTCCAATGTATAGGTAAATATGGATATCTCATAAGATAATATGGAATTGAATGTGGAGTGAACCCAGTTCTACAAGGGACGCTTTCCACAATGATTGTCTTGGTAGTGAATCATAACTAATGATATAATGGTTTGTGAAGTGAACTTAATCCACTATGGTAGTTTAGCTAGTGATCCTTGAATACTAATAAAATGATTTTCTATTCCTTTGTGTATGTAACAATCTTATGTATTATGCCAATTTTATACACTCATGGCTCATGATATTTAATTTATTTATGATTCATGTGTTGTGAAAAACCAAAATTTATGTCCCGACTCATGATTTTAATAAATTATATATAGGATATGGTATTCAAAAATTTATACTCATGTCCTCATACCATAATGTGAAAGTTATGTTTAATTGATCGTTGGTATTTCACTTGTTTACGCTTACTAAGAATCCGAGATAACCCATTCTTTTGTTTATTTTCCCTAGGTTTTGGACAATAGTTTTATGTAATATATGTATAATAAGGAATAATTTTGTGAATAATTAAGTTGGATACTATGTAGAACTCATAGGAAAAGGTTTTTTATGTACCCATTTCTCCAAATGCACTAAAACTAAATGATTCTAGTATGGATTTTTATATTATGTACTAAAAATACGTATAATAAGATGAAATATATATGTATGAAAAGTATGGTTCAATATACTTATAGCATGGGTTATCCACATCCATTACACTATATTTCTAGTATCTCTCAGCAGCTAGCTAGTAGACTGCCTATAGATTTTCTATAAATTGTTTCAATTCAAAATTAAAACAAAACCTAAAGGAACACCATTGAAGCTTCTTAAAAACTAAAAACATATAAAAACAAAATGGGTCCAATAATAAAATAATTACAATGAAATATATATATGATTGAAATTCAAATTAATTATGATATGTGATACAAAAAATTTCTATATTGGTGATGAATGAAAAAAAATTAAAACTTTCAATTATAAAATTTTGAGATGATAAATTGAGATATTTTATAGATTAGGAATGTTCTTTTTTATAGTGTTATGGTTTACCAAAATTCTAAGTTATCATGGATGATTTATATTAATAATATATAAGTTATATAATAAACATTCTTTTGTCATAGTTAAAATAATCTATGTCTATTTTATCCCTATAATATTGGTAACCTTTTGATACCTAGATTCATTAAGTTCTATCTAATGTAAAGTTGAAAATTAATGTTGTATCTTGATCTACAATTACCCTATATCAAATTGGAATTTATCCCTTAGTCACCATCACTACCTCAAGGTGAAGGGGTGAAGTTTTTTTATTTATCAATGTGATATTATTCTAACACATACAACTCACAAAATGAATTATCCCATTTATGTAAATTTATCAACCTTTTATTGAAGATAATCCATTCGTTATGTGATAACCCACTAAAGATGGAATGATTTATCCTTATAGATGAATTAGTGTAATTGATAAATGAATGAAGCCTATTCATTTGAGAATAAAAAAAAACATTTAAATCTAGTGATGAAACATCATAACCATACATAGTGCAATTTCAAATCCATATGTACATATTTATGAAATGGATGTGTTAATGGAATTGTTTGAGTTTTCCCTAGAAGTCACCTCTTATCCCTAAATTTTTTATATGGTATCACTTATCCTAAAAATAAATTCAAAAAATATTGATCCCCATAAAATTTACTAGTTTTAAAATGAAATGGGGTTATTTAATATACCATTGTAATCATGGTGATTCTGAAATGACACGCTAAATTTATGGATTTTATGATGTATAAAAAAACATCATGGTTCAACTAGGTTGTAGTGGCCTGAATGAAGAATATATCTATTTTATTTTAAATTGTCTTAGAGATCATGACATTATCTATGGTATTTTTTTCAAGTATTGAACTATAATAAAAGGCCCTTATCTGGGATTATTAATGGAGTCTGATCTTTAGTTCGAATGGAAGGAGCATGAATTTGGTGGTTCTGCCTTATTATGACCATCAAACCCATGAGGGATCTTCTAATCCATGGATCGATCTCTTCTCCTCCAAATTTAAAATTTATTACACTTATTTATGCCTTTAATTTTAAAATATACTCAAATATATCATAGTTTAATGTGTTAGTATCTTCAATCACGACGTAATTTCATCAAAATGTTTTCCATTATGAATCTCATGTATTGATATTAACTTTATAGAAAAGGCATGATTAATATTAATTTATAATTATAGAATGGAGAACTAATCACAAAATGACCTCTTAACCTATTCTAATGTTATATTCTTCTCTTGGAAGGACACTTTTAGGGTCCATTTAGTTTCACTATGGTTTTCTCCCAAGATGATCTCCTCAAATTCCACTTATCTTCAATCACTACATGATTCATTGGATATGGAATGATTCAGTTCATATTACTTTAAAAAATCTACAAATCCTATGAATAATTTTCAATGTTATCTAATATTTCATTTCCCAGAAGAGAACCCATATGAGTGTATACTTAGTTTATCAGAAAACCCAAATAATTTCCAAATAGGTATACATATTTTAAATTAATAAAACTACCACATATATAAATATTTTCGTTTCCACATGAAAAATATCAACATAAAATAACAAAGGAATAAAATATTAGCATAGAAACACTTAAGAATTTAATTTAATACATAAAAACTAATCAATTATTTCCCCAAAATCACACAAAAATTCAATAAAATAATATAAAAATCATTCTCTATCTATACCTCCATTTCAGTACTAATATACCCTTCCAATCACATGGTTCAACCTTTCACAATTTCCTTTTTAATTTATGATTTTTCACTTCAAGAAATTAATTTACACAATAATTTATATGTATTTTACTAGAATTATGAAAAATCTCAATTATATAGACTATATCCATAGGTTTTATAGTGATCTTGAAAAAAATGTAGAAGTAAGACAAAAAAATCAAGAAGAATGTTAAAATAGGTTCTATTGAATCTATGGATAAATGAAGTTGGAATATTATATAAAAACTGAATTTAGTGATAAAAATAAGGCTAATCAAATTAACTTTAATACAATATTTAAGATAAATATAAATTAATAAAATACCCCTTAAACTCTATCAAATGAAATAAACTCCCAAATCATTTTTACATCACTTTCTTAGTATATCAAAATTTGATATTCCAAAATAATGATGAATTATTTATCTTTCTATTATTAATTTAATGAATAGAAGAAAAAATTTAAAACCCTCAAAATAGAATAAATTCTACCTCCTCAATCCACACCATCAATATCCATCTAATAGAAGTATAATAGTTATCTCAATAGAGGTTGGATGTGCCTAACCAAATTTTAATCAAAGACATCAATTATTCTCTCTTTTCTCTCTATATTTTACCAAATGGAGACAATTCAATGTGAGATCAATTATCAGTTTTTAGTGATCTTTATTAACAAATAATCATCTAAACCAATCCACATCGATTATTTCACTAATTTTTTTAAAACTCTATGAAATAATCTTAAAACTTTTTTTGATGCTCAAATATAAGGTAGTTTTGAAGATCAATTGGGATATCAAAACTCAATCAATGGTATAAAACATTTTAATGTTGTTCAAAGTTATCTTTTTTCAATGAGAAAAATATGGAAATTATTTTAGTAAATAAAATATCTAGAATACTTTCAAGTAAGATCATATCAGGAAGATCGAAACAAAAAAATCTATATTACCTTTAATGAATTGTAATATAATATAGGTAATAATTACATGGGATGGTAAACATGATCATATTAATTCATAAGTTTTTTTGATATCAAGAAAAAAAATTGTAGTGTATCAATAATGATTTTAGAAATAATTAAATTATATTTTTCAAGTGAATCTCTTGAAATATTACTTTCAATTTTAGTAGAAATTCATAATGTCTATCATTTTTTGAACATTTAAAAGTCTATTACATTTTATTATGATATATCCTTATTTAGTAAGTGGATAACAATTTTAAATGAGCCCAATACTCCCTCCCAAACCTGAATTACACACTTTACCTAATGTGTATAAAATATAAGATATGCATAAATATTTAATCACGAAATGTGAAATGGAGTGGCATGAATGAAAATGAAACATTCTTAAACATGTTTCATTATTTCCATGAGCATTGGATGATATTTATGGCCATGAAATCCATGTATAATTTCATAATAAATTCCATGTAATTTTATTACCACACTTATTTCATGGGGAACTTGCTAATTAGATATTTAATGAATTACTCTATGAAAATTACTCTATAATAAATGCAATATTCATATTTTCTAGTTAATTCAATAAGATAATTAAGAAATTTAGAATTTATATGTATACTTATACACATAAGAAAATATATAATACTATTACTTCCTAGAAAACCAATAAGGAAAAATAATTCCCATATACACATCTATGTTATCATTTGGCTAGCTAAAAAGTTTCTCATGATATCCTATGAGAGAATAATCAATAAATGGGGTGTTAGATTTAAGGTTATCTTATTATGTAATTTGTGGTTTTGGTTTTCATCTATTTTATTTTTTTCATCCATCTATAATCCATGGCTAGTAATAGGACCAGTCAGTAACCCCAATGTATCGTATGGTGGTTTCCAATCGAGTATTACACTAATGTTTTTCGAATAAGTATATTGGTGGGGAAATACTATATATAGTTAATACAAATAGTTTATAAGGGGACTAACAAAGAGGATTCATAAATCTATTTGATGTGGATTTGTAAGAATGTGACTTGTGAGGTACTAGGAAGGAGCTCTATTGTGTTACTACCAACTACTAAAAATATATTACCATTCCCTAAAAAATATGTTTTTGGATAGTGAAAAATGAAATTATACAATGAAATAGTGATTTCACTACTCATGTTAAATTTAATGTGTCGGGGAAAGATATGGTTAGGGATTAGATCTTATTAGTGGTTCATTGTGACATGAGGTGGCCTATAAGAATATTTCATCACACTCATCAGTGGGTTTTCAGGGATGTTATCATGAATCCAAACATTATTATCTTTATATATTCTTAGAAGGAAATTTTTTCAAGAACATATAGATTAATTAATTATATATTTTCAAGGGAGGCATGTGGATGGGACCCTAAGAAGACATTAAAATGGTTTTCCTAATTTTTAAACAATTAAACCTCATATGTTTCCATTTCAAATTATATATATAGTCCATAAATTATAGAATATATTCATGGTCCATGTTAAGATATGTCCTTACATAAATTGATTAAAAGAAAAAAAATAATGTTCTCTCCTGGAGCCTTGGGAATTTACTTTTTTGACCTAGTTATGGGTGATAGATCAATAGATAATCTATAGTGGTTTATTTATTAGTACATGTACTCTTTATCTTTAAGACATCATGGAAGATAGTAGGATCCAATTTAAAAAAATTCCATATATCTTACACATGATTAATATTATAAATAATCTAACATTTTTATAAAGATCATTAGAAATGACTATATTTGTTCCCAATAAGATAGCGTTGCTTGATAAATTAAAATAGTAAATATGTGTTGAAAATTTTGTGAATATGTTAATTAAGATACTACTCAAACATTAATGAGTAAAGAGTGTCACATCCCTATAATTAATAATAAAGGGAATTTATAATACTTGGAATATTTGGGTGGATAGGTTCAATGTCACGACCCACCTTCACCAAGATGAGGGAAGGGACAGAAAAACTACGGGACCCTTCCTTCTTCATGTTGAAGGAGAGATAATGACCCCTAAGTCCTTCCTCCAATAGGCCCTAAAGTGGCTACTAGAAACAAGGGTATTAAATCTGACGTAATATGGAAGGAAGTACCCTTTTTATAGAACAATATCAAGAGATAAGATGGTAAATCCCAAAAAAATCCAAAAACTAAAACTAAATGTAAATCCAAAAATCCATTCCCATATTCATGTTCAATATAAACTAATATAAATTACAAGAAAAACCTGATGAAAAGTACCAAAAGAAAAAAAAAATTGCAACAAAAACTCTAAAATTCTGATCTAGTAAGGTACAACATGATCCTCAAAATCCTTCTAGAAATCTGAAAGTAGTTTTATATATGTAGGGTGAGTATATAGGTATACTCAGTAAGGAAAAACAAAAGCTCTCGTGCTCAAGTGGGGAGGCATTATAATGCCTTGTGAAAAAATAGATAACCAAAACACATAGCAAGGAAGATATCCACCCAGCCTCACCAAGGCACACTCCCAAAATAACACAAGTCAGGTAAATTAATAATAATAACACATCGATATTTGGGAACCCTCACCGCTTTCCCACTATTATTTAGGACATCCTACATTTCAGACCTCCCCCACATGTTCCACTATAGTCCCACTACTACCCTAAAAAAACCTTATGGGCCACCACAACCATGCATCATTCCCTCAGACACCCGGGCCACCACAACCACACATAACTACGCCTGTGGAAACCTTGACCACAATAACCATCATCACACCTGAAGATACTTGGGCCAAAACAACCCCTGCCACACCTGAATACACCTAGTCTAGAACAACCACACATAACCATTCCCATAGACACTTTGTCCACAATAACCTTTTCCACGCTTGAAGACACCAGGGCCAAAACAACCACATCCTTGCCTGAAGACACTTGGGACTCATCCCAAAGACACTTGGGAAACCAACCTATCCACACACACCTAGGCCAACCACCACAACACACCCTGCCCAAAAATTCTTGATCCATAATGAACCATAAGCCTTCACATCCTTCTCAAATAATATTGGGATACTTGTGAGAATAAGTAGAAAGGAGCTAATAACCATCCACTCATAATAATGTTGGAAAAAACACACTCCCCATGAAATGGGGGTGTTTGGCATGAAGTTCTCTACATGGTTGGGGTTCGCATAAGAAACATAGTAACTAAATTTTATACAGATAGGAAATAAAGCACTCATCCCAACCTAAGGGTTCTTATATAAACAACCAACCCTTACACAACCACTCTTACTACTATCGCTACATGCACAAACACACAACAACTATAACCAGAGGACAACCCATTTATGTAAAACAATTCCTCCATTGTAAAATTTCTCATTACCATGTTCAAGTTATTCCATTTAAAAAAGTCCTCCACTATCGGGAAACTAACAGGAATAACCACAAGCCAAAGTAATAACTGAAGGAAAAAATGACCAAAAAACCTTTTAAGCATTCACACCTAGTTCTCTTGTAAAGTAACAACATCAAAAGGGATCTGTGATATCCCTCGAAGTAATGGAACCAAACTAAGCCACAATATACTGGATCCACATGGACTTAGATTCTCAAATGAACAAATCCTTAACCAGAGGTTTCATTCCCCTCTACATCACCCCACAAGGCATCAAAAAGAACAACCACACATATCACTAAAACGAAGAAAAGAATTTTTCAGATTTAGCCAACACAATTCATTGAGTCCCTTATTTCCATTTGGGTAACTGAGGTGATCACACTGTAGTTCTTATTCACTAGGAATCTATTTAATAAACTATGTTTATGTGATTAACTAGTTTCCATGTTATATCCATTCAATCACTAGATTAAATAGAGTTTCATTAGTGCATAATAAATGACCACCATAGACCATGATTTCCAGTGGACATAATCCCATACAATTCAAAACATAAAAAGGAAGTCATAACACAACAACATCATTAAATTTCCCAAACCTTCATCATTTAAAAGTCAATTTATTGTCTTTGTTAAAGTTGGTTTCATCTACGTCTTTAAATATCATAATCACACCCACCCAGTATGATGCACAATAAAGAGAGATGAAGGAAAAAACATTAACCTTGATGATCATGGATCAAAGTTTTCTCCCTGTGCCATGAACTATGGATGATGCTTTAGAAAACTCGAAGAAGAACTGATCATGAGGGATCTCATACAGGCATGAATTGTCTCTGGAAGAGTGACTCTAGGAACACCAAGGAAAAAGGAAGAGAGCAATGGAGAAGAAGATCTCAGTGTGATAAACAACCCTATCCTAGAGTTACAGAATGCACAATCCTGAAGTGATTAAAAAGAGTATTGTGGTTTGATTATGATGTTGGGTCATTGCACACATTATAATTAAAATAGATTTAATAATTCTCCTTATATATGGTAGAGATAATGACTATTAGTAAATAGATTTTAGTTAAATGGAGAAAAACACGTAATAGGAGAGAAATTGGAAAATTATTCAAAGGGCATGAAACTGATTAAAAAGACCACACATTTTGGTATTTCAAGGGTCAACCCACTCCTAATAGATTTAATATATCATTGATGGGATTTAAAATGACCTTAAACCACTTTAAAAGCGATACTAAAACTTAAAATAGGTGATACATGAAAACTTGGGAAAGAAACCCAATACCCCACGGTGGCATGGTTTGAGTGTGGGACCAATCAGTGAGACTAATTAGTCAGACCGATCTGTGACACACCCATTAGTGAGATTTATGGGTTTCATCGATCTGTGAAACTGATAGGTGACACCATGGTGACACCCTTCCACCGACACTGACACCCTCTTAACTCACTAATAGTGTCGAGAAAACCCCAAACACTAGAATTTTGAAAAGTAATTAACCATGAGGGTCCATGCCATTACATTGAATACCTCTCAAACTATTATTTTCAATGAGAATAAAGACTAAGATCAACAAAAATATAGAGGTCCAAACAGCCACCAATTAAGATACCTCTCAGTCACAAACCACATTAATGTTGTTTGAAACCAGAAACAACCCTCGACATCCAGGAACACATCTCTTATCTATCTCATTAAAACTTGTGGAAACACTAAGTAACCACATAAAAAAATTCACACAATAAAAACATATATATTTTTGAGTTCCTTACTTCATTTAAAGATATTGTCCTCTTTGGGAGGCACTGACTCAGCAGAATGAGTTTAATCCCATCAACATTAATGCATCTTGATTATGGATCAGGTCCCCCCTCCCCATTATCAGAACTTTTCACACACATTTAGAGAATAAGGGAAATATCAAATCTTATAGAAAAAAGGTTAAGCATTACAAAAACTAAGGTCAAGCATTACATCATAACAAATAACAAAGAAAACACATGATCAAAACATAGAACAACTATGGGTATTGGGTATGCTTCTGTGCCTCCCATTCATAAGTACTCTCCTGAAAGACCCCATGCCTCCACAACACCCAAACCAAGGGAATGGGTTGTCCATGAAGCACATTCTATTTATGATCCTTGATCCTCACTGGTCTATCCATCAATGTCGCATCATCCTCGATATCTAACTCTCCCCAGTCGAGGACATGGGAGTCATCATGAAAATACCGATGGAGCTATGATACATGGAAGACATTGTGAACCCTATCAAGTAGTGGTGGTATCTCTAGCTGATACACCACCTTGTTGACTCATCTCAAAAACTCAATGGGTCTGATGAACCTAGGAGAAAGTATACTCCTCCTTCTGAACCTCCACTATCCACACTGAGGGGAGACCTTCAAGAACACATAGTCCCCAACTTCGAACTCTACATTTCTCCCCCTATGATTAGAATATAACTTCTTCTAGTCCTGAGATGCCTTAATCCTCTCATGAACAAGCTAAACCTTCTCTGTTGTACTCTGCAACACCTCTAGGCCAAGAACATCTACCTACTCCAGCACCATATTCCCTTGGTGGGGTGGGAGATCATTGTCCCTACTGCTACTGCTGAAAAGGTCTGACCGGCAACTAGTGCTGCTAAGGAGGGTGATGAACCTACCCACCCCCACTATACTACACTCGATATGGGAACTGAATTAAAACATGCCAACATATGCCACATATAAAGAATATCATTCCTAGGGTCATGGATAAACGGAGAGGATCAGGAGATCAAGATTTGAACTAAAGAGGCCTTGCCCCCGTCGGCCAAAACCTGGAAGGCCCTGATGCTAGAGTCCTGCTACTGATGGCCTTCCCATTTAAAGAACCCAAGTATATTTCATCTCATGACACACCTCCTAGAATGTGCATCCTCTCCACCACTTTATCCTTATTCTGAACCTTTAAGTATATTAGCAGAGTAAAGGGAGTAACAACGTACTGAAGGGAAGGTCAGAGTTCCTCCCCTAAGTTATTTGCCTACGAATCCTCATCTGAGAAGTGGTCTGGAGAAAAATGAAGGAGGTCCTTGAACTTTATCCCCAACTCTGTTACCTTCATAATCCCTTGTTGAAGGGAGAGTAGCTTCTTCCTTTTTTAGCCTTCATTATTGGAGAAAATAATTCCTCCCAGAACTCCTTCTCTAAGTCTGACCACAAAACCCCATCTTCCTTCTTCTCCCTGAGATAGAGCATCCACCACTGACGCCCCACTCCCATAAAATAGATCATGAATAGAGGAGCCTAGTACTATACTTGAGCCCGCATCAAGCTGAAAGTTATCACCAGCTCCTTGAGCTAGCTCTCTGTCTCCATGTCTGAGATACTGCCCTCGTACTTCCCGATGGTCTGTTGCTAAAAGTCACAAAGTGTATTCTGCCACTGGTTGTCCTCCTCCTCTTGTTCATCCCTCCTGTAAGAATCCAATTCATCATGCTAGGCCTTGATCTCCCTCAAAACTCCTGGACATCATCTAGGTTCCATAGCTGCAAGGTAAACAAGGAATGCCTAATCCTGACTAGTGTGGAAAATTATCTTAAATTTTGTTTAACCTTTTTATTTATTTTAAATTCCAAAAACACACATGAACACAAGTAATTATGATGCATTCACCTTTTCCTAGGGTCTCTACCCTGTAATTAGTATAGACTCACTTGGTTATCTGGTAGGTCCAGAGTCCTTGCATCAGATCATGGGGGGCCCAAAAATCCCATGTCCAAACCAGTTATCCCTAGACTATTACACGCACAAAGATTTACTAACACTATTGACCTACTATCCCATGAAATCCTCACTATGAATTACCCAAAAAATCCATATATCTCTCAACCATCACCTCTGATACCATTCTGTCATGACCCTCCTTCACCAAGATGAGGGAAGGGACATCAAAACTTCCAGACCCTTCATTCTTCATGTTGAAGGAGAGATAATGATCCCCTGTGTCTCGCCTTCAATAGGCCACGGAGTACAAGAAAAATCCATTCACATAATCATGTTCAATATAAACAGATAAAAAGTACAAGAAAAACCCTGATGAAATGTACTAAAATAATTAAAAGCAGCAATGAAAACTCTCGAAGCCCGAGCTAGTATGGTCCGACACGGTCCTCAATGTCCTCCTAGAAACCTGAAAGAATTTTTATATATGTTGGGTGAGTATATTGGTATACTCAGTAGGTAAAACTAAAAGCTCTCAGGTTCAAGTGGGGAGGAATTGTAACACCCTGTGTGAAAATAGATTACCAAAACACCTAGAAATGAAGCTATCCACCCAGCCTCACCAAGGAACACTCCCCAAATAACGCAATTCATTTAAATTAATAGTAATAAATATCAATATTTGGGTACCTCGCACCACTTTAACACAGGTTATTTGGGACATCCTACACGTCAGACCTCCCCCAAAGGTTTCATTGCAGTCCCACTGTCACCCCAACAAAAATCTTATGGGCCGCCACAACCACGCATCCCGCCATAAGACACTAGACCACCACAACCACACATAACCACGCCCGTAGACACCTGGGACAATAAAACCACTCCATGCCTAAAGACACTTGGTCCAGAATAACCACACATAACCACGCCCATAGAAACCTTAGCCAAAACAACCATCTCCCTGACTAAAGAAACCTAGTCCAAAACAATCACTGCCACTCCCTAAGACACCTAGGCCTCATCCCAAATAAACTTGGGAAACATACCTGCCTGCACACACCTGGGCCAACCACTACAACACACCCTGCCTGAAGAGTCTTGATGCATAATGAACCTTAATCCATCACAGTCTGCATAATAAATCGTTGGCTACCTTGGAGAGAGAGATTAAATGAGATAATAACGAGACAGTCATAGGAATGTTGGGAACCCCCCCATGAAATGGGGGTGTTCAGCAGGATGTTCTCAACATGGGTGGGGTGCGTATAAGACACAAAGAAATAAACTGTATAAATAATGGAAACCAAGCAATCATCCCAACCTAAGTGTTCTAAAATAGACAACCATCCCATACACAACCACTCTTGATGTTATCTCTACAATCAAAAATACACAAAAACCATAACTAGAGGGAAACCCATTTCGGGAAAACAATTCCCCCATTATACTCACTCTCGTTATCATGTTCATGTGATTCAATTTAAAACATTCCTCCACTACCGAAAAACTAATAGGCATAACCATAGTCCAAAACAAAAAATGAAGGAAAAACATCCGAATAACCTTTTAAGAATTCACACCCAGCTCTCTTGTAATGTAACAACATCAAAAGGGATATGTGAGATCCCTAAAAGTATTGGAACCAAACAAATCCCCAACATACCGGCTCCACACAACCTCATATTCACAAACCAACAATCCCTCAACCAGAGGTTCCACTCCCCTCTACGTCACCCTACAAGGCATCAAACAGAGCAACCGTGATTATCACCAGTATGGAGAAATGAAGTTTTCAGATTTATCCAACACCATTAATTGAGTTCTTTATTTTCATTTGTTTAACTGGGGTGATCAAAGAAGGGTTATTATTCATCAGGCATCCATACAATCGACCACATTTACATAATTTACCAGTTTCCATGTTACATCCATTCAATCACTAGATTTAACAGAGTTTCATTAGTTTGAAATAAAGGACCACCAACGACCATGATTTTCAGTAGACATAAGCCCATATAATTCACAACCTGAAAATGAAGGAATATCACAACAATATCATCAAATTTACCATCCATTCATCCTTTAAAAGTCTCTTTATTATCTTCGTTAGAGTTGGTTTCATCTACGTATCGAAGGATCATCATCATACCTACCCCGCATGATTCACAATAAATAGAGACGAATGAAAAACCCCTACCTAGATGATCAAGGATCGAAGTTTTCTCCTTGTGTCTAGAACTGTGGATGACACTAAAGTAAAATCCAAGAAGAAATGAACAGGAGGGCTCTCAAGTAGGCATGACTCGTCTCTAGAAGGGTGAATCCAGGTACACCAAGGGAAATGAAAGAGACCAAGGGAGAATAAGATCTTAGTGTGATAAAAGTCCTAATCCTAGAGTTACGGGATATATAATCTTGAAGTGCTTAAAAATGGAATCATGGTTTGACCACGCAGCTAGGAAGTTGTACAAGTTAGAATTAATTTACATTTAATAATTCTTCTCAGAGATGGTAGAGATAATGGTCCTGAGTTAATATATTTTCATTAAACGAAGAAAAACACATAATAGGGGAGAATCTGGAAAACACGACAAATTGTGTGAAACTAATTAAAAAGGACATGTGTTTTGGTTAGTCAAGGGTCTCCCCACTATTAAGTGATTTAAGATATCATTTATGGTATCTAAATAGCCTTAAACGAATTAAAATTGTGATACCAAAACATAAAAGAGATGATACAGGAACACTAGGGAAAGAACCCCGACACCCCACGATGGCATGGTTTGGGTGTGGCACCGATCAATGAGAGCGATCTGTGGCACCTGCAAGTGACACCATGGTGACACCATTCCACCGAAACTAATGCCCTCCTGACTCACTAATAGTGTCCAGGGTAGCCCAAACTCTAGAATTTGGTAAATTAATGAACCAGGACGGTCCGATCCATTACATTCAAGGTCATTATACCCCAAATATATAATTATTATTTGAGATGACCTTCAAGAAAAATATATTTACCAAAAACTGAGACACTATAAACAAAATATTTCAAGGGATTATTTAAATAATCAAGCTAGTGGTTAGATTGGAGAATTAATTGAGGAATTAATGTTAAAGGAGAAAGTCATGATGAAGTAAAGGTAAACCATCCTATGATAGTTTCATGTCACAAAAACTATGATCATATAAAGAAATCATTTTATCATGAAGTTTGGAGTTGATTTTGAGTGATTGAGAAGGCACTGGAATGATTTAAATAGGTTTTGTATGTATTTGAAGATCTTTGGAATTTTAGTGCTAAGGTGAAGAAAAGGGGATATATATGGATCCTTCTAGTGGAATTTATAAGGTTAATGTTAGACTTTGTGAGGATAATTATAGATATTTACAAGGATCTGCTAATGTAGAAAACGTTTTTTATGGCAGTTATTTTTTAGTTTCTATGTTGGTTTTTGGTCGACGTTATTACAGAAGATGTTATAAATATTGTTTTTTTACGTCGGTTATTTTAAAAACGATGTGAAAATCAAAAAACCGAAGCGTTTTTCATGTCGGTTACTCAAAAACCAATGTGGAAAACACTTTGAAGTCATGATGTATTACATCAGTTATTTAAAAACCGATATTGTATATAATTTATCACATCATTTATTATATAACCAACATCCTAAATCATGCCTCCGAAGCATTTATCACATCGGTTTTGAAATTAACTGACGTAATAAAGTAGTCTTCCAAGCAGTTTTCCACGTCGGTTAAATAATAACCGACGTGAGAACATATCTACTATGGTGGTTATAAAATAACAGATGTAAAAACCATTACTTTCCATTTATTACAATAACCGACATTAAAATTATTCCCAATGCATTTTTTATGTTCGTTATAAAATAACCGACATAAAAACGCAATTTTTTAATTAAACCGTTCAACCACAATTATGCCTAACCAAAAGAATACCTGAAACAGAATAAAAACATAACAAACCCCCCACCCCACCTGGACACCCCCCTCACACCCCTGGAAACCCCCACCCCACTGGACACCCCCACACACCTGGACTGCCCCCACCCTCCTAGATTGCCCCGACATCCATGGACACCCCCCACAACTATGACCTGCCAAAAGAATACCTGAAAGAAAAAAAAAACAGACCAAAACCCCCCACCCCACCTAGACAGCCCCCTACACACCCCTGTAAACCCCCTGGACACCCCCCAGACACCCCTAGACTGCCCCACCCTCCTAGACAACCCCCTACACCCCAAGACACCCCCAAAAATATGACCAACCAAAAGAATATCTAAAACTGAAAAAATAGACCAATCCCCCCCACTGGACAGCCCTCCCCCACCCCCTGTACGGCCCTCCCACACCCCTAGAAACCCCCATCCCACTAAACAGTCTGCCCACAACCCTGGACAACCCCACCCTCCCAGACAGCCCCCACCCCTTTGGAAATCACTCCCACCCTCTTGGACACCCCCACCCCATGGACCCCCCACCCCACCCCAGGAAACCACTCCCACACCCCTAGACCCCCCTATACCCCCTGGAAACCCCTTGGACATCCCACACCCTCGTGGACACCCTAGACACCCCCACCCCCACTAGAAAACCCTCCCACACTCTTGGAAAGTCCCCACCACACTAGATATCACATCCCACACGCCTGGATATCCCTCCCACACCCCTAGACCCCCACCCTACTGGAAACCCTCCCCACCCCTAGAAAACCCTCCCACTCCCTTGGAAACCCCCACCCCACTAAATAGCCTTCCTACAACCCTGGACACCCCCACCCTCCTGGACAGCCCCCACCCCCTGGACAGCCCTCCCACCCTCCCAGACACCCCACCCCATGGACACCCCCACACCCTGGACACCCCTCCCACACCCCTAGAACCCCCATTCCCACACCGCTGAACACCCCTTGGACTGCCCTCGCCCTCATAGACACCTCGAAAACCCCCCAGCCCACAAGGCATCCTTCACACACACCTAGAACCCCCCCCCCCCCCCCCCGCCCCACACACACACCTCTGGACACCCCCTGGACTACCCCCACCCTCATGGACACCTGGACACCCCCGCACCCACCTGGACAGCCCTTCCCCACCCCCGGACAACCCTCCCACACCCCTGGAAATCCCCACCCCACTAAATAGCCTTCCCACAAACATAGACACCCCCACCCTCCTGGACAGCCCCCACCCCACTAGACAGCCCTCCCACCTTCCAAGAGACCCCCACCCCCATGGACACCCTGGAACCCCCCCCCCCCCCCCCCACACCCCTGGACACCCCCACACCCCTAGACACCCCTCAAACACCCATAGAAACTCCCACACCCTTGGACACCCCCTAGACTACCCCCACCCCCATGGACACCCTAGACACCCCCACCCCACTAGACAACCCTCCCACACCCCAAGAAAGCACCCACCCCACTGGAAATCCCTCCCCACACCCATGGAAATCCCTCCCACACCCTTATAACCCCCCACCCCACCCCTAAACACCCCCTGGATAGCACTCCCACCCTCCTGGACACCCCACCCCACTGAAGAACCCTCTCCCACCCCCTCTACAACCCTCCCACACCCCTGAACCCCCCAATAAAAATCCACCCCCCCAAACCTGGACACCCCCACCATCCTGGACTCCCCCACCACCCCTAGACAACCCTCCCACCCTCATGGACACCCCAACCACCATTGACACCCTAGACCCCCCCCCCCCCGAACACCCCTGGACACCCCTCCCACACCCCTAGAACCCCCCTGGACTTCCCCCACCCTCATTGACACCATGGACACCCCCAACCAACTGGAAAACCCTCCCACACCCCTAGAAAGCCCCCACCCCAACATACAACCCTCCCCACACCCTTGGACAGCACCCCCCCCCCCCCACATCCCTCCCCCACCCCCCGGACAGCCCTCCCCGACCCCCTAGACAGCCCTCCTACACCCCTGGAAACCCCCCACCCCACTGAACAACATGCCCACAACCATGGACACCCCCACCATCCTGTACATCACCCACCCCTGGACATCCCTACCACCCAATTGGACACCCCGACCCCAATGTATTGTCTAGAACCCCCCCCCCCCCGACCCACACCACTAGACACCCCTCCCACACCCCAAGAACCCCCAACCCCCTGGACACCCCTGGACTGCCCCCACCCTTATGGACACCCCCACCCCACTGGATAGCCCTGCCACACCCCTCGAAAGCCCCTAACTCATTGGAAAACCCTGTCGACACCCCTGGATAGCCCTCCCACAACCCTAGAAACCCCTGACACCCTGGGACACCCCTGGATAGCCTTACCACCATCCTGGAAACCCCCACCACACTAGAAAGCCTTCACCTACACCCTGGACAGCCCTCCCACACCCCTGGAAACCCCCACCCCACTAAGCAGCTTGCCCAAAACCGTGGACACCCCCACCCTCCTTGACAGCCCCCACCCCTTGGACAACCCTCCCACCCTCCTGAACACCCCCACCCCCATGGACACCCCACACACCTGGAAAGCCCTCCCACACCCCTAAAAACCCCCCACACCCCTGGAAAACCCCTAGATTTCCCCCACCCTCATGGACACCCTTCCCCCCCACTTAACATACCTCCCACACCCTTGGAAATCCCCCCTGAACCCCCCCCCCCCACACTCTTGGAAACCCCATAGACTTCCCCCACCCTCATGGATACCCTGGACACCCCCAGCCCCTGGACAGCCCTCCCACACCCCTAAAAAGCCCCCTGGCCCCACTAGGCACCCCCACACCCCCTAGACACCCCCTAAACAGCCCTCCCACCCTTCTAGACACCCCCACTAAACTGGATATCTCTCCCACACCCCTAAAACCCCCCACCCCACTAGACACCTCCCCACACCCCTTGAACCCCCCAGACCAGAATCCATACCAGAAAAACCATCTGAACTAGACCAAAACAATGAGTAGAGAAAAATTAAACAGTCACATATATAACATTCATAACTTACAATGTCAACAAAAAGCCCTAAATCTAACCTAAATGACTACCAAATACAAAATTATAATGACAATATTTAAAATTACATTTTACATTACAAACAAACTAAAATCCAATCAAACATGTAAAATAATTTGACCATTCCCCTTGTAAGTGTTTGACCTCTTGAGCACTATAGGGTTGAGGGACATCAAATAGATACAAATTAAAAGGATACTAGTTAACTTGTATAATTAATAAATCAAATGAAATATTATGGAAAATATTAAAAGGAAATCTTATAATGTCAATGTTTAAAAGGGAATATTACCATGTCAAAGTTCACAAGTATTCCAGTTGTAATTATTTCATACATAAATCTTAACATATAATATCCGCATACGACGACGCCTTATTTTTCATAACAATTCTGTTTGAATGAGTGTAAATTCAAAATATTATTTTTATGTAATACATCAAAAATGAAAAATTATAAATAGATATTTACCTTTACTTCTACATATTTGATCTTGGAACTCCTTTTCTTTGTGTTTTTTCGAAAGTAGACCTATCCCCTATTAAAAAATAATACGAATAAAATAAATTTATAATTTCTTATAATATATAAAACTATTAAGAAATTGAAACTTACTTTTCCAACATATTCTTATAACATTCCCTCACATCTCCATGGACAGAGCATATCTAATAAAGTGTTTTCTCCCTTTGGAAAAAAACACCTAACATCCAATGATCACTGATAAAAGAAAATTTATGTTTAGTGGTTTTCTATGTTAAAAGATAATGAACTCTTTTCCAGAGATATGTTTCATACCTCTCACAAAAAGGTATCATCCACCACTATGTGATTATATTCTATTCAAATATTTCAGCAACATAAAGGATTCCTTGTTCCTTATCAAATGCATGTGCTTTAGGGAAAATCAAATGCAGGTTCATGAATCTATATACATCTGTCCGCTCATTCTTATCACACATGTTATCAAGATACCTAATACAAAACAGACATAAGTATACATTTTTAATAAATATAATGCAGGGAAAAGGTGTTAAGACTTATATAGAAAACATTTTCACCACATTGATGACCAACTTATCTCTAGTAACAAGCTCCATGATATCAGTTTTCACAATCCCCACAGTTATTTCATGTCCACAAACATGAGCTTCCATTGGAAATTCATAATGATCCCCCAAAAAATTTCAATATCTTGAAAATCTGTCAAGACTACGAGAATCTGTATATGATGTCATAACCATTTTTTTTGTTGTCTATATAATATTTCTTTACCTTTAAAGTATTCCTGTAAAAATAAATAAAAAATATATTAGTGTTAAAATGGTAAAACACATTTAATAAATAAAATAAAATAGAAGATATAACATACATACTTTTATGGTAATGAGTCGTAGAAGTCTGGATGACCAAATTAAAAAATGGCTGATACTATGTCCAACGGTCATCACCTCATTTGTAGGTAATGGTACTCAAGCTGATCTATCTATAATATCCTGTACAGTGACCCTTTGATGCTCTACCTCTAACTGTTGATGATGAATTGTATCTATTATACAATATAACTACCCATATGTAACTATATGATGTTGAGGATCATGAACATACAACTCGAAATAAGTAGAAAGCTGCGACGGATGAGTTGGATAAGAAATTGGGTCCGCAGGCTGAGGTGGGGGAGTGGGAGCTACTGGAGGAGGTGGAGGATATATAATGGGGTCTGTAGGGGGAGGTGGAGGAGTGAGAGCTGCAGTATGAAATTGTCTTTGCATTTCAGCAAACATATACTATACCAATGCTCTAATATTTTACTCCATAGTCACATTAATATTATGAAATTCATCCACCAAGGATTCTATTTTTTTATAAACACCCTCAATGGAAGAAGTATAAGAATGTGTCAACACTTTTTTTACCGATACACCCGTTGGATATCATCGTATATGACCAGGATGTTCGTGCTTTCCCAATGCTGTAGATAAAATATCTTGCCTCCCAGCAGCTGTAAATACCCCCTGTGAGCTCTTCCCCTTAAGATAATCTTGTATTAATTAATTGAAAATTTCTTTAATGATTCAAATTATATGTAGAATATAGTTAACTTAAATAAATAAAATAAATATCTTACAATCCTCTCAGCTATTATTATCAAATATCTCTAAAGATATTTCCCCTTTTTTCCCATCTGTGCTCTCTTCCATTTTTCATGTCTAAATAGAGGGGATGGAGGGGCAACCTCTCTAGAGCTTGAAGACTCAGCTCTTAGTTTTTGTAATTTTTCCGCCATCATTTGTTCTTCCAATAATGTATACCCTCCCCAAGATATACTATAAGGGTATACATTTTTAGATTGGATCTCCTAATGAGATTTCCTTTTTTTCTGTAAATTCAGAATAAGAAATCATTATCAAAACATTAATAAGATCATTTATATAAGAAAGCCTATAAAATTTTACATTTCCCTTACCAAAAACGAATCTTTTCTTCTACTTTCAACAAACTGTCTCCATGTGTATTCATATATGAAAGGATATATATGACATGGAATGTCATGAATCCTAAGACCAAAAATGAAATCAAATGTGAGGGTTGTTTTGAAATCCCTTCATCTCCTTGCAGCTGTCGATAAACATTGCTTTCTGACTTCTCCAGTGTCAGGAATATCAAATGTCATTTGATAAATAAGTTGTAAAACATATTATACAAGAAAAATTAAAAGAATAGACACACAATATCAAAAGATCTTTCCAAAATCATCTCCCACAACTGAGATATTATCGCTTTGTCCACACTTCTCCAATCATTATAAAAAATGCTTACTTTGCTCATCCCCAGAGTTGATACAAAACTCTTAAAATATTGTGCATTTGGACCTATAGGAATATCATTCACATAAAACTCAATGAGTATCCTTTGGTCTTACTTATGGTCAAGTGATAGTTTTGTTAAATGTGTGCACCCAAATTTACCAACTCTTGAACTCTTTGTCATTATGGGAGCACATGATGAAGATTGGGGAACATCAAGAGGAGCATGTGAATGTTCCTCCCCAGAGGAATGATCATTATGCTCATCTCCAGAATCATGTTGTTGATCAACTATTTGATTTTTCATTATCCTTCAAATAAAAAAACAAACATTAGTTCAAAAATATACAAATTCAAATATTACAATACTAATGTAAATAGAAAATGGAAAACTGAACTATGTTACAGAATAGTAAACATGGTTAATATGGTAAGCATGTTAAAAAATGGTAAATATGGTAAACGTGGTAAAAATGGTCATGTAATTTTTATTCAAAAAAATCAATAAATATATAAATGACGTAAAGGTTAACTATGGTAAATAATGGTAAACTATGGTAAACATGGTAAACAACACTAAAAAAATTAAAATAAACAAAAAATTATACTTTTTTGTTTTAATACTAGTTTTAATAAAGAAAAAAATTACAGTATCTAACATTTTATGAAAATAATAAATGTAAACAAGAAATAAACATATGTTACTTGTAATATTAGGAATGAACAAATGGATTGTTTCCCCAAATTCCATCATCATGATCGTTCCCTATGGCACAAACCATGTATTTAACATGCTCATCATTATGTTCTGCTAATCTATCCATTGAAGTAGGGATCTCACATAAATCAACATCTTCATCAAGTTGATCCTCACCAATATATTGTTATTTTCACTTGTAAAACAACAGACCACTACATATCCAATTGATTAACTACATAGAAAATATTTTTTTGCATGTGTTGACATTATAAAAGAATCAGTTGTGTCGTCTAATCTATTTAGATTAACAACTGTTATTCCAAATTCATCATGCCTAACACTGCTATTACCGATAAACCATTTACAGTTAAAAACAGGAACTTTAATTTTAAAGTAATCAACCTCCCATATTTCTTCAATAACTCCATAATATGCACTTGATGAAAAAATTGGGTTTTTTTTCTTTAGAACTCGAAAAATGCATTGCTTCTGCAAACACCAATACACCACTATTCTAAACTGCACTTCTGTTGTCCTGAGATTTCATATAAAATGTATAGCCATTAATTTCATAACCGGACCAGGTTATCACATTTAAACATGGACCAGCCACTATCCATCGTAATGTCTCTAATACATCAGATCTACCAAGCAAGGTCTTTTTAATCCATGAAAAGAATGTTTTGTTGTTATCATTCAAAATCCACATTTCATTCTTCTTTGGATGAAATTGTTTCAACTCATTAATATGCAATGTGATATACGGTTGAGCATCAGCTATGTTACTCAAGGTGTATAATTCAAACTTCTTCATCTGTTGAGCAGAAAATGATTTGACTTTCAAGCCATGAATCCAATTTTCCTCATTATTAACTCATTTATGGCTAGATGGAGGTAAACCTATGTGCTCCGCCATATCCAAGTAGCTCGTATAAAACTTTTCAACCTCCTTAGAAATATACTTTTCAACAATGGAGGCTACAGGTCGATATGGATTCTTAACATACCCCTTCAATATTTTCATATAACTTTCAAAAGGATACATCCAACAAAGATATACAAGACCATAAAGCTTTATTTCTCAAACCATATGAATCATTAAATGCACAATTATATCACAAAAATATGGAGCGAAATACATTTCCAATTGACAAAGTTTAGAAATTACATCCCTTTTCAAAATGTTCAAAGCATTCAAATCAATCACTTTATTAAAAATTGAACTGAAAAAATAACACAAATTCATTATAGTATTTCTGACATGGATGAGAAATATTCCATGCAATGAAACTGGTAGAAGATGTTTCATCATGACATGACAATCATGAGATTTCATACCTATCAACTTCAAATACTTTAATGAGACATAATTTATTACATTTTAAGAATAAACTTGAGGCACTTTGATATCATGTTAACACTGACAAAAGCTAATTTTCTTCCTCTTGGATAATGTATGACATTAAAGAGGAAGAAATGTTCATCTTCTATTAGGAGTGGGAGCTAACTCCAAACATATTCCCATTGATAGTAAGTCTAATCTTGCATTCAACCCATCTTTTGTCTTTCCTTTAATATCTAACAATATTCCAGTCAAACTATCACATATATTCTTCTCCACATGCATGATATAAATATTATGTTTAACTTCATGATATCTCTAATATGGTAGCTCAAAAAATATTGACCTTTTCTTCCAAATATGTATATCATTACCAGATTTCTGTGTCATTCCCAATGTGACATCAAGGTTTTCCACCCTCTCAAAATACACATTAGGGGATAAAGATTTTGGAGAAATATCAAATTCTTGTGATCTATTGAATTCCTTTTTTAGTCTTCTATAAGAGTGATCCATAGGAAAAAACATTCGATGACCCATGTACACTATTTTCCTCCCATGATGAAATTGACAATATGAAGTCTGTTGTTCCCAAATTGGATATGCTTTATACACCTTAAAACTGTATCCAAAGAAATTTCCATATACTGGGAAGTCATTTATAGTGAACATAAGCACTACATGGAGGTGACAATATTCCATTTTATAAGAATCATATACCCTAATACCATCCTCCCATAAAAGTTTCAAATCATCAATCAATGGTGATAAGAAAACATCAATATTATTTCAGGGTTGCTTCAGACCAGAGATCATTATACTCAAAATGAAATATTTTCACTTCATACAAACCTCAAGAGAGAGTTTGTAAATTACCAATAAAATAGGCCATGAACTATTTGTGTTATTAAAGTTTTGGTATGGATTCATTCCATCTATTCACAATCCTAGTCTGAAATTTCTAATTTCATTTCCAAATGTAGAATATTTCTCATCAATTTTCTTCCATTGTGGACAATATTTTTGATGACATATTTTTCCATCACATATCCACACATTAGCATTCCATATTATCCTTTTTGCATCATGTGAATTAGAAAATAAACATTTCAAATGATGAATTATTGGAATATACCAAAATACCTTGGAAGGGATCTTTTAATCTCTACATCAGCTTGTGATTTTTCTTTCAAATTATACTGTGATGTCCCACATTTTGGAGAATCTAACATAAATTCATATTCCTTCCTATATATCATACAGTCATTCGGACAGACATTTATTTTCTTGTATCCCAATCCCATCAGGCATAATATTTTCTTGGCCATATAATGTGAATCTGGAAGATCATTATCTTTTGGAATAATGTCTTTCATCACTTTTAGTAGCTCTATAAAACTTCTGTAACTCCATCCATGTTTCGGCTTTAGGTTAATCAATCTTAACACCACTGAAAAAACTGTAAAATCCATAAAACCAGGATACAATGGTTTTTCAGAATCACCATATAGACGCACAACTATTGTTTCTATCTCAATTTCTTCTACTGCAATATCATGAATCATTTATTCAATTACATCAGAGTTACCATATTGTGAATCATCATCATCAGTAGATCTGACATTCTATCCAGTTTCATGATGCCAAATCCAAGGGTTGTAACTTGATTTAAAACCATGAAAAATCAAATGATCTTTCATCTCTCTACTTTTCAACTTCTTCATATTCAAACATTTCAGGCATGGACATAAAAAAATGTCACTGCTTGGAACATTTCATTTAGAAAATTCCAAAAAGGCATTAACACCATCCTCATATTCACTACTAATTCTTTGTTCTGTAATCAAACTTCGAATCATTATTAACCTATAAAAAATATAAAAATTATACATCTTGTTAAGATAAAACAAATATATATTTATATAAAAAATATCATAATTTAAAAGTAAAAACAATTTTGAAATATAAAACAAATCTATGCTTATTTGAAAAAAATATACATGGAAATAATTATAAAAAGAAATAATAGTTTGATATAACTATTTTAAATTCATCTTGGATCCTTTCTTCTTAAGGTACACAAAGAATACATCCTAGTTCAACTGGATACCAAATTCACCCTTCCGTAAAAAAGAAATATGAAGTATAAATATTAAAATATGTATACATTCACTACCAAAAATTACACAAATCCCAACAATTTGAAACTATTGGGATGGACCCTAAAACTATTGGGTTACCGAATGATTTCACACATTGTTGGCATGATGGTCATTGCAATAGCCCTATACCAATGATTCTATAGGAACCGTTGGTATAGACTACCTAAAGTTAAAATATTCCAATGGTTTCAATGAAACCATTGGTATATATATATACCAAGAGGAATTGTAAGGGGGTTGGGGGATGTCCAAGGGGGGCTTTCCATGGGGGTAGGGGGCTGTCCAGGGTGTCCATGGGGTGGGGGTGTCCAGGGGGTGGGGGCCTGTCCAGGGGTGGGGTCTGTCCATGGGGATGGGTAGTGTCCAGGGGGTGGGGTGTGGTTTCCAGGGGTGAGGGGGCTGTCCAACCCCCTAGCCCAATGGACACCACCCCCACCCCCTTGTACACCCCTTGGATAACCCCCTACCCACTAAACAGCACCGCGCCCCTCTGGACAGCCCCCCCCACCCTCTGGACAGCCCCCCTACCCCCTTGGACATCCCACTCACCCCCCTGGACACCCCCACCCCTTGACACCCCCACCCCCTTGGAAAACCCCCTCACCCCTGGACACCACCCCCACCCCCTTGGACACCCCAACCCCCCTTGGAGTGTATCTTAAGAACATGTTTTTATAAGGTGTGGATGTTGTAAGATCCAAACCATGTGACATCATACATCATGGTATAATTTTTTGTCAAAATAATTTTAGTTTTTATAATAGAGTTTTCTTTAATAGTAAGATTGGTCTCAAGGGTGTCCTAGAGGTTTGGGACATGAAATAGAGGGAAAGAGGAAAAACTGTTATTGGATAACAGTTTAAACAAGGAAAACATTTATAGTATTCCATAACAATGTGGCTTCATGGAGGGTGGCTCACAGTTAGTAAAAAATGGGAGGAGGCCTAGGTAACAGTGTGGGTCATCCCATTATTGGGAATATCTAAGCGGATAGATATCACACTATTTTCAAGAATTATATGTGGCTATCCAAACATTGTCGCCTAGTAACCTCTTGAATAGAGGGGACCAAAAATTTGGCATAAGGTTTGGAAAACCATGTGGCCAAACAATTCACCTATTTAAAAATGTGTAAATACGTATTTTTTTCTCCCAGTATTAGGTATTAATTTTCAAATGTTTTTCCTTATTTGACCATACACTAGTCTTGGGTGAAAACTCAGAGCTCTCCCCTCATCCATGAATGATTCTCCTTTTATCTTGGGTCATTTAGAGTTCTTATTATTGGGGATTGATGCTCAGAGTTAGTTGTTAATTGCATTGCCTCATATTTTCTAGATGTTCTAAGGTTTGTTGTTTCCTATCTCTCAAAATCTTATAAACCCTTATTTTAGGAGGTGTTTCATCTTGCTGTTTGGGGATTATTATGTTGGAATCAAGGGGCGAGGTCAGATGTGTGGTTTCCTGTGAGCCTGAGGTATGTCTTCTAGAACATTTTCCCTATATTATTGATGTTTTATATGTTTATTTGGTCATTCCATGTCACTTACTTACTATTTATTGAGTATTTGAAAAATAAAATTAATTTTGGAAATAAATTTATCTGTGAGAACAATCACAGACCCCTTTAGGACCATTTATGTCTTAGGAATAGACCTAGAGATACCAACAAGGTATTCCAATACCATGTAAGAGGTTTAATAAAAATGGTAAATTATTTGATTGAAAATTTTTGAGAATAAATGAGTTGTAGTAATTCCTTGTTATGTGGTATTTTTTAAAGGGATACCTAGTATAATTTTAAGTTTGTTTGACATGATTTATGTACTATTTTTTTTTAAATTCCTAGGAATATTATGAAATGGTTTATATAGTGTGATTTGGATTTTGATATGATTCTTGTTTTCAATGAATTGAAATGATGTATAAAATTGTATTTTGATTTGAACTGAGGTGTCATCCATAATATTTTTTAGAGGGGGATTTTAAATGGGTTTCAAATGTTTGATTTAAGTGATGGTGAGGCTCATTTTTTAATGAAAATGGTATGTTTGATCCTTTGATGGTTTTGATGGAAAATAAAGCTCTTGTCCTTTTTCATTCTTCTTCAGAGTTAATGAAACATGTTTTAAAGGGTGGTCATAATTTTTTTTTCAAGGGTGTTTAAATTTAGTATTTTTATGACATGAGAATGGGGTTTGGATTTTTTGCAGCATGTTTTGGTATTGAAGGCCCATTAGGTCCTTGGTAAATGATGAATTAGTTATGTTTTTTTAATAATGATAAATGAATGGTGGTTCGCCATTAATGTTAATATATTAAATAGGATATGTATCTTGATACATGAATAATGGAATTGATTGATAATATAAATGATTAGGATGATAAACATGGAATTTCTCATCCATAGTTTAGGAGCCGGACTAACACTCTTTGAAGTAATGATATTATATATGGTTCGTAGGATGTTAGATTGATATTCATATCTCATGGGTCGTCTAGAATGATACTCCATGTGCCTTGATAAATATTATATTTTTAGGATGCAATGATTCTCCCAACTCAGTGTGTATGAACTTAGAATTCTATATCATGGTTGGGATGGTCAGACATGGAATTCTAAATACTACTTGGACAGATGGTCTAATTCTTCATTTTTTGAACGTATGACCCATTTGGGTATTTTTTTCAAATGAAAGGTATGTGATGAAGCATGTTACATTTTTTCATCTTTCATTTGGATCAATAGACCATTGATTTTAATTAAAAATATTTAATTATGAAAAACTAGGTTATGTTTACTATTTAGTCATTTATCTATGGAATATATGCACTATTGAAAAACTTGTTGTTTCTTTAGACACTATTTCTGGTGGCATACTATGTTTTACTCACACCTTGCTAAGTCCGCCACGACATATGGTACCTAAGTATATTTTACTAGTTTTATATATATGTTATGGAAAGAGATATTTTATTTGGTTTATGCTTGAGATGATGGGTTGATGCATGATATACTCGATCTTGGATGAGACTTAGAACCATGTTCCTGATTTTATTTTTTATTTGATATTTGGGTTTTTATTGTATAACTGCAAGACATGTAGAATATATACCTTTTTTTAATATCACATTTCACTTGGTTTATTGTTTTCTCTTTCCTTTTTTGGTTCCATTTATTCTTCATAGTGATTTTTATATATATTCATATTATTTTTACTGTTTTATTACTATGATAAGAATGTGTAGTCTCCCCATTATATCCATGTAGAACTGCGCTGCTAGTTAGAAGCCTCATGTATATAGGGAGGAATACTTAATTTCATGTTACACACATGATAGCATAACTGTTTTAGTGTCTCATAGGCTTATATGTCGCAAAAAATATATGGAAAAGTCAAATGGATATATCTAGAAATAGGATAACATCCTCAAATTGTGTTAAAGTACATGTTGGGTGGTTTTCCATTATAATAAATCCTATTATATATATTATAACATGGATGAATGATCTATAAAAAGTATAGGTAGGGGTAATAAACTCAATGTTGGTGTGTTTTATATTAACTAAACTATGACCTGGTTCATAAAAAAGAGGCCTAACATCACACCATGATAGAAAATCCTAGAATATATCCTTTGTTCACTCACTATATCATTATGAAATATTATGAAGGATTCATTTTCTAATTACTTAAATCATGTAGGTTAAGAAGTATGATATAACACAACATAATTTCACTACAATATAATAAGGAGAGTTACATGATTATCCAAGAATGAAATAGTTGAAATTTATGCATCATAGGTTGAAATGAATGCGACATTAGAGAAGACATATATTTTATTGAACCTTTGTAATCACATATTCTACTTCAATTTGATATTACCATACAAATTTTGGTTTTAGAATTTTTTTTGAAACAATATTGTGTAGATGAATATGAGAAAGGTACGTATCCAAGAAACAACATTATCTTATAACTAATTAAGGAGGAATGAATAAATGGTTTAGAATATTAGAATATTACTATTATAATAAAAAATTATATTTATTAGTATTTTTTATGGTGGTGAGGTTGTTAAAAAAATAGATATTAATTTTAGATATCCATTGTTGTTTTACTTTGTAAGTGATAGTTGTCAATATTATATTGGTATATTCTAAAAGTAACGTGTGTTATGTGAAAAATCTAAATATTTACTGTCAATATTTTTACTTTAATGGATTTAAAACATATATTAAATGAAATAATTATCCTTGTAAAGGTATATTTTGTTTTCATTACATTTTAGGTGGCAACATATTAAAGAACATGTGATATAGGTATGGATAAATCTTAAGATTAATATAAGCATGATGTTCTGGTAATAAGGGTTTGAATTATTTTGAGAAAAGTGAGTTAGATAGTATTGGAATTGATTATTAATTTAATGAAAAATTTATCCATGATATTTATTTCATGTTCACCTAATATTTGGGATTATGATATATACTGATTAGTTTGTGACGTTATGGACTAGTGATTTGTACATTTGTGATTAAAAATAGAGTTAATTTTTACAGAAATATATAATATCATAATGGTAAAATCATAGATATTCAAATGGTTTTGGGAGATATATGTTTTGGTGATTATATAATTAGGTTATACACACACTTGGGTACATATTCAAATGAATGTTTGAGGAAAGTTAAGTAACATGGTATTTCCTAATAAAGTAAGGTTGATTTTATATGAAAACTTATATTCTAAATGATTAATATGTGAAAAATACCCAATCCTACATTTATCTATGGTTAGTAGTTAAAATTGTGAGGGAAAAATTTTGTTAACCATGGAAGAATGTAAGCACCAGAGATTTGGGATCCTTTAAATTATTATTATATTTAATAGCACATGTCACAAGAAACACCGAACTAACAAGACACCTGACTAAATTAAACCATGAAATATTAAAAATATATTCATAATATAGTAATTTTTAGAATAAAGGATACTAATTATTTTAAAAATTATGTGTTTTTATTCTCTTTAAATAATATTGGAAAATGATTCCTTTTGATGAACCATTTTAGTTTTTTATTACCCCAGTAAGTTAAATTGATCACAATTAAAAGTTTATTATCAAATATAATATTCAGATTATTAAAACTAATTTTTTAATATTTAATTATTTAAAATTTTTAATTAAATAATTGTAGACGCCGAAAAATTCTCAAGGGATGAAGAAGGTTGGGGCGTGACAAAGCAAATCCATATTTGGAACTGGCGATCCATTACGGGGGGCCCGGAGAGGCCGCGTGAAAACAATTTAGCGGCGCAAAAAAATCAGTCCTGCATGAAAAACTCCGGGATTCTCGATATTTTTGTGTGCGGGCACGGATATTTATGCGCCTGCACCCTACGTGGTTAAATTTTCATACTGTCAACGTCGGCACACAAAATTTCATGCAGGCCAGTTTTTTGTGAGGATCCGCGACCTCGAGCCCCTATAAATAGAAGGACATCCCCTTCAACTTCCAGGATAAAGAATCTAAACCGTCTCTCTATCATGAAATTCACCTCCCATGTGCGAAAAAGATGGATCTGATGTATTGAATTTTTCACGCTAGGTCAGTCGGGGGTCCACCTTTGTGGAAGACCACTCGGGCTTGATCATCATCCAAATCCCACTGAGTCCCTTCCCCCATGCGTAATTCAATCCAATTGCACGTCGCCCCTGCCGATTTCACGTGCACCATTCCTTTTGCACACTGTCTCGGACCTTGTCTTTCCCATCACCAATTTGCTCCCTAGCTCCGTCCTTTTTCATACCCTCCACACATTTGCATGTTATCCCAACCTTTTTCATGCACACCTCTCAATTTCACGTCGGTCCCTCCATTTTTCACACAACTTCCCCTTTTGCGTGCAAGCCTCCCGCCTTGTGCTCCTGTGATTTCCCTCTTCTAGGCATCATTTTCGGGTGCCTCCCACGCCCAAAGCACCTTCACCATATACTCTTTTTCCATGAAACCTCTTAGGTTTGAACGAAGTAATATCAAAGTACCATGGAAGATACTGCCTGTTGCATTGCTTTGTCTCATGCTTATTTGCATAGGCATGCTAATGGCTATTGCTTCTTTACATATCCACGCTAATGTGGACCAACAATGGTTTTCTCCATAACTCCCCCTAGCCACGGTGTTTCCTGTCCCTTATCTTCATCATGGTGCAGAGGGCACCAGTTATGTAATTCCTATGGGTGCCGAGAGAACCCACATCATCCGAGCTGCAAGAAGTTAGACTTCCAAGTACCATCGTCCTTAGCACAGGATGTTAAACTGTGACCTCACCCCATGCATCATACACGAGGTGCCCTGCCTTGGATGTTCTGCACACCCACTGGTCTCCACATAAGTGATATTGTCCCTCAAAAGGGATGATTTCCTCCTCGTTAGAGTGGCATTTGTCCGTGGGGAAAGGGCAACCACCCTAGTGTAAGCCCCTTGATTTTCTTGTAGGAGAAAGCATCCTTGCCCCTCCTTTATTCGATGCCAAATCCCTCTCCTGCTGGGCTTTGTCGTCACTGGCCCTCCATCCTGGAGTGAGTCCCAACCTCTCCAGGCAGCTAACCACACATAATTCTCTATTTCCTCTTTGGGCCACAAACTACGTATAAGCCCCATTTCACTTCCCACGGACGTACCTTTCGCGACATGATTGTCAGGCCTCTAATGCCTCTTGTTTCTCAAACCGAGCATGACTCATGTGGGATTAGTGAAAGAACAGACCATGGAATCTTCCCTGGGCAGCCTAGAGTATAATCCCTACACCAACCCATCCGAACTATGAGGACTTTGATCCTTGCCAAGGCAAGGTACATAGGAATCCTCCCTGTGGTTCAAGCCCACCACCATTTATTGGTCCCCACCATTCACGTCGGTGCACCAAGACCCCACACTTGAACTATGTTGTCTTTGATCCTTTCCAAGGCAAGGTACATAGGAAGCCTCCCTGAGGTTCAAGCCCACCACCAATTGGGTACTCCGACCCCATTCATGTTGGTTCACCAACACTTTGGGCTACCTCAGAGCGTAAGCCCCAAATTCCCCTTCTGAACTATGTGGTCTTTGATCCTTTCCAAGGAAAGGTATGCGGGAAGCCTACACGAGGTTCAAGCCCCTCACCCATTGGTCGTTCTGGCCCCATTCATGTCGGTTCACCAACACTTTGCGCTGCCTCAAAGCGTAATCCCCAAATGCCTCTCCTGACCTACATGGTATTTGATCCTTGCCAAGGCAAGGTATGTAGGAAGCCTCACTGAGGTTCAATCCCACCATCCACCTAGAACCCAATCAGCGGTAAGCCATTGTTTCCCCAGTCAGTGGTAATCCATTGCACATAAAACCTATCCTGAACAATGTGGACTTTGATCTTTTACAAGGAAAGGTACGTAGGATGCCTCCTTGAGGTTCAAACCCACCATCCACCTAGACCCGAGGTCCTTATTCACGTCAGTTCAATGACCCATGCCCCATACCCGAACTACGTGGACTTTGATCCTTACCAAGGCAGGGTACATAGGAAGCCTCTCTAAGGTTCAAGCCCAATAACTAGTGGGCCCGGCCACATCACGTCGGTCCACCACCATAATGCATGATGTTAAACTGTATTACAATTTTTATTCCCCATTCAGAGGTAAGGTGTTGTCAGCCTCCTTCAGTGGTAATCCATTGTCGCCTCTTTTAGCAGTAAGCCATTGTCGCCCCTTTCAGTGGTAGGCCGCTGTCTCCCCTTTCAGTGGAAAGTCATTAGAACTCCAACCATTGGTAAGACATTGTCAAGATGAACTATGTTCACCAAACTACGTAGACATTGATTCCCTTACATGAGGATACGTAGGAATCCTCTTCGAGGTTCAAGCCCAAAACCATCATCATCCTCATGACAGTTCCATCCAATTAACCATCCACTTAAATCAACCACTCCATCATCCATCCTGATTCATACCCAGGCCACCACATCCTGGTGGGATCATGACACCTCATATCCCATTCCTCTTAACAACAATAGGAAATACAACCATACATTGGCCCCAACATCTATGTTCCCTCCAGGGTTTATACCTTTCTGATCCACTTTAGTTAGTGTTCTGATCAGTCTGATCCATCTCTACTGGATGTTAAACTTGCGGCATACCCTGAGTTAAACATGGGAAGCTGAGGAAAACCACAGATACATTCCCATGGAATATGATTCCCTACATTTGATGTGGGATTCATAGAGATTTTGGGCCCTCGAGAAGCCCTATAATAAGGGACAAAAGACAGACGCTCCAGTGTCCCAACGTCCAGACACGCCAGTGATTCCCAATGTGACTACTCCCCTGACCTAAGGTTGCTGCCCTGACTGGACCCCTTGGAAAGTCGTGACAGAAGTAGTGTAATTAACTGGTGTCCATGAAGATATGGCACTAGGAAGAGTTTCATGAACAACATATTGATTCTATAAGGGAGACGCGGACTCGGTGACAAGTTCCGAGGACGAATCCACAGAAGGAAGAACCGACATCCCATCATCCCATTTCAATCAAGGAGTAGATTTACCTGAAAAAGTGACGAATACCACCCGCCTTTGGAAAGTGGGAATGTGGGGCAATAGCTTTGCGTCCCCCATAGACAGATGCACGCGCCCTGGAGAAAGCATAATAAACAGAAATGGTGAACCCGACATGAATTTATTCTCCTCAATATGGATATTAGTATCATTCACGGAATCAATAGATTGATATGTCACCTGATCCAGTTATCCGGCACCGGGTCCAACCAAGCTAATAGCGGGCCTGGCGTGAAACTCACCAGAAGCTGGGGCGGTAGAATGTTGGACATCCCATTTTGCAACATTGTCAGCGTGGATACCTATTTCTAGTCATGGAAGATGGGATAGATCCGGGGCATTGGTTTTCAATTCCTTTTTCTTTCAGCACTAACGAGTTAATCTCTCTGCTTCTCAGAAATCAGGTTGCTGCACCAGGGATGCGATCATTGCCTACCCATCGACGCAGGGTCAGGGGAAGCACCAACATAGCTGTCCCACGTGGATTAAAATCTTCCATGATGGCCTTTAAATCTATGACCATGGGGCGCCCACGCCCCCTCGCCATGTCCGAGGTCATCCAACGAAGGGTGATCAACGACCTCGTGCGTCGTTACGAGGAGGAGGGCATAATCCCGACCTAGGATATGGCCCGCCTGGACTTGGAGGTGTTTGTGGCTCACCGTCAACGCCGCTCCCGAGGGATGTGTTGCGAGCCAGCGCTCCCCACCCCGACATACAACCGCTTCAGGAGCCTATCCCAGGACGCTTTGACGACTCCCTGCCCTATGGAGATGAGGTAGGTGAGGTTTGGGCCAGCCAAGTCAGAGTCCCATTCCAGGGGCTCCCAGCAAGGACTCCCACCTAGCCACATCAGTGTCGCTGCCCAGTCTTGCTGGATGAGGGGCAAGAAAGCTACATACCTTCCGCATCGATTCCGGTACGTCCGACGTGATGCTAACATCGTGCGCAATCTGAGGATGCCCACCAAGGGGCATCAACGTCGAAAACTACTGTGGCCTGAGCCACCACCGACGCATATCATTTGGTACCTGTATACACTGAGTAGGGGCACATATATGCCCAACCTGGATTAAGGCCCCAACCACCCCATGGGCAGGCTGGGTCGACTCTCTTGGTCACCGGCACGAGAAGTGGCTGCAGCGAGTTAACACCCAACGATGCCTCCCAGTACGGAGGTCCCCCCCATACCATTACCACGGAGAGCATGGGCCTTCCCCGCTTCGAGGCTCGACATGGAGGTCCACCCCATGCCACCTTCAATCCTAATGAGGGCCTTCCCCGTGCCGGTGACGCTCAATACGGAAGCCTATCCCGTGCCCATTACACCGGGTAAGGAGACATTCCTCCTACCCCTGACCGTCGGTGTAGGGACATTGCACATCCATTCTATCTTCAACATGGGGATCCTACTCATGTCCTTTTAGCTGCCGGTGAAGGTCCTCCTCACCTCGGAAACTAGAGGGGTGAAGGCCAACCTCGCTCCACCCGCACCCAGCATGGAGGTCCTACCCGTGTTCAGATAGACAGGTACAAGGAGCCTCCTCATACTGAGGTCGCCTGGGAAAACAAGCATTGAGGTTCTCCCCATGCTTCTGCCAGTTCTAGTGGAGGTCTTGATCCCTCCGGCGCTATCGAGGGAGGTCCTGCCCATGTCCCCTTTAACATTTGTTCCGGTGCACCTCGCACACCATCTTTCTCAGGTGGAAACCCTCTCCACCCCAACAACAGTGCAGTTCAAGGACCCTTTGTTAGAAATCTTCCCTATCCCGAGGATCCACCCAGGGGAAAAAAGGTGGGTCGTCGCCACCATAAGAAGAATTTTGGGAAGGTCCAGACATAGATCAAACCGGTCCGCTTTTTATAATCTGAAGCGATGTACGACTCAACATGGGAACCCTCATCTCGCTCATCCGAGTCAATGGCTGGGGCAGGAACAAGGCACATCAGCCTAGTTCTCCTGGAATGCGAGGTCCATATAATTCCCACCTCCCTCTACAGGTATATCCAGGAGGGTGAAAATATGGAAACCTCACAGGTTACGGTCGTGAAATCACCACCGTCGTCACCAGAAGCGCTCTCTACCTCAACACGAGATCACGTAGAACTATTCTGGGGACCGATGGAGGGAGATCAGTAGCACAACCTATCTTCAGTATCTTTATCCCATGATCTAGGAACTTCTTTTATCAGCCCTTCTTATCACGACGTAGTGGCTAGGTCCCTACACTCCTTTGAAGACAACCCGAGATTCGGTGGCCAGTCATCCCGTTCGTCGTACTGTCCACCCACCAGCCTGTCATCCCAGTGGTCTGCCTCATTACCTCTGCCAGTTTCTCAGCCACCCCCAGTTGAAGAATGGGGAAATCAAGTGCCAGACCCTAAATCCTATTTGAGGAGCTTATGGAACGTCCTCGCAGCAGACCATTTCCCCGATATGTTTTGGCCCGTAGCAGCGCCAAATTTTCACGCACCAGAATCCCTCACCCTAGATGAGGTTGAATGTTTCCGCCAAACCCTTTGGGTGACGCAAATTAACCTTATTCATTGTATATTGGTTTATCCCAGGAGCCAAGCGCATCTCAATGACATTGGTGAATAATGTTGTCTAGTTGATCTGGCTACGCTCCTTGTGGCCCAGCGCCCTGAGTCACCAGGTCGTCGTAAGGCCCTACAATATCAATGCATTAAGAGTATCAAGATACTTCGCAAGATCACCAAGGAGGATTCCCTCCACATGCAGATCTGTGGCTGTGGGTAGTATGTCGTTTTCCTCTTTAGTCCTATCCGACGGTTGCCTGACCTGTTAGGCGATATCGAGGATATGCCCCCAGGGATAATCACGGTCATCATGGATAACATAGTGGATGATGAGGATGAGTTGGAGCTTCTTGATGAGGAAAAACCCCCTAAGGGCGTTCCAACACTATTGGACCCATTGAGGAGGTTTACGTGCTAGCAGAGTAAGATACTAGGTCTCCATGTGCCCATCGAGGCATTGGTACTTAGCCGAAATTCCTATAACGGAAAAGAGCACGTCGGAGATTCCAAACACTCCGACCTATCCGCCTCAGTGCAGAAGATAGAGGAGGACCCTAAGAAGGACACGTTGCACCAAAAACTTCCCGAGAAGAAGAAGTTGACCGACGATCTCCTAGCTGAATGTGTTGTAGAGCGATGGTCCGACTATGGCAATCCTAGGCCAGTACATCAGGGGAAGGAACAACTTCCCCTCAGTGAGCTACGTCCAGAAAACTCTGATCATATTGCTCCCGTGGAGAGGGAAGAAGCCAGAACTCACGGAAAGAGTGTGTGGTATGTCTCGACAAACCCTCTGGAATGGAGAAACAATCCAAGGAATCCAGCTCAGGTTCCCCCAGCTGCCTCTCAAGTCGCTCCACCAGCCACTCCATGAGCCGCTCGGTCTGTTTACCGTGTTGAGGAACTCGGCAATGCACTCGTATTTTGGGATCCCCATCAAGATTGGGACCCCAACCCAGATGATCCTATGGAAGCGCTCATAGCCCACCTTGAGCCATTGGAACCACGACAGGTGGAAATCCCACCTGATGTTAAGCCATACCCGACATGGGTTGATGATATGCTAAGACCTCAAGGTTTCGGTTATCCCACCTTCTCCCCCATTAATGGGACGGGGGACCCGCCACCGCACTTGTCCCACTTCAACTCAATGTGTGGGCCCATGTTAGTGACTCTAGCACAACAAGAGGCCGGCAAGATCCGTTGTTTTGTTCAGACATTGTAGGGTCTGACATTCATCTAGTACAACTAGCTCCCTGTTGGATCTATAACCTACTAGGAGGACCTTCACAGGCAATTCCTCTACCAGTTCAGCTCCACCATGTGGAAAATAAGAACCACAGACCTCTTCAAGTTCAAACAATGGCCTGATGAGCATGTCGCAAACTTTATCGCTCAGTGGAAAGGGATTACATACTCCCTTGACATGCCACTGACTCAGGAGAAATTACTGATGATGTGTGTAGGGAATGTTAGGATGAAATTGGTTCCCTCTTGGATAACCTAGAACTACCATGGGGGATTCCGAGACTTCTCCGATAAGGCCCAACACCTCGAAGAAGCCCTGTAAAAGGCCGTCCAGACACGACCGTTGCCTCCCGCGATTCCTGCGAGAAGAAATGTTAGAGATGAGCCCACTGTGGTGGCCCAGATAGAGACCCCAGACAGCTGGCATTATTAACCGTGGAGCCACCTCTGCAACCTCGCAAAGTCCCTCCACCACAGGCGCAACCTCCAGCCCAACAACGTCCACCTCAGAATCGACAGGTACCCCCGTGTAATGAACCACCACCGCCTAGGTGGGACAACTAAGCTCCACCTTTTCAACAGGCACATCCAGCTCCGCGTTAGGTCCATGCTCTAAGGGCCCCCTTTCCAGACAGAAGAAATCGGGCCTACTCGTTCAATGAGAATCATGTTCCCTACTATTTCAAAAGTGCCTTGGAATAAGGGATCGTGAGATTTCCTGAGTACAGAAGGCAAGAAGTGGCGAACCTCACTGATCGACCCAACTATTTCTCCTACCATCATATCCTGGGGAACACCATCAAGTAGTGGTATGTGTTCAAATACTGGCTTCAAGACCAGGTTGATAACAACATAGTAAGGCTGGGCCCAGCCCTAGTATAAGTGTCAGGTGTCTTTGTAAGGCCAGATAGCAGCAGTGATAGTGAGTACGAGTGGCAGTAGGTTTCTAACCACGAGTCCCAACAGTATGATGAATGGATGGCTCGCAAAACGGTCACTTGTGACCATGTAATCATTTGGGAGTGCTTGAATTAGCCAGAACCTTTAGAATCTTTGACCACCACTTCTGCATCATCATCTCAGCTGGCCTCTTCCCAGAAGAGCAAGCATCGGCGGTGCAAGGGAGAGTAGCATGCCCCGCCAATGCCATCGTCATCCCATACTCTTGGTGAATTCATGCCCCCTGAGATGGGGATTCCTCCCAGAATTCTCCCAGTAATGGATGACTCTTCAAGTGATAGTCAAAGGTATGCTTCGGTTAATACCGTGGAGTTGGTATAAACCTATATGACTCCCGACGATGGGGAGTGCCTGGCGAACCACCCCAACGTCCCCAGCCGATGCCAATGTTGGCAGAGCCATGACCATATGGGTCATCGAGGGAGATCAATTGGAACCTCCATCCAGGACATGCATGCCACTGACACCTGAAAGCAGGCTCAACACAGAGCTCAGCACACGCAGCCTCTTCACCCAGTGTCATCAGGCTCACCTCCACTGCCAATTGTATAACTGGATCAAGCAGAGCCAGTTTGACCATGTCGTAACCAGCTTTTCCCTAATATAGGCCAATCTCAGTCATCCGGCCCTCATCTGAACTATATTCTATGGGCTTCTACTAGTGAGCTGTAGGATATTCCTAGCACCAGTCAGCCACCGGCCTAGCCGGCAAGGCCCGCCATGCCTCCTGTCACGGAGTGGCCTCTTGCAAGTAGAAGTTCACGCCTAGCAGAGAAGTATGATGTTCTCAAGAAACTTTCCATTATCCCAGTGAGACATTCCATTCTCAAGGACCTTCGCCTATCTCCATATATACGTGAGGCCCTCACTGAGGCTTTCAGAATCCCCCTATAGTTTGAGACGGAGGTAGCAGCTGCAAAATCCTTTCATGCTGAAGCAGTCGAGAACGCTGAATGTCAGGCCATCATTTTATTCTCTAGAGAAGATGAAGGTTCTCCCATATAGCGGCACATCCACCCACTATACATCACCATCCAATTTAATGGCATGGAGGTTCGCCGCTCTCTTGTTGACACCGGCTCTAGGATTAACCTTATCCCGACATGGACACTGCGGAAGCTGGGGTTATGCAAAGATGACCAGACACCCCCGACTTAAGAATCCAGGGATATGACAAGACCGAGCAGACCCCGGTCGGTAATATCTGTTTGAAGACCCAGTTTGGGGGCCTAGTTTCTAGCACCGAGTTTATGGTTGTCTCCCAATACACTGTTTATAATGCATTGATGGGAAGACCATGGATCCACCTTCACGCGACGGTCCCCTCGTCATATCACTAGTGACTCAAGTACTCCCTTAATGGTCTAGTAGGTGTACTCTAAGGTGATGAATCTTCTTTCGCCTCTTGTGAAGCCTGCTACATGGAAGATGACTATTACAAGAGCAAGGACAAGCAGATTTAGGCCTGTGAGGTCGAACCCGCCGATGTTGCAACTGACCCCTGGGCAGGTCTGGATGACCCCTACGTCTTCCCAATCCATCGATTGGAGGCCACCGCCCCATACATGGGGAAATGTTTTTTTGTCTCTGGTATAATAGGAAAGAATATTTCCAAGTCCAAGCGACGATGAAATATCACCTCGTAATCCTACACAAATCAGGTTTAGGTGATCCCAGAGCCTCCTACCCCTGTAAGGTATCAGGATGTCCACCCCATGGCAACGAAAATATGTCATATGTGTCTGTTTCTCCGTGATGGAATTAACTGGATCAAGCTGACACGCCACTATTGCTTTGATATCATCAAGTGTGTCCCCTTGGGATGAAGTCCAGATGGGATCGGGATGACAACCTTCATTGCTTTGGTTTTGGCAGTACCAGAATCTCCCGATGCAGTGACCACTACTGCTCAGGCTGGTACCAACCTCCCGTCATAATCTGCCGACCTAGAGGAATCTCTTCCTACTGGGGATCTCTCCACAATTGAAGAAGAGGATTTGGAGGATACTCCACCCACCTTTGAAGAGGGCATCTCCACCATGGTCGATGAACTTATACAGGTGAATCATGTTAGAGAGGTAGACCCAAGACCCACGTTGATCAGTGCCACCATGTCCCTCGAGGAGCAGCAGCGGTACGTAGACTTCCTGAAACAACACTGTGATGTGTTTTCCTAGAGTTACGAAGAGATTCCAGGACTAGGTCCTTAGGTAGCCATCTACTGCCTCGGTGTCCTGAAAAATCATCGTGGGATCAAGCAGCCTCCCAGAAAGATGCACCGTTCTCATGGTGCCGTGGTTGAGGCCTAATTTTAAAAGCTCATCAAATATAACTTCATCAAGGAGGTCCAGTACCCCAGGTGGCTAGCCAACATTGTGAGAACCAGGAAGAGGAACAGACAGATCAAAGTTTGCATCGACTTCCATGATCTCAACTATCATAGTCTGAAGGATGATTTTCCCCTTCCTGTGATGAAATTGTTGATCGATGATACAGTTGGGTTCCAAGCGCTCTCCTTAATGGATGGTTACCCTGGATACAATCAGATCCATATGGCCCATGAGGATGAAGAGTCCATAGCTTTCAGGGTACCCCAAGGTACTTTCTGTTACCAGGTCATGCACTTCGGTCTGAAGAATGTAGGTTCCACCTATCAGCAGGCCATGCACCGTATATTCAAGCCAATCCACGAGACTTTTTTGGAATGTTATGGGGACTATCTGGTGGTTAAATCCCGCTAACGCCTGAACCATCTCAAGGACCTTGGGAAAGTGTTAGGCTTCCTCCGTTCCCGCCACCTAAAGATGAACCCACTGAAATGTGCATTAGGGTCACCTTTTGGAAGTTCCTTGGATTTTATTTCAGGTACCAGGGCATCAAGATTGACCTAGAAAAGATCAAGGACATCTATCAGATGCCTCCCCCAAGCAATATTCAGGAGCTTCGAGTTTTGCAAGTCCATTTAGCCTATATATGCTGATTCATCACGAATCTGGCCGGAAAGTGCAAGACCTTTTCCCAGCTCATGAATAAAGGCTCTGCCTACAAATGGGGTGAAGAGTTCCAGACCGCGTTCAAGGAAATCAAGCAGTATCCGCTCTAGCCTCCGGTCATGATGCCACCTATCTCTGTAAAGCCACTGATCCTGTATGTGAGTGCTCTAGAATGATCACATGGCACCCTTCTCACCTAGAAGAACACTGAGGGAACTAAAAACATCCACTACTACCTCAGTCGTATACTTGTCGATACGGAGGATAGATACTCTCCCATCGAAAAGAGCTTCCTTGCACTGGTATTCGTAGTAAAAAAACAACAACAATACTTGCATCACCATGAGGTACAGCTGGTGTCTTGGGTAGAACCGCTAAAGTACATTCTGAACCGACCCATGTTTACCGGCCGACTAGCACGGTGGGCAGTAATCCTCCAGCAGTTCTACATCAGATTTGTGCCTCAGAAGTCTATTAAGGGACAAGCACTGGCAGATTTCCTTGCTGCTCATTCATCCCTCATAGATCAGTCCCTGGACTTGGATTTTCCCGACAAGGCAATCCTCTCGGTAGATCATGTCATCCTGTGTTGGCAGATTCACTTTGATGGTGCTTCCTAGAGCCCCACTGGAAGGAAGCTCAATGATCGCAGACTCAACAGAGTAGCCCTGGGTATTTTGTTTATTAACCCAGCACAAGAAATCCTACTGTACTCATTCATGTTTTCCGAAGGCTACACCAACAACGAGGAAGAGTATTAGGCTCTTATCACTGGCCTCGAGCTGGCCCTTGAGATTGATATGCCCCATTTTCATGTGAAATTGAATTCCAAACTAGTCATCAAGAAAATCAATGGTCACTATGTCATCATAAATCCAGAGCTTGTACCATTTTTGGAGCGCACTCTCCAGCTCATGGCCTAGTACCCCTCTTGGCCAGAAGTTACTCACATCCCTTGATCTCAGAACAGTCGAGCAGATGCCTTATCCGGCATGGCTGCATCACTTGCAGAACCTGAGCAGGATGATCTGATTATACACGTGGCACATCAGAGAGTCATTTCTCCTATCACCCTAGATGATGACGACGACCTATGGGTAAGCCATCTTACCACTGGAGACTCCATGTCAGTACCTCTATGTTCCTAAGATGCAGTGGTTGAAGTGACTCCCAATTGGAGAGATCCCTCTGTCGAGTATCTCCAAAATGGTTGCCTCCCAGCTGATCGAGCTGAGCGCGAGCAAATCTGACATCGCGTTCTACAGTTTACCCTCCATTCTTGAGAATATCCTCTACAAGCGTGGTACTAGTCTTGAGAAGATCCTATACAAGTGTGGTTTTGATGGTTTTCTACTCCGTTTCATCCAAGGTGCCAAGATTTCTTAGGTCATGAAGGAGGTTCATGCTGGTTTATGTGGGGCTCACCAGACTGGGCCAAAGATGTCCCACCAGATCCGGAGATTGGTATATTTCTAGCCCTCTATGATCCACAACTGCATCGAGTTTTCCAAGAGATTTCACGCATGCCAAATTCATGATAATTTCATGCATCGGCCACCAGAACCATTCCACTCCACCAAGTAATCTTGTCTGTTTTTGGTGTGGGGACTCGATGTTGTCTGACCATATCCACCGACGATAGCTCGCCAGTGCAAGTTCATCATGACTGCAACATATTTATTTTCCAAGTGGGCAGAGGCAGTTCCACTCAAGGAGGTCAAGGCCCATTCTATTGTTGACTTCATGAGATCCAATATCATTTACTAGTTAGGAGTCCCTCACGTCGTCCTCACAGATAACAGTACCAACTTTTGTGCAGTAGAGCTGAAAAAATTGTACGCCAAGTACAACATCCGTTTGAACCATACCTACTGCTATCACACACAGGAAAATGGACAGATCAAGGCATTCAACAAAACCCTCTCTAACATTCTGGAAAAAATGGTTGTTCAGAACAAGAAGAGTTGGCCGGACAAGCTCCCCAATGCTCTCTGGGCTTACCGGACAACGACTCGTAATCCCACATAGGTGACCCCATATTCCCTGGTATATGGTACAGAAGCTGTCCTGCCTATCAAGATTTAGTTTCTGTCATTACACACAGTAGTCTATGACCAGCAGGATCCAGATAAGGTAATCTAAATTCATTTGGTTGAATTGGAAGCACATGACGAGAATAGGCTTTGTGCCTTGCACAATCTATAAAGGCATCAAAATAAGATAGCTAGAGCCTTAAACAAGAAGGTTCCCCTCCTCTCTTTCTTGCAAGGTGACTTGGTATCAGCCCTCTAGACACCAATGATCCTTGGTAGGAAACCACCCAAGTTGGATCCCAAATGGAAGGAACTTACATAATATAAAAGGTTTACCCTAATGAAGCATACTCCTTGGTGACCATGGATGGTGAGCGTATAACTCCTTCCCCCAATGCCAAGTTTTTCAAGAAATACTTTTCCTGATCCATCTTGGTCCTACACGACCTTAAAATATCTGGTCCTGCACGACCTTAAAATGCCTGGTCCTATATGACCTTAAACTGTCTGGTCCGACACGACCTTAAACTGTTCGGTCCCACATGACCCTAAACTGGATGAAGGTCCAACATGACCCTAAACTGTTCAGTCATACATGACTTTTAACTATGCATCGTCTTTCACAGCATTAAACTGCATCTTAAGAACTATGTGTGGATTGATTTCCATCTACATGGGGTATGTAGGAACACTCAGACACCTCGTCTTGCGACTATCCCCAAACTCTTCTCTTTGAATATCCCCCTGGGTATAGTTATCCTGGAGGATCCTTGCATGATATGGTGTAGTCTTCCTTTTCCCCACTCATTCCAGGATTATAACGGTTGCACCATGTCCCCACTCCTCAATCTTTTATCCTCCCACATCCTCACTGCATGACATTAAACTACATGGCCTTCAAGAACTACGTACGTCTTGATTAACATAATCATGGGATACGTGGGAACGCCTGAACATTTCATCTGTTGGCCCTGACCAAATGCCATAATCTTCCATTGGGTCAAGACATATGGTGTTGTACAGGTTTTTCCCTCAATAAAAGTCGAGCTCATCTCGATTATTCCATACGTCCCACTCCCCAGAGGTGTCCGCCTCTTTCACCGCCTTATTTGACTTTAAAATGTATGGGTATAGCTATGCTTCACCCAATACATTGATTGGTATTCCATAATCATTCCCTTCTAGAAGGGACCCCAAACAGTAGAGATTCTAGGTCCATGGGCACACCTTCCACTTCAGACCAACATCCTCGAGGATGTAGAGAAACAAATTGATACAAGTCCTACTTTGTGAATATAGTCAGTGGTCGATGCTCATTTGTTGTTCCCATTCCAGGTCACTATAAGGATGATGTGTTTCGAACATGGAAAACAACTATCCTTTTTCATCAAGGCCACCCCAAGATGTCCCAAAAAAATGAGAGCAGTGGTCTATTCTGACCCATTTTATATCCAAGAGACAATCTCCCCTCGGGTGATACCATCTACTAGACCCCTATATAGCAAGGAGAGTTGAATCCAGCTCCTTGTTTCCCACACAGAGCACTGCTCACGTGGGCTTAGGAGCTATGATGAGGTGGTAACTGCATAAGAGGTCGTATGGCTACTAATGGTCGAGATGCCCTGCCTCAGGCCCCTTGGCCATTTCACGACCCCTTGGCCCTTTCTGGCCCCTCCCAAGTTCCTATTTAGGGCTGTGTGGTGTGGAGTAGAGTTATGTACTCATTCAAATCGGGCTATTTCTCCATGACACACATATCCCCTTGAGGAATCCTTCCCATCATTTATCATCCATACCGCGAGCACATGCCCTGTCGCTCTTCACGTGCCTAGTTTTGGGGCCCCGACCCAGGTTCTCTCTTATGATATTGTAAGGTGTGGTATGGGATTATGTCCTCATTCATGTCAGGTTACTCTCCATTCCATACACATCCCTGGATGAGATACCTTATCCATACTCATCCTCACTGCAAGATGTTAAATTGAAAACTGATCGAGCCTTTCTGACCGAGGCCTAGCCTTAGGTACTCGGCCTTTTCCAGCCCCTTGTCCTTCTTGAGCCCTAGCCCAAGTTCTTACATGGGATTGTACAGAGTGGTATTGGATTATGTCCTCATTCATGCCAGTTTTCTCACTACTCCATACACCTCCCTTTGTTTCATCCTCACTGATAGACATTAAACTGAAAACTGGCTGGGCCTTTCCGACCAAGGCCCAACCTCAGGCACTCGGCCTTTTCTGGCCCCTTCACCTTCTCAGGCCTCAGCCCAAGTTCTTACCTAGATTATACGGAGTGGTATGTGATTATGTATTCATTCATGTCAGGTCGTTCTCTACACCGTACACCTCCCTTTGTTTCATCCTCACTACAATACGTTAAACTGCGAATTGACCGGGTCTTACCCTACAAGGCCCAACCTCAGGCCCCTTGGATTTTTCGAGCCCCCGGTCCATGTTCCTATTTGGGGTTGTATGGTGTGTTTAGGGATTGTGTCCTCATGCAGGTCGGGTTACTCGTCGTGTCATACACTTCCCTCTTTGGGGAATCTTTCCCCTACGTGCGTCATTTCCAGAACTACGTGTGGCTTGATTCCCATACTCATGGGATATGTAGGACCGCTTGAGCATCTTGTATTTGGGCCCAGCCCCATCTTGGACCCTTGGCCTGCATTTCCCTAGAGATAGGAACATATAGTGTGGTATGGGATTATGTTCTCACCCACTTCAGGTGTTGTAACAACCATTCCATTTACCGCCTCCTCCTGCAAGTTTTCCATCCCCCTGTGGTATCCCCATCTTTTAAAATTGGCCACTCTCAAGATGATCCCCATAGGTCCTCTTCAGCGATTCACCGATGTGCCCAAGGGTACTCTAGTTCAGCACCTAGAGTGTCAGATTCTTCTCGGACATGCTTTCACCCATTCTCAGGCTTCGTGCTCCCCTTCACTAGGGCTTCCATCACCTTTCACACCCAAAGGGACTCCATAATGGCATGGACTCTTGGCCCAAGGGCCATCCTACCATTACGGGCCAATCTCATCAAGGGTTTCTAGCAACAAATTGATACAAGTCTCACGTTGTGAATTTGGTCAGAAGTTGATGCTCATTTGTTGTTCCCACCTCAGGTCACACGAAATGGATGTTATGTTTCGAACATGGTCAAAAATTATCCTCCATCTTCATGCCAACCCCATTAATACCAAAGTGTCGGTTACATGATTCACACCCTTGTCCACTTCATCATGTCTAGGTAGAATTCCGAAACTCTTGGTACTATTCCTCAGTGCGCATCTGCACGTTAGGAAGAGAAAGCCATGATAAGGAAATCATTCGGTTCTCCACGCCAATTTCCCATTTCCATGTATTCCACATATTGAAAATACCTTACCGGCCCTTGTTTCCTACACCGAGTTTGACTCACATAATCTTAGGGATCGGGGTAAGGTATGCACTTACTTGGAATAGCCTCGCTTCCCCATGGTCCAAGTTTTAAGACCTTAAACTAAGATCTTTTAATATTGAATTTTTTGAGAACTATGTATAGTTTGATTCCCATCTTCATGGGATACGTAGGAGCACCTGAGCATACCGTTTGTGGGTCTAGATTAACTGAGAGCCAACCTCTCCAACTTCTTACCCTCTTACCTCTTTTTGACCCCTTGGCCCGAGGTTTCTTTCTCGGAATTGCACACAGTGTGGTATGAGATTATGTTCTCATTCAGGTTGGGTATGATTTATTTCACAATGAAAATTCCCCCTTTAGCCTCATTTATACTATTTCGGTGCCACACAACATTAAAATGCATGGATGGTCCCATCACATGACCTTAAACTATGACAGTTTCATCCTGGACACACGATGAAAAACAGAATTGCATTGTGGTGCCCCTGCTCAAGGGACATCATGTTTGGTATCAATCAAACACCATACCATTTGTCAATGACTTAATTTGGATTGATTCTTGTGGAGATTCTCGTACTTTCTATCATAGGTTTGTCGCTTCACAAAAAAAACTTTCACCCTAAAGGATAAACAAGATACATCAAATTCGACTTCTTTTGGTGTAAGGGCCAGACCTGCACACCCCTACTATCACTGGCACTGGTACCTTACCGTGCAAACTTTTAGAACTACATATGGCTTGATTCCCATCCTCATAGGATATGTAGAGACACCAATGTATTTCGGCTAGGGTACAACCCCCAGGAATTATAAGTACTGTTTATCATCATTTTCGTCCCTATGGCGTGACCCTTTCGAGGAACCATGTAGTTGCAGCTTTTCCCTGAACAAGTTTGGGATGCACCACAATGACATTGGGAAGCGAAAACTCCCTCGCCATAGAGGACCTATCTAAAAGTAGGAATGATCCTTGATCAGACTGATGCACCCATCTAATATTCTTCAACCATGGAGGCATAATTTCAAGAGTGTTGGACTCTGTTCAAACAACCATAACTCCACATTCAACGCTTTGTGTGCCCCTAATTAGGACCCCCATCATCTTTCACGTCTAAAGGGACCCCTAAAAGTATGGATGCTCAGCCTATGGCCTGCCTATTTCCCTGGGCCAACATTTCAGAATACTAATGGATGACATTTTAATTCAGACCCTGGGTTTTGAACATGGTCAGCGGTCGACCCTCATTTGTTATCCCTATTAAATGCTAACACGATAAGGATACTATGTTTAGAATGCGGTCAATAGTTATCCTTAATTTTCAATCCACCCCCACAATTTTATGAATCCTGGGTATCGTGATACACATTTTACATTCCCCCATGGTCGGATTGATTCTAATTCCCCAGGAATTATCCCACTTGTTCACTAGAGCACATTGGGAAGACGATATGTTGATTGTTTTGAGGACCTCTTACTTTAATCGGGCCTCCCTCTTCTCTTATTGGGAATCTGGATTGGCTATTTGAATCTCGAAAGCCCGAAGCTTGATTGATGCTCCCACGAAAAAATGCAGTAATAGTACGAACATCCCTTGTTTCTCAAATTGGGTACGACCCACGTGAGCTTAAGAATGGATTGCTACTTATTTCAGGATTATGGTTGGATGCATTAAACCAAAAAAACATGTAAATAAATTTATCCATACTTTCAATTCATAATAATAATCATTAAGGAGAAATGAGTTTATTAGTTTGGCCAAAACAGGACCCTTAAGGGTCATCTTCTTGGATGGATCGTTCGAGTACTGCTACATTTTGGTTAGTGGTTTCAAGGACTGCTTCCAGCCCCCTGAAGACTCTCTCTTTTTTAGCTGCCACAGAGCGTAGTGCACTATCCCTATCCCATGTTTGTTCCTGTTCAGTTTGATGCTTGGTCATTTGGTGACCCTCTTTCACTAATTGCTCTTGGGCGTCTGCTAGCTGGGCCCTCAACTGTTCCACAAGCTTAGATCAGTTTGCAATGAATTTCTCTTTTTTCCTTCGTCTGTTCTTCAAGTTGTCAGACCTCTTGTTCTGTCTTTTTGAACACTTGGGTACTCCCTGACTCCTCCCGACACTAGGCAATGCCAGAGCCTCAGCTTCTCTCGCATAGCTTCTCGGCCATTTAGTCGTGGAGCGTTGAGTGAAGATGTTGAGCATCCCACCCTCCAGCTCAGAGTAAGCACAACCAGGTGTGGAGTGATCACACCCACTTTAGCCATTCCATTTGAGGCTGACCAAGAAAGCGCATGATGCACTTCCACCCTTTTCATCGCATCATCCAGCTCTCGTCGGCCACCTCCGACTCTAAATCATCAATCTCCTTAGGTTTTTCAAGCTGATAGTCGGGGAAAGTAGCCAACAGGCTAGTAGGAGGGTCCTCTTCCAATGTTCCTCCCAAGGGGTTAAGATCTTCAATGCCTGGCCGACATTCCTCTCTAGCCTCAGTCTCGGTAGTTTCTTCTTAAACTTCTGGCCCTTCCCCAACATTGGTACTACTGATGTCCGCAGCCCTTTGCACACCGAGCGTCGAGGCCGACTCGGTTTGAGAAGTGTGTCTGGAATGGGACGACACATATGCAGTTGAATCAATCGCAGATTACCTATTTTTGGTAGCCTTTAAAGCCTCCAAGGCTATGATTACTGTACAAACAATGAACACCCCGATCAATTGAGCTCTCCAATGTTAAATACCAGCGTTGAAGTAATGAACTTAGAAGAGCCCAAAACATCAGCCTCCAGTGTTCTAGCCGCTTCCGGAGCTACCATTATAGGGGATCCATCAGTGCTCGTCAGCTCAATAATGGGTGTTGGCTTGCCACCTTGTTCAATCAGAGCCTCCTCCCCTTAGAATGAAGACCCGTGGTCAATGGCCATATGCTTCTAAACATGATAAGGAGATATGATTGAGCGATACAAAAATAATGAGGGGAAAGGATAGATAAGGTCTGAGACGTACCTAAAGCAACTCAGTTATATCTACATCAGAGCCGATGATCTCGCCACTCTCTCAGAGACTCCCTTACTGGGATGCCCCCTGAGACCCTCCAACATCAGGCTCCTCTTCTTCTTCACCCCTCCCTCACCTTATCCTTATTCCTCCTATTCCACCTAGGTGCCCTCCAGCTCATCGTCGTTGTTGTTATCCTCTGAAGGCATATTTTCCCAACAATGCATCTGGTTGATAATTAATTTCACCAAGAAATATGGCTCCTAACGCTAACCTCGTTGGAATGTACACACATCCATGGCCATCAGATACGCATGCCGATGATGAAAGTTCACCCAGTCAACAACCCGAATGAGTCCGACCATTGGTAGCTGGGTTCCATCTCGTACTATCTTTTTCCAAAGAGCTTTACTACCCATCGATTGTCGCAGGTTCATCCAGGATAACCATAGAGCTGGGAAGACTGCGTCATTGGAAGGTTGAAACATATACCTTATCTGCTTCCCTGGGAGTTCCCTGGTCGCTACATGAGCCCCTATCCCCCTAGGAGACAAGGGCCCGGCTGCGCCACACGATGTCCCCACTACTGAAGTCCCGAACTATGCTGGCCCAATTTCCCGACATAATTCTGACCTCTCCCCCCCACCCAACAACACCCTGTCTTCTCTCTCGCCGACCAGTTTCTACACTAGAAACATTGAGTTTCCGAACTTGATTTCACAAAAGCCCATCAGGGTATGCTATGACCCAATTTTTAGCATATTTAGTTGAGAGTCCAGCATCAACCCCAGTGGGAGGAAAGGTGATAATGTCACCAGAGCCTTGGGTCGTGAACATCAACCACACTTGGCGAAGAACGTAGGGATTCATTTCATCTCAAACATCTATGTGCACTTTATTTGTCATCCTCTGAAGGCATCCAAACTTCCTAGAAAACCTGGACGGAACATAGGGACCACAAAAGATCTTCCCATCAATCTGGACCATGAGCACCCCACCTCTGATCCTCTGGAAGTATTCCCTTTGCTCTAGTGATCCTTTCCCATTATCTATCATCTGGACATTCAGGGTGGGGAATGATATGAAAGTGAAGTTGGCTTGATTTATAATTCCGATCCTTACTCCCTCCTCATTGAGCGTCGAAGGCATGACCCCAATGATGTTCAGAAAGGAAGGTCGCATGTCATTACTTGGAGGACATATGACATTCGAGAAGGTATACCTGCCACAATGAGCCGTGACCCAGCCATAAAATATCTGGAAGTGACCAATGATCCTCCTCAGTGACCCTCCCCTCAAAATGTGTCCCAAAATGGCATACAGATGAGACAACACGGAGACTCCCCAATTAAATATTTGATTAGCGGCCGTGATGCCATCCATCACTAGGGTCACTGGATGAACTCCCATCATTGTATCCATCACCGGTAAGAGCCACCCACTCAGGAATGCAGAAAGAAACCCAGTGTACTGAACGTTCAGGTTCTGGATATCATTTATTCTAAAACCCCATGACTGATAGTCCTCTGCCTCTACGATCCTCTAGTGTGATCCACTTTTTCTCCTCTGTGCCTTGGTCAGACACCGTCTCCCTCGCCCAGACATCTTGACTTCTAGATCTTTTTCCAGGAACAAGTTAAACCATTTATTTTAAGAGTTGTCCTTCAAAAAATCCTTGAACCCTAGCCTCTTCTTATCCAGCTCTAATAGGTGCCATGTCAGCATAGGGGTTCATGATCCTTCTCCCCATATGTTCTTTGGCAGGAGGAATTCATCGTATTGGTACCCATCCAAAGGGATACCCCTAATGCAATGAATATCCCAAAGGATGATTCTAACTTCCCCATGATTAATATGAAAGATATTGGTATTGGGGGACCATCGAGTGAATAACTCTGGCCCGAGCTCATGCTGGCGATAAAAATTAAACTGTGACATCCACACCGCCTCAAACAAACCGATGTGTTGTAGTTCGACCCCAAATTGGTCACACGTCTGGCATACCCAATACGACTAGATCCATTCAATAGTGAAATTTCCTCTAGATCGCATATCCCTATCCTGTAGCCATCCTTTGGTCTCATCAGTAACACTCTGGCGGAAGGTGCTTGTGTGAAGGGCTGAAGAATTCTCCGTGACAGGGTCACTCCCCAAAAAGGTCCTGGTCCTGGGATTCAGGACGTAAATGTACATATGTCTGGTTTCTCTAGAAGGATTGATTTTGTTTGTGATATTATACCAGGGTATGTCATCCTCACGGGTCACCCATGACCGCGGTGTGTCAACCTCAAATCTTGGAAAGAGTACCTCCTCCAAGATACCAAAGTCCCATATCGAGAGGTTGGAAGATAGTGCATACTCCTTCTACACTGGGGTCAACTTGTTGGACAGAGTATGGTTGCTAGATATGATCCTTCAGGTTCCATAAACCTCAGGTTTGGGGACCATATCAGTCCTTCAAGCAGCGAATGTAGCTTCTCCCTCAACGTTAGCCCGAATGGCGGTCATCTTCTGTCATTATGGTCTTAATAGGTTGGCCTAAAAAATCATAAGCTGGCACAAAAAATCAAAAGCCAGTGCGAAAAATCGGAGGGTGGCACGAAATATTAGAAGATGGCATTAAAAATTCCAGGTTTGCGTGTCAAACAACTAACCTTGGCGAATTTCGTGCAACAGAAGGGTTTTTCACGTAAGGAGGAGGAAATGTTTCACACGCGAGAGCTCCTGACTTATCGCGCGACAAAATCTGTATTGAAGGAGGGACCCACAGGTCTTTTATAGGCTTGGAGATGGTTTTCCATGTGTGTGCGAAAAGTTTATTGCATGTCCACATCGATTTTACGTGCCGCTCCATTTTTTAGCGTGCACAGGCCCCAGGGAGTCTTAGATCTCAGAATTTCCCAATGAATCCGACCTTTGAGGCCCCTCGCCAATCCGATTCTGAGGGGGGGGGGGGCATTTTTTGACGCCGAAAAATGTTCAAGGTTTGAATAAGGTTAGCGTGCGACAAAGTTAAGCCATATTTGGAACCGAAAATCCATTCCGAGGGGGCCAGAGAGGTCGTGCAAAAACAATTCAGTAGCGTGCGAAAAAATCAATCTCATGTGAAAAACTCTAGGATTTGCGATAGTTTTCTGCACGGTGTGCGGAAATTTATGTGGCCGCCCTCCATGCGGTTGAATTTTCAGGCTGCCTATGTCGGCACACAATATTTCACAGAGGCCAGTCTTCTGCGCAGATCTGTGACCCCGAGTGCATATAAATAGAAGGCCACCCCCTTTGACTTCTGGGCTGATGAATCTGAACTGTCTCTCTGCTATGAAATTCGCCTCCCGTGTGCAAAAAAGATGGCTCTCAGGTACTGAAATTTTCATGAAAGGTCGCCTGTGGGTTCGCCTTTGCACAAGACCACTCATGCTTGATCATCATCTAAATCCAGCTGAGTCCCTTCCCTCACACGCAATTCAATCCAATTGCGTGCAATCAGTTCTTCAGTGCGCAATTCCCTTTGCGCGCCACCCCTGCCGATTTTGTGTACACAATTCCTTTGGCGCGCACGCCACAGAAAATTTCGTGACCACTTCCCATTTGTGCACCGGCCCGACCTTTTTTGCACCCTCCTTCCATTTTCTCATCAGCCCGTCCTTTTTCACACACGATGCTAAATTGCACGTCGGTTCTGCTGTTTTTCGCACAACTACCCCTTTTGCGCGCAGGCCTCCCTCCTTGTGCGCCCGTGATGTCCCTCTTCTGGGAATCATTTTTGGGCACCTCCCACACCCAAAGTACCTTCAACATATACTCTTTTCCTATGAAACCTCCTAGGTTTTCATGAAATAATTTCAAAGTCCCATGGATGATACTGCCCATTGCGTTGCTTCACCTCATGCTTCTTCGCATAGGCACGCTAACGGCTATTGCTTCTTCGCATGGCCACGCTAACGTGGACCCCCCAATGGTTCTCTCCATAACACTCCCTAGCCACGGTGTTTCCTGTCCCCTCTCTTCACCAAGGTGCAGAGGGTACCCGTTATGTAAGTCCTAGGGGTGCAGAAAGAACCTTCCTCATCCGAGCTGCATGACATTAAACTACCAAGCACCATCATCCTCATAACATGATGTTAAACTCTGACTTCGCCCTACGCATCATACATGGGGTGCCCCACCTTGGATGTTCTGCAGGCCCATTGGTCTCCACGAGAGTGAGATCATCCCTCACAGGGGATGATATCCTTCTTTTCAGAGTGGCGTTTGTCCGTGGGGAAAGGCAAACCACCCATGTGTAAGCCCCTAGATTTTCTTGTAGGAGGTAGCATCCCTACCCATCCTTTATTCGATGCCAAATACCCCTCCTTCTAGGCTTTTTCATCATCGGGCCTCCTTCCTCGAGTAAGTCCCAACCTCTTTGGGCTGCTAACCACACATAAGCCCCTGTTTCCTCTTTGGGCCGCTAACTACGCATAAGCCCCATTTCACTTCCCACAGATGCACATTTTTTGGCGTGATCATCAGGGCTCTACTACCTCTTGTTTCTCACACCGAGCATGACTCACATGGGATTAGAGAAAGCACATACCATGACATCTTCCCTGGGTAGCCTAGAGTATAATCCCCACACCAACCCATCCGAACTACAAGGACTTTGATCCTTGCCAAGGTGAGGTACGTTGGAATCCTCCCTGAGGTTCAAGCCCACACCATATATTTCTCCCGACCATTCCAATCGGTGCACCAAGCCCCCATACTTGAAATACGTGGTCTTTGATACTATCCAAGGCAAGGTACATATGAAGCCTCCCTGAGGTTCAATCCCAGCACCCATTGGGCACTCTGACCCCATTCACGTCGGTTCACCAATAATTTGGGCTGCCTCAGAGTGTAATCCACAAATGCAACTCTTGAACTACATGGTCTTTGACCCTTTCCAAGTCAAGGTACGTAGGAAGCATCCACGAGGTTCAATCCCACCACCCATTGGTTGTTCTGACCTCATTCATGTCGGTTCACCAACACTTTGGGCTGCCTCAGAGCTTAATCCCCAAATGCCCCTCCTAAACTACGTGGTCTTTGATCCTTGCCAAGGCAAGGTACGTAGGAAGCATCCCTAAGGTTCAAGCCCACCATCCACCTGGACCCCAATCAGTGGTAATCCATTGTTTCTCCAGTCAATGGTAATCCATTACACACAAAACCCATCTTGAACTATGTGGTCTTGGATACTTTCCAAGAAAAGGTACATAGGAAGCCTCCCGAAGGTTCAAGCCCACCATCCACCTGGACCCCAGGTCCTTATTCACTTCTGTTCACCGACCCCTTCCCCATACCCAAACTACGTGGACTTTGACCCTTGCCAAGGTAGGGTACGTTGGAAGCCTCCCTAAGGATCAAGCCCGACAACCAGTGGGCCCGACCACTTCACGTCGGTCCACCCCCATCCCGAATGACATTAAACTGTATTCCACTTTTTGTTCCCCATTCAGCGATAAGCCATTTTCAGTCTCCAGTGGTAAGCTGTTGTCACCTCCTTCAGCAGTAAGCCATTGTATCCCCTTTCAGTGGAAATATGTTGGAACTCCAACCATCAGTATGCCATTGTCAAGATGAACTACATTCATAGAACTACACAGACTTTGATTCCCTACCATGGGGATGCGTAGAAAGCCTCTTCGAGGTTCAAGCCCAAAACCATAATCATCGTCATGTCGGTTCTATCCCATTCACCACCCACTTCATTCAACCACTCCATCATCTATCCTGATTCTTACCTGGGCTGCCACACCCCATTGGGATCATGCCACCTCATACTCCATTCCTATTAACAACAATCGGGAAGCCAACCACATGTTGGCCCTAACATCATTGTTCCCTCCAGGTGTTACGCCTATCTAATCCACTCTAGTCAGTGTTCTGATCAAGCCGATATGTCTCTGCTGGATGTTAAACTTTCGTCATACCCTGTGTTAAACATGGGAAGCAAAGTAAAAACACAGATACATTCCCATGGCATATGATTACCAGCGTTAGATGTGGTATGCCTCGAGCATCTGCACCCTTGAGAATCCCTATAATAAATGACAGAAGACAGATGTGCCAGTGTCCCAGCATCCAGACATGCCAGTGATTCCCAACATGACTACTCCTCTAACCAAGGTTTCTGCCCTGACCGAACCCCTTGGAATGTCCCGACAGAAGTAATGTAATTAACTGGTGTCCATGAAGATATGGTGCTAAGAAGAGTTTCATGAACAACATATTCAATCTATAAGGGAGACAGAGACTAGGTGACGAGTTCCTAGGAATAATCCATGAAAGGAAGAACCGACATCCCATCATCTCATTTCGATCTAGGAGCAGACGTCCCTGAAAAAGTGACATATGCCACCTGCCTTTGGAAAGAGGGAATGTGGGGCAACAACTGCGTGTACCCCATAGACGGATACATGCACCCCGATGAAAGTGTTGGAAACAATAATACCAGTGACACTTGATATTTAAGAAATCATTTTTGAATAAAAACTATTTTTAATTAAATTTTAAATTTTAGTTCAAATAACTAGATTTATAAATTTTATAAATTTAATTTTATAAAAATATTTTTTTATTAAATTATAATGTAAAAATTATATTTGGGTAAATTTTTGTGATTTTTCTAAAAAATGATTTTTAGGTTAAGAGTTTAAAATTTCATTTTTACAAATAACATGACTTTCATAACATTATAATTATATAATTATGAAATGTATGTTTATGAAAAAAATTTCATTGAAAAGATATTTATTTAAATATTTGATTTAAAGGTTTAAAAAATATTTTAATTTATAATCCCATGTTTGATATTTTAGCACATAATACATCATTTTTAAAAAATTATTTTTTACAAATTATACAATTAATATTTTTATATTATTTTTTATCACATTTATAAACTAAATAAAATAATTTATTACAAATTTATAATCATTATTTCCAATTGTATAAAATTATGATTTTAATTTTCATCAAATAGGATAAATTAACTTGGGAAAACTAGTTATAGTGGTGAAAAAATGGTACAAATGAATTCCATAAGATGTAATGGTAAAAAAATATTAAAAAATGTTTTAAATGATGGTTTTAGGAGTTTATATACCATACATATTATTTTATTTATTATTTATTAATTTTTGGGTTCATTTTCCTTTATATTTACCTCATATTTTTGAATAGTTGTGGTTATTTCAAAAATACAACACTATTTCACTTATAAATGAGGCTCTCCTCTCATGACTTACCCATACACAAAACCAATTTATTTCATCCCATAATATTTCTATTCATCTCATAAACACTCTTAACCACCCTAAAGTGGTTATTATTTTCTCAAAATACCATAATTTAATGGTTTAACCCCCTTCACAAAATAGATAACCCAATTAGTTAGGTATGGATTTCTAACCGCTTCTTTATATTTTCTTTTCCCTTACTTAAATTTTTATTTGTGAAATTTATTTTCACAATTTAATAAAGATAAAATAAGTATCCTTATTATACTATTATTTACTTTATTGATGGTATAATAATGAACCTCCCTTCCCTTATTCACTAAGAAGAATTAAAATGACATTTGTGTGTGCGAAACTACTGCCTCTACAAAATGTCATGTTTTATTTTCCTAAAAAATATTCACGAATGATCCTAATGATTAATATAATAAATAATTATTATATCCATAAAATATTTTAAATGATGAAATGGGAAAAAATATTTCTCCTTTTCCATATTTTCTGGAAAATGAAATCATTATCCCTGATTACATATGAAATACCACTTCCATGTAATGATCAATTTCCATGATTCATTTCACAAACACGTTGTTTGGAAGGTAGTGAAAAGGGTTTAATTGGTAAATAAAAATATTATGATATAATTTAGTTTTTTATAACAATTTTTCGATCTTGTTAATGGTTTCATCAATAAAGGATTATCATTAATGCAATCATTTGAAACAAACATACTAGGAGGAAAATACCTAATTTAATTTATGTATTATTTTCATATCCATTATTTATTTTTAAAATTAATTTTTTATTCGAATGAATCAAACTAATAAAAACTTAATGATATCACTATTTTACTGGGGTAATTGTATTGCAACTATATCACCTCATAGTCACCCATTAAAGATGATATGTCTATATCTCATTCCATTTGACCATATACTTGAACAATTCATTAAAATTATATCTTGGGTGACTATAAAAAATTAATTAATAATATAATATGATATTATATATATATATAAAATTTGTTTTTGGTTAGGAAAATAGTACATCAATATATATTTCATTAATTAAGTTAACACCCTTCGTATGATGAAAATCACTAAAAAATGTCTCTTGTTGATTCCATCATCTATAATTAAAACTAAAGAAGTAATTAAAAATATAAAAATTAGAAATAATTATAATTCCTCAATTATAAAAACATTAATGAAATTTTAATTATATAATTTTGTAGAGTAAAGAACAAAAATAATGATATTATGAACGTAGATCTAAATGGTCAAGATTACCCCCACCCAACATCAAAAACAGTGAATGAATAATGAATATAAATGTAGAGTATAATTGTAAATGAACATTATAAAATGGTATGTATATGAAAAAGGATCTTAAATAAGTGATTTTTGTATTTATTTTTTTGTAAAGGGACATAGAGTGCTTTCTTATAAATAATGAAACAAGGAAAGCAATTCTCTATATAAAATTAAATTTCTTGAGATTTATTTATTATTGTGCACTATGATACTTAATATATCGTGTGATTAACACCTAATGAATTAATTTTACAATATTAATGTGTTTTTAGAGCCATATCATGTACTTTATTTAATTTTCCATCAATTCAAAAGTTACCCAACTTGAATGTTGTTTGGAACAAAATATTATTCAAAATATAAGGATTTTCTTGCCAATTTTTTTTCAAATAAATATAGTTTTTAAAATATAATCTAGATAGGAAATTGTTATTATTTATAAAAATAATCATCATTTAAATTTTGTTTTCATATGGTTTTATATGTTCCCTCGATATTTCATTTCCCCTTGAATCATAGTTTACATGAAGTGTTTCATGTAAGTGAAACCATCCTTGTCTCTTCTTTTCCATAAAATTTGTATTTTATCATGTATAAATTCTTCATATTCTTTTTTAAATTTACTCATAAGTTATTGAGATAATTTTCTAATACTTGATTTTTTTTATCTTTTAATGAATTTTTTTTAAAAAAATTATGGGTCATTTTCATCAATATGTAAGAAGAATATCATTAAACATTTTCTATAGGGACACTTATTTCTTCCACCTTTTTCATTTTATTTGAATCATTATTACTATATTTTCAAAGTTTATAATAGAGGAATATTTTTCTATATTATTTAAGAAAAATATATCTTTTAAAATTATTCAAAATTATCAAAGATATTACTTATTTATAACATGTTTTTTTTAAAAATTAACATTTTTTTCATCTAAGTCACTGCCCTTTGAAAAATATTATGCATGATCAAGGTTATTTTACAAATTTAACCTTACACCTATTTTCTTTAGATGGATTATGTAATTTTAATCTCATTTGGATAAATTAATAAAAACTAACTATGTATTTCCTAATTATTCTCACTGTCAAATCATATCTTTTCATCAAATGCCTTTATTCCATAAGTGGCCAATTCATGATATCATAGATTGGAAGGTGTTCACTTATACTCTATACTTCAATTGATTGAGTAAAGTTACTATATTCATATTATACATATTATCTACAAGGTTTAAATACCATATTATTTATCATCATGATTAAATTGAATTTACCTATAATGTTACCTGATCTCATTAGATAACCATTTATTTTATATGGGTTTATAATGTCATAATTATTCATGGAATTATAAATGATTTAATTATTTGAATAAATTTTAAATGTTTATATAACCTATTTTATTCCCATGGGTTGCTTAAGGTGTATTGAATGAAAACCATTTTCTTTATATGGTTTCTTTATATTATAGAAACTGAATTATTTCCATTGGAATGTTTTATAGAACCAAATTTATTTATAATGTTTCTATATGATGTGGTAAGTTATCAATTTCATGTGGAAATCATATGTATGTATGATAACAGGTGGGGTCCTATATCACTTTCAAATTCATTAGTTAAGATTTTATATCTAATGAGATATGTATTTACATGTTTGTCTTAGTTCCCCTTAATATTGGGATCTTATTATGTGGATCATGGAATCCATGCTCCCAATACTAATGTATGTTTCATATTTTAATAATGCCATGTATTTTTATTCATACATTAGTAACTATGTTATAGTCTCATGGACTATATTTATCAACTAACTCATTATATTCTTGATTTATTCTACAACATGGTTTATTCCATTAAATTTTTACCTAAAAATTGTTGGTTATGATTTTATTATATATATTTATTATGATAATATTCTCATCATATAATAACTTATATTATTTGATTGTTATCTCGTATGTTTATACTTACTAGGCATTTAAGCTCTCAATATTTTTATCATTTCATTTCCCTAAGTTATTAATAAAATAAAGATATAAAATATTTATAGAAGTTTATCTTATGAAATTAGTTCCTTGGAGATGTTAAAGTCCTTTTATTTAATATAGAGTTTCTTGTATAGTATAGAGAAAAATTCCTATTTGTTTGAATATTAATGAGTTTATTTATTTATTTTTTCCCTAATTCTCAAAAACCCTACACCTTTAATATCTTATTAATGTATTATATTGATACATTTCATTTATATTATGTAATTAGATTAAAATTCATACATACTATCATATATAACAATTTATAAATTAAAATCTAAACAATCTTTGTGGGTTTAAAAATTCCTCAAAATTAGCTATCATGTATAAAGTATATGTTATCATAACCTTGAAAATCAACCCCTTTGGAAGACCTCAAAAGGTGGTTCTTCTATTCAACAATGGCATCATTTGTAGTCCCAATAGATTACATAAACAAGACATAATAAACATTAATTTCAATTAATTTTTGCTTTTTGAGGTTTATGGATAAGGAAATTGAGTTTTCGAATAATATGTTACTTTAAAAATATACAAGAGTACTATATAATAGTTGATAAGAGTTTAATAAATGATAAAAACTATTATTAAAAATCATAATTCTGAGAAAAAATAGAATAAATTCAATGAGAAAATATTTGATATATTATGGAACTTATGTGATTAATAATTCAGATGTTTCCATATATATGAAGTGTTATATTTTTTAGAGCCAATAAAAATCCATGTTCTAATTTTATGAATTAACCAAAAAAATAAGGTGATAAAAAGAGGTGAATAATCATTGAGAGAATGTCAGGTGAATAATGGTTTTATATAATAGAATATTACATATCAAAACACTCCCAATTAGTGTGAGAATGAATTTATAAATGATGTTTAATCATGATATAAATTCATCAAGTTTGGATGGAAGGTCACACCATTGACACTATAAATTTTACTTAGATATTTGAATTAAAGGAAGCAATATGATTTCATAGTGGGAATCAATAAAGGAAAAAATAGAAGATAATATCGATTTTAACAAATCTCAGATGAAGATGTGAAAGCATTTCCCAAAAAAACACAAAAATTTTGTAGAGACTATCTGAAACTCAAAAGAATATATTTATTTCATGAAGTTGTTGACTATTTAGAAACATCAATTGATAATTTCCAAATAGATAGAGAGTTGAAAAGAAATTATTGAAGGAAAAAACTTCTTTCACATAGAGAGAAAATAGTTCAATGAGAGGATTCCCAAGGATAATGACCCAATATTCATAAAAGAATTATATGGATGGTCAAAATATGTTTTTCATACTATTTTAACTGTATGACTATTCTTAAAACTCAATAATAAATGACTATGAATTTTGAAGAAACATTAAATGCATCACTAGGTGGATGTTACTTTTAAAAAAAAATAAAAAATACTATTCCATATAATAATAAAGATAATATATGAAGTCCATACTTCCCAAGTAAATTTAGAAATTGATATAAAAATGTAAAGAAACCCTAAGGGGTTATCTTAAATATTGGGCTACATTGAAGAGAGGCATCTATTTTAAATCCATGCTTTAACCCCATTTATTATACTGGTGAAAAAACATATAATTCAACTTATAACCTTGAATCAGTTTTTTATGTTATCATGTAATAAATTAAATGTAACAAATAAAAGAGGAGTAGGTTTGGAGTAACAATATATATATATATATTAAGAAATAAGATTCATCATGGAGAACTCTGGAATAAAATAAACTTTGGTGAATTGATGTTTACTCCCCCTGAGTGTAATTTATTATGGAGAGGTGGATATAAAATATTAACTATTCCTTACACATTTTTTATTACGGATGAATCATAATTAAATATGAAGCTAAGTTAAAATTTAGGCAACTCAAGAGATTTTTACAAAAATATTACATTATTTTAGGTGAATATAGAATATATTACACAATAATTAACTCCCAAGAACTGTGAAAGTTTATTTTTATTCAAATTATAGATACATAATCAATATTTGAAAACATTAGAACAGTATAATATTTTTTTGAAAAAATTTTAAATAAAAATTTATACAATAATGAAGAAAATATTTTCTCTAAAATAACAATATATACAATAAATTTATGATTCAAATAATGGAACATTCATGACTATAATAAAATCAATCCAAGTGGTAATCATTAAAATAAATATTTATTTCACTATTTTTTTTAAAAGTCATTAATAACCAATATATAAAACATTATAAAAATTTATTTTTAGTCCCTTTTAATGAATTTAAAATATAATTGAAGATAAATTTAAATAATCATGGTATCATTGAGAATATCATTGTTGAATTCATTTTAGTGAACATGTAAATGAAAGAAAAAGTTATCTACCAAAGAGTAAATAATATTAACTTTAATTAACGACATTTTATAGATTTTTTATAACCAAAGAGAGGATAATGAATTGGAAACATTAAAAACCAAAAAATACCAATAGGATAATAAAATATATTGTTTTTTAGTGATACAAATCATAAAAGTACCTAAAATGAGATCCAGACATATGAAATCCCAATAAAAAATTAAATTGCTGCATAAACCAATAAATGGGGTCTTCACAATCTTCATATACACACATTATGTTCCTATATAATATATACATTTTCACTATAAATATATTCAAATAATATATTCTAATTTATCAAATAATATAACATTACCTTATAATTTCTAATTAACTATTTATTTATAATTATTTATTAAAATCATAATTTGGTTTAAATTTATTTTTGTTTTACATACTTGTTTTGGTACAATAGTTCCTTTTACTTAACCTTTATCATGGATTCATTATATTATAAATATTAATCTTGTTATAATAGTACTATTTATTTATGATATAAATGTTTACAACCATTCATATATGGTCGTCATAAAAAATGAATTATACAGCTTCATGGAGACTGAAGTTCACATATATGCATTGGTAATGGAATCTTTTTCCCACAATTGGAATAAAAGAATAGTATAAAATAATTGTTCATTAGATGATACTAATAATATAATAAATATCACATATATCCAAAAACCCATTAAAATAACTACAGATGTATGGTGAACATGAGAAATAAATGACATCACTTCGTGGAGGGGGTGGTCCACGAGCATTACCAAAAGAAGATATCATTTCTCATTGAATTGAGAACATATAAATTTTTTACATTTAACATGAAAAAACATTAAGCTTAGTTATTATACTATTTTAACCAAGTTAACATGGTTATAAAATATTTAGAGAGAGGTTATGGTGGAAAGAAACTAAAAATAGATCAGCAAAGATAATTACCTAATCTTTGGGAAACTAGCATTGGATTAATCCTTAAGCCTTAAATCATTAGTATTTTTGAATAACCAGAAGATATAAGATGAAAGGATGTAATTTGGAATGATATTATGGCAAGTATTTTCTTAACTTGAAGGATCATATTTCATAGACAAGTTAATATAGGGGGTTCCCTTTTATATGTTAGGTGGGTGGCACTCTTAAAAATATATAAAACATTTAAATACAAAAAATTATTATTCAAGATAAAGTAGAACCAATTGGAAAAAACATGATGAATACATAATATAAGGTGGAATTATCTTCCAAAAATAAATTTTTTACAATTTTATGTGACATTTTACACCATATATTTTTAATTAACCCCTCACTAACCCATTTAAACATTATTCGAGGTACTTGATTTTTATTATAGCTACTATTCATTATGAGACCAAATTAAATTAGACCCATTAAAAAATTTTGAAATCAATACTCCAAAATTTTAAATAATTTTATAAAATAAAATATATACATGTTTAGTAAATTAATTTTAAAATAATCATGCAAAACAAAATGAAACAATTTATGAAAAAATACATTTTTTAATAATAGAACTAAATTCATTCTCACTACTTACCTATTAAAAACAATGTTAAAAGGTGTTTTTTAATGTCTAATGAATAAATTCAACAATATAATTCATAAATCGTTATTAATTTAATATATTAAGATAAAGAAATAAATTCTCATATTATTAAAAAATTTAATTATGCTTAAAATATTATATGACAAAAACAACTCTCATTATAGTAATATTTTAGAACACTTATTTTGGATAAATATAACTTCAAAGTGGATTAAAAATTATTTTCAACAATTATATTTCATTTAAATTCAATATAATATTTCTCATTTTAGAATGAATGGGAATTATTCACATAATTTCAGGTTTCATGATTCAAATTTTATCGTAAATATTTATTTATAAATATTAATATAGTATAAAATATCAGGGTGTTATATTCTACCATCCTTATAATAATTTCTCCATTAAAGGTTTTCACTTATATACAAACAACTATGGATACATTTACCTCATCACAATATATGTTTCCCATGTTACTTCCTATAATTTAAAATTAATCTAGATAATAATAGCCAATAATTGTTTATTTTTTGGTATCTATATATCTATAGATCAAATATTTATATCATTTCGTCCTTTTAAAAAAGATCTTTCTTCATTATTATGTTCTCTGAGTATAGTGCAAGAGAAGGATCTAGTATATACATTGTCAAACATGATACATGGAACACATCAAGAAATTTATATTTGTCTGGAGAAGTATCATGTGATAAAATTATATCATGATTTTTTTGTGAATTCCATAGAGACTGATATATATTGGTATAAAATTTGAATTCCTTCCATATCACATAAAAATCTTTAAAGATGATATCTATAGAGATATTTTATCAACAATTATGAACTCTAGATCTCACTGATTTGTTAAAAAAAACATTCTGTTGAATATGATCTTCCCTAATGTGTTTCTAAAAGAATCTATTCTCATTTTCTATTTTATTATGTTTATTATAGTGAACCTACATTTCATTACACTACTATTACAATTTTTTTTGATAAACATTATTATAAAGATACAAATCTAGAATCAAAAGGTTTGGTGTCTTGGAAAAACTAGGCTCATAGATAACTTTTACATAATAAAATATAAAAATTTATTTAAATTATTAATATTTATCCTTAAAAACACACGTTCTCCTTGGTATATGTAATCACATGTGGATATACATAAAAGAAAGTGGTGAGCTAAAATCCCAGTAAGAGGATGAATTTGAGGCATGATTCAATATAAAATAGATGAGAATAATCATAATCATTACATCATAAGAATAATATCATAACTAATATCATGAGGGAAACTTTTGATAAATTAATGGAATGTGGAAATGCATAAAAAAAATCACCATGTACTAGTGGTAAAACACCACACGTATTTGTGAACAAACCTAGAATCACGTTAATGAATAACATATGAGAATAATCATAAGATCATATTTTTGAACAAAGATAATATCAAGTTAAATAAAAATAAAAAATATCTCCTGAGATAAAACACATTATCCAATTCATTGGAGAGATATTTAATTTTGGGCCCACCCGTCATATCATAATACTTACACAACCGTGTATGACACATAGAACATATAACAATTATAGTCAAGAAATAAACCAAATAAAGAGAATGGGTTTCCTAAGGATTTCATAAATCATATTTTCATGAATAACATTTTTTTGTCCCAAAATTAATAAGGTAATTCAAAATTGGACATAAAACCCCATTATTCTTGACCGGATGAGAATAATTTCAGGAGGAGTAAAGTACGATGTTTTGGAAGTCGAGATAACTGTGAAAAGGAGGCTTTTACTAGATTTTTTTAACATTTTAGGAGCATATCTATACCCTAAGTAAAGTGTAAAGTATGTTTTAAGGACATAATATGAAAATTAATACCATGTAATAGAGAATTTCCCAATGAATGGAATAGGGTTTGAGAATTCCCTTACCTTGATTCCCTCTTCATTTTGTCATATATGTGTCTCCAGGATAATAAAATTAGATTTATTAATACATTTAAATGTAAGTGGGTGATTTTAATTTCTACCAATATTTATTAGTTATATTAATTTGATTATATTTCTTAATTTTCTTTGTTATAGGGTAGTCATTTTGATATCATGTTTTACTTAAAAATTTCATATTTTTCCTCGATTTCTCTACATTGTTCAATGTAATTTATACATGAGTATAATTAATTCCAAAATATTATAGTAAATATAATTATAAATTTATATATTATATATAATTTAGAATATTCATCCATTATTATGGTTATTTGAATTTTCATGTAAATGTCTCTGAAGGGGGTTAACCGACCTTTGACGGGAAAGTTTTGGGAGAGAGAGAAAGGGAAGTTTGGAGTTTATATATATAGTAAATATGATACATATATTAGGTTAAAATCATTAATAGAATGTTAGATTACTTCCTAATTAATATTATAATGTTTTTTTGGATGGTGTGGTGAAAAAAATAAAGAGATGAATAAGAAGAAGAGGAATAAGATAATAGTTGATCAAAACATACTTAATCCTCTATGTAGATTCTCTTATATGCCACTAAAACTCTCTTGATGTTTAGAGTTTTATTACTCCATTACATCCTTGAGTATTATTAAGGTTTTGATAAGAATTATTTTGGTTTATTTTTGGATTTGTAAAGTGTGGGATCTATGGTTTTCCAATGGGAGGGAGTGGGGTTATTAATATTTGAGGAGTTAGGTATGTTTGGAATAAAATACTGAAAACAATATTATATCAATGGTAAAACATTTAATGGTGAATTTTGAAAAAAATGAATAATATTTCAATATAATATAATGTTTTTAACACATTAAATCCCTTTTATAATTTGAATTTTTTATTTTATAAAAAAGGAAGTATGAAAAAAGGGAAATTATTATTTTAAGGAATCACATTTGTCTTTATATTCTGGATGTATCTTTCTTACTTTAGAAATTAAGTTAGTTTTATTTTTATGAATAATTTATTAATTTATATAATCATTTCATAAATTCATGTTCTATAAATTAATATTTCATTGAAAAATCTGAATGATGTAATTTAAGATACACTAATTATGTGAAAACTGTATTTTTACTATTCACACAAAAATTGATGTATTTTAGGAAATTACCAAAAAACCACCATTGGAAAATTTTGATTTTGGGATTTAAAATTTGATATTAATTTTATCCAAATAACCTTCTAAAAAATGTGATTTTAATTTTAATTTGTTATTACAAATTACATTAAAATACAATTTATAAAAAATGTTCTTATATTTCGTTTGAGTTTTTTAATCATGGTATTCATTTTTATTCACTATAATATTTATATATACATATATTAATCATGATAAATATTATAAATATTATATTTTTATTATTTTGAGGCGAAATCACTATTCCAACGACAATATTACTATTTCAAATGGTTATATTATTATTCCCAATGGTCGAGATACTATTCCCAATAGTCAGGATACTGCTCCAATGGTCACATTACTAATACGAAGGTGGACATAACTCATATAAATTCCAATTAATTATTTAAATAAATATTTAACTCAATTCCTCTCATTGTTCTATATTTCCATTTTCAAATACGTTTATTGGTCTATTAATACTTTGTTTCTTTTTTATAGTGTTAGCAGTTGGGGCGATGAATTTAATGGGTTGGGGATATCCATATTTTCCCATTTATCTTTTATATTATAAATATGTATATATATTTCAATTTTAATGTTTGTCAATTTAATTATTTTTAATTTTTATTAAGGTAATAGTGTTTATTAATGAAATACATTTTTTTTCATATATTTATTGTGAATAATATAGTATAGTATATTATAACACACATTTATTTAAAGAGACAAATATTATTTATAAAAATTGTGTCGTTACATTCTTCCCCACATTATAAGTTTCATCCATTAAATTTCAGCACATATTCTTTGTTGAGAATTAGTGAGTGTACTTCTATTTCACTATTTTATCTAGTTCCCATGTCACCACTTCATTCTTATGTTTCATCTACAACACTTAGGAAATGTATGGAACTAACCTTAAAAAAATACCCAGTGTTAATTAATACCAGAATATTTCTTTATTTTACATTTATGATCTTTTCATGTTTATAAATTAATAAAATTAGGTGGAAAATCATTCATAACAAAAACCATAAAAATAAAATGTGGACACTTCCAAAAAGTATCCCTTTTTTCACAAAATTAAACCCTTTTAAAATAACGCATGATTTATTTTCAAGAAATATATTAGATACTTTCATCATGACATCCTATTTTTCCTTAAAAATATTAATACAGATGAAAAACATTTTAAATCATGTAATGAGAACAAAAAATAGCAGTAAGGGATATAAAATAAAGAAATAAAACATTACTCCCTAAATACTAATAAACCCATGAAAACATTTTTTTCAAAGTTATAATTTCCTCCCATAATACATAATCAATTCAGTATGAATCATAAAATCTTAAGTTTCCTGTAAAAATCCACGAAAAAATAAATCATAAAGGTATCTTGGTCCTAAATTCAATATCACGCTGTTTCCCTTGGATTTCAGGGATGAACTCCTTTGATGGGAGGTTCAAACATTCTGATCGGTTTCTAATGGGTTTTTTTGTAGAACCGGAAACATCCAATGATTCCACATCCATTTAGACCTACTTTCCAAAGGTAGGCGCTCATTAGTTTGTGGACTGATGAGGCTTAGGAATTTGCATTGGTCGAGAGGATGGGAGGTCGGACTCATCACACCTTTTTGAGGGGAATTATTGTCTACTCCGGGACTCTCTTTATAGATTTAAGTTATGTTCATTAATCATTATTACAATACCAAGTATAAAATGAACTTTCCATCATATTTGACAATCACTGATTAAATATGTAGGAAATGTAGAGAATCTTTTATATGTATTCGAGGTTCTTCATCGATAGAGAATCATCTGTATTTATTAGAGATTTTTGGTCAATGGTACCCTTCGACACATTTATATAGAAGTATCTTGGTCATTATGATGACCATGCTGGTTTTAAATCCAGTTAGTGGGGCAATTGAAGTTTATTGTCATTCAGAAGGACATGAATTATTTCAGAGTTGGGATCGAACCCGCAGATGGGCTACCTATGTATCCTTTGTTTAAAAAAAGAAATCAGAACCCACGTAGTTCGAGTAAGGGAGTATGATGTTTAAGATTAATGGATTAAAGAAGGATTTCATAATTACTTTTACACTGTAAGCTGACGTGAGTGATGCTCGGTGTGAGAAACAAGAGGTATTGGTAAAAATTGGACAATTGTTCCATGAAATATGAAATCATATGAAATAATGTAGGGCTTATGTATGTATGACTGCCCAGATAAATGAAGGTTGGGATTTACTTTAGGGAAGAAATCTAGGAGCAGGGTCCATAAAGGTATACATGCTTCATGAATATTTTGAATAATCTAACTTGGGGCTTACTTCTGAAAAGAAGGCCCAAATTAGGAGAGGACTTATGATTGGGTTTTACTCCTGAAAAGGAATCCCAGATCAAAGGTAAATTAGGACTGGTTAAGAGAAATTAAGGCTGGGGCTTACTCTTGAAAAGGAGGCCCAGGTTAAGAGATTTGAAAAATTAAGGGACTTGGGGCTTACTCCTAAAGAGGATGCCCATATTTGAGACTGGGGCTTACTCCTGAAAAGGAAGACCAGGTTTGGGGATCTTGGGCTTACTCCTAAGGAGGATTCCCATATTAGAGGACTTGGGGCTTACTCCTAAAGAGGATGCACAAATTAGAGGACTTATGACCGAGGATTATTCCTGAAAAGGAGACCCAGGTTAAGTATTCTCTCATCTTAAAGGATGAGGTTGAATGAATGAAAACTCAATTTTTAGTGATATAAAGATGTGTAATTCACTAGGTTTTGAGAGATATTCCACAGAATTCCTTTCAGATAAGAAAGTCAAATTAATAATTCATGCCATAAATGGCTTTGAAGAGTGTCTTGAAAACTGAATCTTGAATAAGAAAGGTGTAATGGATTAAGAGGGGTGAAATGGGCAACAAGGGCACCCAAAAAGGCAGGGGCGCGCAAGTCCTGGTAGGCGCGCAGGTACTACGTGGGCGTGGAAGTCCAGGTCCCGTAGTTATACCTGCGCGACACATGGGTACTTGTGCGATGGTTAACCAGCAGGGTAATACTTGAGCGACTCTTGATTAAAGCCTTTAGAATCCCCTTGAGGTTCTTCTAGAAGAGGGGCGCACAAGTTCTATTGAAGGAGTAAGGTGGAGCGCAAGTGTGGCCTTTTCCCTTAAGGGATGGCCACTCAGGCGTGCAAGTGTTGATGAGTTTCAACACTTAGGCCTTCCTCCCCCTCTTTAGATCTTCCGTTCTAGGTAAGAAATTACCTTAGAAGTGTTTCAGAAGCTTTTAGAAGAGACTAGGGCGTCGGGAGCTCAAATTTGAGTTTTTAGAAAAAAATCCTCCTCGAATGGGGGGCCCACAGGGTCAATTTATAGGCAGGAGAAGACCCCGGGCGGTTATCACTTAGGGCGCACAGGTCACTTGTGCGACCATCATGCATTGCGCAAGTGGACTTGCACGACTATGAGGGAACTTGTGCGACTTATGGGTAATATTCTCCTTGTTCATCCCTTTTTCGATTTTTGATATTTTCTTCAAAGGATGAATCAATTTGTGCTAAGTCATTTCCCTTTACATTCCTTTGGACTATGTGACGAAAAAGGAGTGCCAACAAAAGTCCCCCCCTCAGAGTTGGATCTGAAAAAAATGAGGATGTGACTCTGAGGAAAAAGGAGACCTCCAAAGGAAAGGTCGCACGCAAGTGTTCAGTGCGAAACACTTGGCGTGCAGGTTTGAGTCACGTAGGGCTTCAGTGTACTGGGTGTAGGTGCACAAATAGGCCACCTGGCCTATAAATACACAGCCATTGGCTGCGCATAGCATCTGATTCCAAATTTCTCGAGCTCTCGCCACGCAAGTCATCTTCACCATGCAAGTCTCTTCTTTCTGCTGTTTCCTCGCCGGCGCGCTGCTGTCAAGGTAATAGGAATTTTGCGGTGACACATGCATGACAAAAACTTGCACGAAACATTTGACACTTGAGCGACACATTCATACTTGCGCGCCTTAATGCCTTAGCCATTTTTTTTGAATTTATTTACAAATTTTATGAAAAATCAATCCATTTAAGAGTTAATTTATTCAACTCTTGTGCAGAATCAATGGCTCTTAGACCCAAAATAGTTGATGAACTGACTAGAAAGGGGATAGATGAAATGATGAACATTGTTGGCCATGATTATTATAATGTCAAAGATAGCACTCTTCCGGATTTGGCTAAGTATCTGAAGAAATATCATCGTGACTTCCCACAGAGCACTTATCTACCTTTGTATGGCTACAGTCATCTGCGAGAAGTCACCATTCCAGAATCAAAGAACTGTCTTCCATTTTTGTGGTTTCAGAATTATACCAACTTTGCTTCAGCAAATATCTCAGGTGGAGGAGTATTTCTAAATGCTGGAACAGTGGAGAAGGCCTACATGATGCATCATAGCCCTTGCACACCAGATCTGAAAGATCATACACCTGAGCTGCAACCACATTGTCATCCTTTAATCTTCCGAAATGCTTATATGGATCAATCCAAAGGATGGAAGAAAAGTTGGGACTTCCGTCCTGGGGGAGGCGTGAAGCCAACTTGGTTGTGGGCATACTCGGTGCGACAAACCTGTGTAGAGTTTGTCGAGGTTCTGAAGGGAGATGCAATATATGAAGCTGTCTGGGTTGGGTAAACATATGTTTACAGACATGATAACTTCGTGCCGGAGATACTCAGCCACTGGAGCCCAACAACTAATTCTTTCCATCTGACTCATAGAGAAGTAGGCATCAGTCTATGGGATGTCTACAAGATCTCAGGGGCTCCAATTTTGGGCGATATGTATGATGAATTCATTCCCCCCAATGTGACTTGGAATGATTCAGAGAAAACTCCTTCTTTAGCTCGGGAATTATTTAAGATCTTCCCCAGACGCAAGAGTTCAGATACCTCATTAACTCATTCTATAAAGGATATTAATCCGGAGGAATGGATGAATATATTTCATATTGAGAAGAAAGAGAGGGATCCAAAGGAGAAGGAGCTGAAAGAAAAAGGATCCAAGAAAAAGAAATCCAAGGATAAGAGGCCCAAACATCCTACCACCTGCCCAAAACATGAGAAGAGGGGTGCTCCTGGCACATTCTGGCCAACTACAGAAGCAGGAGAGTTCGAGAAGTGGGGTTATGAGGTGAATCAAAGAATCCTAAAGAAGACTCATCTGGAGGGCTTCTTAGCAATGTGGCTCAGTGTTTATCTCTTTCCAGTAAGGTATTTGAAGGGAGGCGTCAGGCCAGGGAGCATCATCATTGTAGAAAAGTTGAATGAGGGAAAAATGGTTGGGTTGGATACCGCAATTTTAGAAAATATTCAAAAGAGTTTACTTCATGTCTTCATGGGTAAATCTCCATTAAGAATAGTGGTACAATTTCATGTTTTATGGGGATGAATCTCCACTCACTTCATGACTTACAATGTACAAAATGGATTACAAATTCCTGGAAGTTCTTTCAAGCCGTCAGTGCAATAATTCTCTGGAATTTCTCCATTAGATGTTAATGCCTATGACATGAAAGTGAGGATGAGTATGTTTAAGGAATTCAACTTCTTTCCCTATGGAAGTCTGCCAACCGGGCGGTTTGTTGATGATGGAACATCCCATTTGGATTTGAGGGCATACATGCTAGCTTGCAGGGATGGTGTGCTAGTTTCTAGGATTGACGAAGAAATCATATGTGAGGCCTATGCTCCATATAGATTTGCACGTCAATTCAAATGTGTGCAAAAGATTGCTGTATCTCCTCCATTACATGTCAGGTTAGAGCAACATCCAATTGTTACTCGGAAACTATGGCTGCTGACGTCAAGAGAGAAGACTGGGGAAGTATTTGATCTACCAGTTGAAATAACATCACATAATTTGACTACATATTATGCCGACCACTAGATAGCATCATACCCCAAAGGGATATTGAATCACCCAGTTTATCATGTGGGGAAAAGGAAGAGGACTGTAGAGAAAGAAACCCTTACTCATGAAGGTGATGCTTCCCCACCAAGAGTTGATTCGACAGACTCCTCTTCTTGAACTGATTCACTGGATTCCCATGATGGGGATGATGAGGCACAACCAACGGAAAAGAGGTTTCGTGCCCGATATAATCCTCCAGTCAGAATTAAGAGACCCACTCCATCAACTACTGGTGAGCTACTTCATTGTAGTAATTTAATCACTGCTACTTTATAAAGCAATAAGTCTTACTTTCTTATTCTCTATCTGTAGTTGCAGGAGATGGGAAGAAATTGAAGTAAAAAAATTATAGGACCTTCCTTGCAACCTTCATATCTAAGACCAGAGGCTATCCAGCTATGGCAAAGTTTATACTGTGGTACTAAGACCACCTGACTGGATTTGTGTGAGGGCCTACAACTTCCTGGAAGAGGGAATCTTATGGCTTCTACGAATATTCAATACGAGTATGACCCCAATGAAGTGCGGGCTTACATCAGAGATTTGGAAATTCTCATATATTCCACTGATGAGTATGTTCTTGTCACCAGGCGGGTGATGGAAATGATTGATCATGATGCCACTGTGGGGGCTGGTGGTTCTGGAGATGAGGAGTGGCATGAGTATGTGGCTCCTGAAGATGTAAGTTTTATTTACTTATTTTCTTTGAAACGTGATACGAGTTGAATATTTGTTACTTAAGGAAGCTATTTTCTTCATCTTGCAGCTTGCAAAGAAAGGAACTGGGGTTCCATCGCCACAGTATAGCCCTGGTGGTACTGCCATCAGTGTTGCTGCTGATTCTCCTCGCGAACCAGGCAAGATATCTCCAGGCCAGTAGGCCATGAATGAGGCACTGGACATAGCCTTCCATTCACCAATCCAAGTGCCAATAAGGGAGACTACTGATACTCCCAAAAAACCAAAGAAGCAAAGGAAACGAAAGAGGAAGTCCACAGCTAAACGCTTCATTAGCAGCGGTAAGTCCTTCGAGTAGTCATGAGTTTATACCCATAACCACATGGTTACTCATATTTCTGGGGATTGTAGGGGCTTCTTCAATTTACCCCCTGAGGGAAAGGATTGATCCTCCTTCAAAGACTATGGAGGGTGTTGTGGAACAATCACAGATCCAAGCTGACTTGGATGCTTCTGGAGAAGAGCTAGCATCTATTCCCAGTGTCCCTCCCGCTGTTGTTGCAAGAAGAGAAGAACCTGTTTCTTGTAAGTCAACAATGCTTCATAAAAATGTTGACTGAAACACTAACTGATTTCTATTCTGTGATACTTCAAGTTAAACTCTTGTATTAGAGCATCTGGTGACTTTTTTAACTGATGCAACTGATGTTGTGATTTTACCCGAAGATGCTATCCAGGGTCAGGGGCTGCAAGACGTAAGTCTCCAAGAAGACACACCAAACGCTCCCACTTGTGAGACTAACCAGGATTCTAAAATATCATTGGATGAAATGATGAATCATGGCATGTATTTCGAAGAATTTTATGATCATGCTAAGTTGTCATGTGATTTAGAAGACCTTGGGCGTGAGTGTTATCCTTTGCCCGGTAAATTTTCTTATAATTTACACTTCTAATCATGACTGAAAATGATACGCAGTTCCATCCATAGAAACTGCTGAACTGCCAATGCCTGAAGAGGGTGTGGACATTGATGTCAACCCTACCATTGCAGAAACATTATCACAATTAGATCTAAACCCAGTAAACCCTCCTGAGACCCATCTTGAAGATCCTTTTGAGACTGGGAAAGATGGGGAGGTGTCTTCTCAGGTTGCTGACCCACCGTCGGGTGAGGGATAACAATATTTGTGATTGTACTTAATTTTCAAGACAATCGATTCTTTTGTTATCCTTTGAAGCTAACCATGGCTTTCAATTAATCATGCAGGGTTTTCAACTGCAGTGGCTAGATCTGGAGGTGAGGCCTTAGCCTCTGCCCCCACGGGAATTGAAAGTGAAGAAGCACAAGCCAGGGGGGAAAGAGAAGAACAAAGCACTTCCTTAAGTGCATTAATCCCAGATTACCTACCCCCCTATGATGATGATATTGAATCAGACCCATAGATGCTTAAAGAATTCAGCTTTTCACGACGCAAGGAATACAACAACATATGGAAAATCATATCTGAGGTGCCTTTAGAGGAGCTATCATCGAAAATTCCTTGATTTTCATCCCAATTTTTTATACTAGGACTTGGCAGTTTTGGATATGAAATGATCCATACCATGGTGAAACTGATCATCTTCAGGAGGGAGCAGGAGAAAAAGTGTCAAGAAGATCTGACCAGGGTGAAATTGTCAGTTAACATCGGCGAATTTGAGGCTGCGGTATCCTGAGGTGAGGCTGATTATGCTGCCAAGATGAAGGGGCTGAAGTATAAAATCAAAGAAAAAGTCGTCCAGCAGGTGCAGCTCCAGCAACAGTTAGATACTGTTACTGGGGAACTTGATCAGCTTAATAATTCATTGGAGGGAGCTCAAACGAATGGTATGAAATCCATTTCAGATTCCAAGAAGGCACTCCATCAAGCTGAGAAGAGTGAAGTTGATCGAGTGCACGATCTTCAAGTAGTTTCTAATGAAGCTCGGGATGTTGTACGTCAAATGAAGACTTATGTTGACAGTCTTTTGTAATATCATTGGAAAAAAGAAGAGACTCCAATCTGTGGATGTCCTTCTAACTATTGTGTATCAATGGAGAATACTTTCATCTTCAATAATTTGTATCTGCATTCTATTTTTCTAAATGCTTTATATTTTACCAAAGCCAATGGACCTAGTAAGCATAGTTTGATTTTTATTAGGATTAATGTAAATAACCCTAAAAACTTCGATCCTTTTAATTGCTCAATGTTACCTAAATCATAAAAAATGTATGTTTAGTGAGCTGGGAACATGAATTTTATTCAGAGTTCCCTTGTCTTTTGTGGGCAGTTTAAATCCATGCACATCAGTCATAAAAAAGGCTAATGTTTAAGGTCGAAATAGCTTTGACCGAAATGGATTAGAATTGAATCAATTCCTTGAAAATTCATCTAAAAACATATTACCATACTCAATTAGGAGGGAAAATATGTAAGCTATGACTTAAGAATATTTGAATCTGAGGAATGTCATGAAAAATAACTAAAAGGCATTAGAAAAAGTAGTTTCCAAGAATGAAGTTACCATTATTTAACAAACCCGTTAGGGGGTTGAATTATGCAGGGCCACCTAAGGGCATTGGCTATATAGTTAAATAAAATAGTATCTTTTGGCTAACAAGTCTGTTATGTAGACTGTTTATGCAAGGCCTCCTATGGGCACGTGCTGCATAGTCAGGCAAAAGAACTCTCAGAAATTTACTTTCCTAGTGCTAAATGCCAGTGAAAGTTTATGGAGATTCAAATCTTCCAAAGTATAGAGTTTGCTGTATGGAAAGAGGTACTTGAATATGGAGAAGATATTTCCAAACAAGATTATCGAATAACTGAATAGATATCACTCCTACAAAGGTCTGACCCAAACGTAGGGAAGGAGAATATAAACCATAGACTTGAATACTTTTCCGATCATGAAAAAGGATATGGGACAAATATGTTATGGATGGGTATTTTTCAGATCCCTACATACTGTCATTTAAGACAAATAAGGACAAAAGAGGCATTCTTCCCAAGAATGAAGTTACCACTATCCGAGAAACCCATTAGGGGGTTGAATTATGTAGGGCCACTTAAGGGCATTGGTTGCATAGTCAAATAATAGTATCTTTTAGCTAACAAGTCTGTTATATAGACTGTTTATGCAAGGCTACCTATGGGCACGTGCTGCATAGTCAGGAAAAAGAACTCTAAAAAATTTGACATTTTTGTGACTAGAAGTCATGAAAAGGGTTATGAAGATCTGAAAATATTTAAGGTTAGGATTATGACACATAAAGATGGGTATTGTTCAATGTATACATAGATACACAGATCAATGCTAACCATAATCATATTGTGGCTGGGTCCTGGATTGAAATGTTGGACTTCACTACGTATCCCATAAGGATGAGAATCAAGACATACGTAGTTATTAAAATATAGTTTAACATCGTGTGGGACAAAAGGATTAGAGATATTAGTTTAGGGTCATAGAGCTTGAACCATTGTAAGAAATACACATTGTGTGTTTTTATGGGGGCTTTTCAGCCAAGGGACTGAAAGTGGAATTTGGGGTTAGTCCCAAAGACTTGGGGCTGGATTCGAGGGACACTAGAACGTTCCTACGTATCCCATAAGGATGGGAATCAAGACCACATAGTTCTATAAATACCCTTTGTACAAATTTGGTTCATACATGTGAAGGGTGAAAGGGGACATTAGTACAATGATGGTTTAACCCAAGATAAAAGGTTTGGTCATTGCCATGTACGCATGTAGTCTTTGAAATAAAACATGATTGAAAATCAATATAAATAATGATTCCTTATCAAGTGAGGGTATCAAAGAATATTGTAGTTTATTGTCATACTGGACAAAAGTGTTGTATAGTTTACCACCGTATAACAAGGACGAAAGTGAACCAATGTAAATATATTGATTCTAGGGGTGGTTTCACGAATCAACATCATATGAGATGGCGGTGAACCGATGTGAAGAGATTAGTTTTGGGATTGAACCTTGGGAAGTTACCTACATACCCAGCCTAGAAGGAAAGGATCAAAGTCTGTGTAGTTCAATTAAAGAATGAATTAATGATCAAGTTGTTCTTAGGGACAATGACCTAAAAAATGACGTTGTTGGGACTTATAGATGGTTAGAGGCCCAAAGAGAGTGTTATGACTGAGGTTTGCTCTAAGATCACGTGAGTCATACTCGGTGTGAGAAACAAGAGGGAACAACAACCTTAACGATGCATAGTTTAATGTCATGTAGGACATATAAAGGGACTATGCAGTTTAAAGTCTTGCAATTAGGACTATTGGTGTTGCACAGTTTAGTGTCATGTAGCAGGGACAAAATACAGTTTAATGACATGTAGGATGTATCATGGACTTTTTGTACAGTTTAGCGTCATGTAGTTAGGACGATGGAGACAATAGAGTTTAACATCATGTTGGACGAAAGGGGGACTGTGCAATTTAATGTCATGCAATGAGGACAAAAGAGTACACCATTTAACGTCATGTTGGATGCATTGGGGATTTTTTCCCCCACAGTTTAGCGTCATGTTGGAAGAAAGTGCGAATAGTTTAAGGTCATATGTATGGACCGTGGATGGTGCAGTTTAATGTCATTCTGGAGAAAAGTGTAGTTTAAGGTCATACGGGACCTTTGATGATTATGTAGTTTAACATCTTTCCAGACGTAAAGGACTTTTATACAGTTTAGCGTCATGTAGTTAGGACGTCACAGTTTAACGTCTTGCTGGACGTAAGGGACTTGCAAATAGTTTAGGGTCATATTCATGGACCGTTGATGATGCAGTTTAAGGTCATACAGGACCTAGTTGCAGTTTAAGGTCATACTGGACCATTTTGGAGACACAGTTTAACGTCATGTTGGACCAAGGGGGACACAGTTTAACGTCATGTTGGACCAAGTTTCATTTTAGCGTCATACTAGACCATTACTGTATAGTTTAACGTCTTATAGCAAGGACAAAAGAGGTACTTTGCAGTTTATACAAAATACTTCTTCAAAAATCTGGCATTGGTTGGAGTAGTGATGAGTTCTCCATCCATCGAGATTAATGAATAAGCTCCATTGGAGTAGACCCAATGTATTGAATAAGGTCCTTCCCATTTTGGCTCAAGCTTGGGAGGTTTGTTTCCTCGTATCATTGGAGTTCTGAGAACTAATACAAATTCTCCCTGAGTGAATGAACGAAGACGAACTTTTTTGTTAAAAGCTCATGCTATTCGATTCTGATAGACTTCCAAGTGGTGCAAAGTGCACAATATTTTCTCATCTAACCGTTCCAATTCATTCAATCGCTTTTGAGATTGTTCATATATAGATGATTGATCACAAATGGAAACTCTGAGCGAGGGTAGTTGAACTTCAATGGGAAAGACGGCTTCCGTTCCATATACCAATGAATATGGAGTTGACCAAGTTGTAGTGCGGGTGGTATTACGATAAGCCCATAAAGCATGAAAGAGTTTATCAGGACATGAACTCTTATCTTTATCCACCATCTTTTGCAGTATATTTGAAAGAGTCTTGTTAAAGGATTCTATCTGGCCGTTGGCCACTGCATGATACCGAGATGAATGGTTGGATTTGATGTTGTTTTCTTGATACAACTTCTTCACCTCAGATGAACAGAAATTGGTGCCATTGTCCGTCAATATGGTATGAGGGACACCAAATCTGGTAGTGATGTTAGACTTGATGAAGCTAACAATGCATTTATAACTAACGTCCTTGAGAGGTATTGCCTCTTCCCATTTGGAAAAGAAGTCAGTAGTAGTAAGAATGTACTTAAACTGCTTGGCCATAACCGAAGGGTAAGGTCCCACCAGATCCATTCCCTATGTGGAAAATGGCCATGAGTATTTAGTTGTATGAAGAAACTATGCAGGTTGATGAATGAAGTTGGCATGTACTTGGCATGAATGACACTTCTTTGTGAAATCAACACAATCTCGTATCATTGAAGGCCAAAAGTATCCAAGCCTTCGAATCTGATCAGACAGTCTATGTCCAGACTGCTGGGCACCACAGACTCGTGCATGAAATTCTTTCATGACAGCCATTGTCTCTTCACCATCAATACATCTGAAGAGAACTCCATCAAAACCACGTTTGAAGAGAATTTTCTCTAGGTGATCTAGGCTATCATAAAGAGTAAAATTGACCACACATCGCCAAATTTGTTCTTTCTCAGCTCTATCAGGTGGAAGTGTTCCATTTTGAAGGTATTCCCTGATAGGTGATGTCCATCCTGTAGTATGACCATACGGTTTAGGAATGGGACAAATTTCATTAATTTCCTCTGCTATGATTCGAACATAAGGTGAAATTGCACGACGGTGGGCAATACTGATGGTTGTCTCGTCCCGATTTAGACCTTCCAGAGTTGTGGCTATATTAGTTAGTGCATCAGCTTGAGCATTTTGTGATCCTGGGACATAAGAAAATGTCGGTTCCAAAGGGAATTCTGCCTTTAACTCTCTGACGTAATCATACAAAGGGATTAGTTCTTCTTTTCTGATGGCATAATCCCCATTGACTTGTTTGATTACTAGGTCTGAATCACCTTTCACCTTTAAGTGATTCACTTGTGCTTGAAGTGCTAATTCCAAGCCTACGATGGGATCTTGGTATTCTACTTCATTATTGGTACCACCTTCCCACAATAAGAAGGAATAAGGTAACACTACCTTTTCTGGATAAATGAGCACAATTCCGAAGCCAACTTTGTTGAATTTAATATTTTCCATTTTCCTCCCTGTTGGACTTCTGGAAGCACCATCTAAATACATTTCCCATGCCTGATGACTTTCTTGAGTAGAGAAGACTTCCTCATCAGGGAGTTCAATATCTGAAGATGTGTCTTCCACTAAAGGGTGTTCATCTAGGAAATCAGCTAGAGCTTGGCACTTTATCACCTTTTGAGACACATACTGAATGTCGAATTGCGGCAAAATAACTGCCCACCTTACCAGACGTCCTGTAAGCATTGGACGACTAAGGATAAATTTGAGCGGGTTATTATGAGATACCAATTGGACCTCGTGATGTTGCAGGTAGTGTCTCAACTTCTAAACATCAAAGATTAATGCCAGGAAGCACTTCTCAATACTTGAATACCGGGTTTCGGCTTCAAGCATAGTTTGATTGAGATAGTAGTGGCTGTTTTCATTCCCAGCATCATTCTTTTGAGCAAGAAAGGCACCCAATGATTGCTCTAGAGCTATCATGTAGAGGATAAGTGGTCTTCCTTCAACAGGTGGCATGAGTACCGGTGGACTCAAGAGGTATTTCTTGAGAATATTGAATGCTTCTTGACATTCTTCAGTCCATTGGTAAGTGACTCCCTTCTTCATCAATTTGGTGAAGTGTAAACTTTTTCCTGCCAAATTGGTGATGAAACGCCGAATTTATGCTAAGTTTCCTTGAAGTCCTCTTAATTCTTTCAAATTTTGAGGAGGTGACATACCAAGGATTGACATGGTCTTCTCAGGATCTACTTCAATACCATGATGGCATACAACAAAGCTGAAACTTTTTCCCGAGGTTACCCCAAAACCACATTTTAAGGGGTTTATCTTCAAATTATGTTGTCGAAGCTTGCAAAATATGACTTTTAAATCAGCCAAGTGATTGGAACGTTGTTTGGATTTAACTACCAAATCATCTACATATCATTCAACAAACTTCCCTAAGAAGGGTTTAAATATACAATGCATGGCACGCTGATAAGTTGCACCTACATTCTTTAAGCCAAAGGGCATTACCCGGTAGAAAAACACACCCTGAGGGGATCTGAAAGCTGTGATTCCCCGTCTTCTAGGGCCATTCGGATCTGATTATATCCGGAATATCCATCCATGAAGGAAATTCCTTCATAGCCAGCTATTTCATCAATTAGAAGTTCTATAATCGGAACTGGGAAATCATCTTTAGGACAATGCCGATTAAGATCTCTAAAATCGATGCACACTCTAATTTGTCCATTCTTTTTCTTTACAGGGACAATATTAGCCAACCATTTGTGATATTGAACTTCTCTGATGAAGTTAGATTTGATAAGATTATCCACTTCAGCTTCAATTTTGGAATCCTAAGTTGGGTGTGTTCTTCTCGCTGCTTGCTTAAATCCTCGATGTTCTTCTGGTAAACCCAAATGATGAGTAGAAACATCAGGATCAAGCCCGGGCATTTCTATATAGTTACAGGAAAATATATCTCTATTTTGCTTAAAAAAGAAATATAAATCTCTTTCTCTTACAGACTCATGGCCGCACTGATTAAAGTGGGGTGTGGATCTTTTTTTGTACCCAGATTTATTTCTCTGAGTTCATCCACAGTGGTAGAGATACCCTCTTCAAATGCTGGAGGTGCATCTTTGAGATTTTCCTCTTCTTCTTCATCATGTATTATTTATTCCATTTCTACTTGCATAGTATATGATAAAGTAGAATTTTCATGATTCGAAGAGATGTAAAAATTTGCATATCTTAAAGAAGAAGCTTCCATTTCTGACCCGATTGATATTGAAGGGTCTTCTTTGGGTAATAAAGAGGAGATGATGGATTGAGAATCGACATCATTGTTCACCTCTGGTGTTGCTATAACGTCTTCTGGCCTAATTGGAGAAGCATAGATTTTTTTGATTTCAGTAGATGAAATGAAGACGTCACCATTTTTGCTTTCATCATTGCTTGGTAGATTACCAATTTCTCCCATGTTGTCTGGCTCGATTGCCGTAATTGACTTTATGGATATTTCCATAAGAGTATTTTGATTTGGGTCTATATTGTCAATTTTACTGATAGGCAACACATAATCTGTACTCACATGTGTAAATGGATTTACTGGAATTTTCTCCAAACCATATGGAGTATTAACTTTGGTAATCTCATTTGTTGTGGATTTCTCCCTTCCCTTCATGTGATAGAATTTCACCTCAATGTATTGAGACTCACATGTCTTGAACGGGTACTTATCACCATACAATGTCCCAACTTTACCATCAAAATAATATTTGAGACATTGATGGTATGATGAAGGGATAGCCGCATGTTGATGTAGCCAGGGTCTTCCAAGCAAGATGTTGAAGGCTGAGTCTTGATCAACAACCATAAAATCTGAATTGGATACAAGATCTCCAAACTGAGTTTTGAGTGTAACTTCTCCGGTGGTTCTTGTTCATTTTTATCATATCCTTGTAACATCATGGTAGAAGGAGATAAATTAGATTCTGTGAGGCCCAATCGATGAAGTGTACGAACGGGCATGATGTTGACTCCTGAACCATTGTCAATGAAATCTCTTCGAACATCTACGCCATTGACCTTGCCAGACAAGTACAATGGTCTAATATGTCCATGCACAACATCATCTTCATCTTCATGAGTAAAAGATATTATTGCATGGAATTATGCAGGATTATTCTCTATGTGATTGACTTCAGCTGCAGCAATTTTAGTTTCAAACTCTTGAGGACTTGACAAAGCCTCGATAAATGCTTCCTGAAGATCTTTTGATAGATTCAGAGCATCTAGAATTGACAACTTGGCTGGTACTTGGGCCAAGTGTTTCAATATATCATACTTTTGATCCAGTGGTCTACGTTTCCTAATAGGAATATGTGGTTTAGCAGGTACCTTGGAAGTAGATTCTTTGGAAGTTGACGCATCTTGTATTGGGAAATGAGTTGGCAATATTCATGGTTTTGGAAGATTAGACCGATTAGATCCATTTACTTGATGAGAGGAAGAATATGGAACCCTCAACCGGTCTTCCAAAATAACTGTGCCATGACTGAATTTTCTATTGGTAGAAGAACTTTCTTGTTCTTGCTGAGCTCACTGAAGGCATCTACCACGGGTTTCTACCGCATACACAGTTCTAGCAGGGGTAGAATTGGAATAGTGGCTTCTGGAAGATCCATGTCTTCCCCTGTATCCTGGGCCCCTAGAACTTTCTTTGATTCCCCTGTTTGATATAGGGAATTCAGACTCATTGAAATCGAAACTGTGATTGGCATATGGATCTGTTAATTGAATCATATTAACAGAACCAAAGATTAACTCTTCATCTGATGAAGACTCTACCTGATTAGCCTGATTAGCCTGTTTAGGCTATGCCGTTTGGTGTGGCGGTGCCCGTGGTTTTGAATTAGATGGCATGAATTCCACCAAAGTCAATGATAACTTAGGCTTTGACACATACTCATCTTCTTCTGATTCTTTTTCTTTCTTTGAATCATGCTGTTTCTTTGAGGACATTCCCTCTGACAAAGAGGGTTTTGCCGCAACATTCATGGAAGAAGACACAATTGGTTTCTTTAATTGTGTTCACAAAATAGTATGAGTTCGGTTGATTGTCTTTATGACCATCCAATCATCATACTTCTGTGCATTTTTGCTTTTGACTTCTTGCCATTCGCCTTTATCCTCTGGAACTGTAGTAATAACACATGCTACCTGAGCTGAAGAACCTTTCAATTTGACTTGTCCTGAGTCGACTATCTTTTGCAGGAGGTCTTTGAAGACAAAAACTCCTATATGGGATTCCCCAACATTTGATGAAAAGGGCAATAATTGGGACAGTCTTCATCTCCTTTGTGGTTTGGCCGCTTGGGCATTGGTAACTGAACCAAATTGTTTTCCAGAGCCGAAATGAAATAACCAAGAACTTGTTAATTTCAGAAATAGTACATTTTGCTCTTTAGATCCTCAAATTGTTTTCGTCTTTGATCTCTTTGATCGTCTGGATGAAACGGCCTTTGTTGTTGGCGCTCAGAAGGTGGAGCCCTTCGATAATATGAAGGTTTTGAGGTAGAAACAGGTACAAGTTCTTGTTTAAGAATAACTATAGTAGTTTCTACTTTACCCATTCTCCTTCCTGGAGCTGATGGAATTACATGAGATTTAGCCTTAGCCTGTATAAGGGAATCTTCAATCTTCTAAGCGATTGAAGTAAGGTCTTGAAACCCTCCTGTGTATTTCACAGGGATTAACGACATGCGTAATTCGTCACGCAGATTTTCCACACAGATTGACAACAATTCTTCTTGTGGGAGTGATAAACTCAAGTAATATGTTAATCCCTTCCATCGAGCAATGAAATTAGAGACCCTTTCATTCTCCCTTTGCTTACAGTTTGTAAGATCGAAAACTATTGTCTTTGGAAAAGTTGAGCGGAACTGAAGGAGGAATTTTTGGCGAAGATCCTCCCATACGGTAATTGACCGGGATTGCAAGCTTGTAAACAAGACAAAATCTGGTCCTTGCATGGTTCGCACAGAGCATCTGAGTTTCACTGCTTCTTGCTACTCCGGAGTTCCCATCATAGGATCGCAACAAGACACGTAATGCATCAAATGCTGTTCAGGATATCCTGATCCATTGAAAATAGGGAATACAGGGTTCCCAAAACTGGATGGAGGATAGATTGAATCTACCCATTCTGGGTAAACTTTATTTTTTGGTTGAACATGTGCACGTTTCCCCTCCATAGTTTCTAACTGAGCTGTTAATGAATCAATAGTAGTTATTAACTTTTGAGAAACATCCGGTTGAACTTGGACTTGGGTAGGTGCAATGACTGGAGCTTGGATAGACGTGGAGATTGGTGATGCAACTGATGGTAGCACTACCAACTGTTGTTACAGTTGACCCATAGGATTAGACCTCTGAGGGTGTACTGATAGAGGAGGATATTCTTGATCCATCTCAGTACCTACAATAAATTCCTTTGGCTGACTGACTCCAGCATGCTTAAGAAGAAGACTACACTAAAGTAATTCTGCACTCAACCTTCTTAATTCCTTCATTTCTTCTTCCTGTTGTGCAAACCTTTGCTCTAGTGAGAGTGATTGACCTTCTCCAGAGGAAGGATATGTAACCTGGTTCTTTCCCTTCCCTTTGTTGGATCCTTTTCGGAGAGGGGGAAGTGGGTTACTCGAAGGATTACCAATGTTATGAGTAATCTTTTGACTTCGTGTATGCACACCTTCTTAATTTGTGTTAGTGCGTACATCTTCTTGAGCAAGAACCTCTTCATCTGAGTCCCCTGAGTGAGCCTCATCTAGTGGATCAGCAACAACGACATTGATGACATTGATTGATGCATAACTCATCGCGTCCCTTCTATCAGCATTTCTGTGATATTATCTTCTTCTATGTCTTTGATGAGACATTTCCTTTTGTTGATTCAATACCTAAGGAACTTCTTGATGAATAGTAATTTGGAGGGAATCTCCTGATAATTTGGATCTTCGTTCTTCTTGAGGCTTCTTCCCCAATCGAGAAAAAACCGACTTTCTCTAAGGAGGGGATTGTTGATTTGAAAAAGTCCCCAGACTGGTGGACTGGGGCTGTTCCTGCTATTATTGCTCAACTCCTCGAATCATATTTGTTGATTCCAAGGGTTGGTTTAAAAGAGTCCCTAGTCTGGCGAGCTGGGGTGGTTCTTGACATGCTATGTCTGAGACTTTCTTAAAATTCCTACTGATATTGCAAACCTTAGTCCGGAAATTAGCTGGATGCATTAACCTGTATCCACTTTTATCACCCGGTTCAAAAGACATTTGGATGATTTCTAACACTTTTGTCACTTGGTGATGTGCTTGCTCCAAACGAGAGGCCTGTTCAATATTCTCGTTTGCTTGATGAAAGAGTAATTCAACAACTTGTTCTCTGTATTCTTGATTTTTAGAGGAACTAGTTGAAGCCTATTCTTGGGAATGATTTTGATTACAAACAAAGGTCATTGACTATGGCCGGCCATGAGCAATAACATTGCATGAGACCATTTTCAGCGGGCTTTGCTGACTGTAGAGCACTGTGAAAAGCAGTGCTCCATGAACACCCCATCCTCTGGCACGAATACCAGATGGGGCATTGTAAATTAACTGACATAATCTTCTTAATGCGCCAAATCATGAACGTTGAAGGGCTCTCTGCTTCTTTTCAGCCTTCAGATATCAAGAGACTGATAGAGATGCCAAATCAATATGACGTTGTAACCCTTCTATTATCTTAATATGATTTTCATATTCATCATAAGATTATACTTTCTTTTTCAACTGACTAAGAGTTTTCCATATGTTGAGACGAATATCAGGAATTTCATCTTCCATCAACATTTATGGAATGTTATATTGAGAGTTAGCCAGAGGCCAAAACATGACTGGCACTTCACCTTTCGCCAATTGTTTTCTCATGTTCAGCATTTCCTCTTTATCATTTGATAAAGATTCTTCTACCTGATTTGACCAGAGTTGGTGTTTCCTTGTTGCTTCATTGGATTCAACAGGATTGGTAGAGAAATCATTGATCAAACTAGAAGATGCATGACTTAGGGGTGGTTCGGAGAATGACCTACACCCTGGGCTATCTTCTGATTGAGAAAGTATTTCACCTGATAGAGATGAAGCTTCAGACATGACTGGTTTCGCATTTGAAAGTGCCTCAAGATAAGATGGATTTCTCAGCACTACATTATCCACTGGAGCATTTTCCGGGTAATGTGCATCACTACTGCGGAGAGGACTTTTGCAGGAAAATTCATCATCATGGGGAGGAACACCATAATTGGTTACAGCAAAAGATGAGATCTCTTGCTCATTGGTCTTCTGACCACACAGAGGGTTCCTGTGGCTCTCATCTGAAGATGAAACTTCGAGATCGACCGAATTGTCATGAAGTAAGCCTTCATGAGGAAGTGTCCATTGAAGACCATCAGAATTAATGTTCCCACTATTGGGAAATGAGGGAGTAGAATCTTGAAATTCAAAAGATAATTTCTGAGGGCTTCAAGAACTCCAGCATCGAGCAAGGCCTTGTTACAGATTGGCTCTTGATATCCTGACTGTGTTGGGCGGGTCTTTTTCATAGACGCCTTATTACTCGCCATGGAAACCACTTTTTGACGAAAGTGGCTTCTCTGAGTAGGTGTATATGCCTGATCAGGAAAGATGGCCAGGTTAGGCTGATGATCTCCACTCAAATCAGGTGTATGTGCCTGACTTGGTTGCCCGTATGATATGTGGGAGTATTCCCCACAACCCTCTTGGACTGGAACAGATGTGTGTGTCTGTTACGGAGTGAATTGTTGATGTTTCACTCCACTGGTAGGGATAGATTTATGTGTCTTTCCCTAAGATGCTGCTGAAGTTGTTATAATATCCTGGAAGGCATCCAGAATATGAGCAGGGATTTGCTTCTGCTCTTTCACCATTGATAGAATATGCTTGGTGACTTCAGCTACCGGAACAGGAATATATGTCCATTATGGGCTTGGAGTAGGTGAATGTGCCTGCTCATATCCTCCTTTTCCTGTCAATGAATCCTGACAGTACTCAAGTGTAGGGGCAGAGAGTTGATTCTGCCTCCTATTTGTCGCCAGGGCTTTCCGAGTGACTTCTCTGAATGCTACCAAGTGATACTGTTGGTAGGCTTGATTAATACTAGTAGGTGTATGTGCCTGCTGATTGTACTTCACCAAACGTGGTTGACGAGATCCATCATATGTAGTCAGACGAGCCTGCTGACTAGCTAATGATGTATAAACAGGTATATGTTCCTGCCTATAGTACTCCACCGGAATTGCCTGGTGGGATTGGCGTGATGCTGCCAGACGAGTCTGCTGGACAGTGGAATTAAAACGGGCAGGTGTGTGTGCCTGCTCATTTCTTTCCACTAAGTTAGGTTGGTGGACTTCTCCAGAGATGGCAGAGATGAGAACTTTCTCACTATTGACCGGATTCCACCTTTGGTGGTTCTTCTTGCTTTCTCGGGTTCGAGGAACCTGAGTCAAACGCCTGGAGTCGGTACCCTCATCATGTTGAGGGTGCACTGCTGCACGAGTCTGGTACTGATTGTTGGTGGGATCCCTCAGGAAGGACTCCTGTCTGTTTGAATTAAGGCCCTGAGGGACCTGCTCATTCACCTCCCCAGAATAAGGGAGCGAATGGTGATTGCATTCTGGTGATAACGACCCAAAATGGTTGGAGACGGTAGTCAACACCGCCTGCTTCTTGATCACTGGTCGTCGTTGTTCAGACGACCGATATGAGTTGTTCACTTGGAGGGCTTGTCGGACAGCCTCCAGAGTTGGGATGGTACCATGTTGATGGTAATCCTTAACCAGCGCATTTGATACCCAGCGTTGAAGATGCTGAGTAGGTGATATCTTCCTTAGAGTGGACGATGATCCAACAGGAGTAGCAGCAGTGGCATTTGTAGCAGCAGTATTCACAGGTGTGAACTTGGGAGAAGCCATTCTAGAAATGCAGAAGATCTTGGAAAAGAGTGCCTGTTTGATTTAACAGACGTAATCAAGATAAATTCAGCCACTACATCTTTTGGATGAGAACATACATCAATGATTTTTTTTGTTGGCCCTCTCATTGAGTTTTAAATAGGGGCCTAAAAAATAGGTAAAAAATCATTTTAACTTGGTTAAGGATTCACGTCGGGTTCACCATTTTTGTTTCCCTCGGATTTCGGGGATGACCTACTTTTATGGGAGGTTCAAACATTCTGATTGGTTTATAATGGGTTTGTTTGTAGAACCAGAAACATCCAATGATTCCACATCAATTTAGACCTACTTTCCAAAGGTAGGGGGCGCTCATTAGTTTGTGGACCGATGAGGCTTAAGAATTTGCATTGGTCGAGAGGATGGAAGGTCAGACTCATCACACCTTTTTGAGGGGAATTATTGTCTACTCCGGGACTCTCTTTATAGATTTAAGTTATGTTCGTGAATCCTTATTAAATTACCAAGTATAATATGAGCTTTCCTTCAGATTTGAAAATCAATGATTAAATATGTAGGAAATTTAGAGAATCTTTTATATGTATTTGAGGTTCTTCATCGATAGAAAATCATCTTTATTTATTAGAGATTCTTGGTCAATGGTACCCTTTGACACATTTATATAGAAGTCTCTTGTTCATTATGATGACCATGCTGGTTTTAAAGCCACTCAGTGGGGCACTTGAAGTTTATTGTCATTCATAAGGACATGAATTATTTCAGAGTTGGGATCGAACTCGCAGATGGGCTACCTACGTATCCTTTGATTAAAAAAAGGAATCAGAACCCACATAGTTCGAGTAAGGGAGTATGATTTTTATGATTGATGGCTCAAAGAAGGATGTCATAATTAATTTTACACTCTAAGCTCACATGAGTCATGCTCGGTGTGAGAAACAAGAGGTATTGGTAAAAATTGGACAATTGTTCCATGAAAGATGCAATCATAAGAAATAATGTGGGGCTTATATATGTATGAATTCCCAGATAAATGATGGTTAGGATTTACTTTAGGGAAGAAATCTAGGAGTAGGGTCTATAAAGGTATATGTGGTTCATGGAGATTTTCAATACTCTAACTTAGGGCTTACTCTTGAAAAGGAGGACCAAATTAGGAGAGGACTTATGATTGGGTTTTACTCCTGAAAAGGAATCCCAGATCAAAGGTAAATTAGGACTGGTTAAGAGAAATTATGACTGGGGCTTACTCTTGAAAATGAGGCCTAGGTTAAGAGATTTGAAAAATTAAGGGACTTGGGGCTTACTCTTGAAGTTGATGCCCATATTTGATACTGGGGATTACTTCTGAAAAGGAATCCCAGGCTAAGTGAATTATGGTTGGGACTTACTCGTAAGGAGGATGCCCATATTTGAGACTGGGTCTTACTCCAGAAAAGGAAGCCCATGCTAGGGGATCTAGGGCTTACTCCTAAGGAGGATGCCCATATTAGAGGACTTGGGGCTTACTCCTAAAGAGGATGCCCAAATTAGAGGACTTTTGACTGGGGATTATTCCTGAAAACGAGACCCAGGTTAAAGATTCTCTCATCTTAAAGGATGAGGTTGAATGAATGAAATCTCAATTTTTAGTGACATAAAGATGTGTAAATCACTATTTTTTGAGAGATATTCCACAGAATTCCTTTCAGATAAGAAATTCAAATCCATAAATCATGCTATAAATGGCTTTGAAGAGTGTCTTGAAGACTGAATCTTGAATAGGAAAGGTGGAATGGCTTAAGAGTGGTGAAATGGGAAAGAAGGGAACCCAAAAAGGCAAGGGCGTGCAAGTCCTAGCAGGCGCGCAGGTACTGCGTGGGCGCACAAGTCCTTGTCACGTAGGTATACCTGCGCGAAACATGGGTACTTGCGCGACGGTTAACCAGCAGGGTAATACTTGAGTGACTCATAATTAAAGCCTTTAGAATCCCCTTGAGGTTCTTACAGAAGAGGGGCGTGCAAGTTCTATTGAAGGAGTAAGGCGGTGCGCAAGTGTGGCCTTTTTCCTTAAGGGCTGTCCACTCAGGTGCGCAAGTGTTGATGAGTTTCAACACTTAGGCCTTCCTCCCCCTCTTTAGATCTTCCGTTCTAGGTGAGAAATTACCTTAGAAGTGTTTTAGACGCTTTGATAAGAGACTAGGGCGCCCAGAGCTCAAATCTGAGTTTCTGAAAAAAAATCCTCCTCGAATGGGGGCCCCACAGGGTATATTTATAGGTAGGAGAAGACCTCGGGCGGTTATCACTTAGGGCACACAAGTCACTTGTGTGACCATCATGCGTCGCGTAATTCCACTTGCGCGACTATGAGGGAACTTGCGCGACTTATGGGAAATCTTCTCCTTGTTCATCCCTTTGTTAGTTTTTGATATTTTCTTCAAAGGATGAATCAATTTGTGCTAAGTCATTTCCCTTTACATTCCTTTGGACTCTGTGACAAAAAAGGAGTGTCAACACACACTTACATTTTAGCTTTCACAGCTACATAGGGAGTAACCTTTGTGATTACATTTGGAATACCCAGTATAGTATATTCCCTTAATCTCTTAGGAGACAACCAACAATTTCACTCCATCTCATTACCCAATTAATTGGAGTGATATCATGGGATCAACCACCATCAGTTGATCATAGAGCCTCCTATATTCATAAACAATTTCTAATAACCATAACATAATCATAACACATAAGATAAGAATAAATGAAAAATAACATTTCCACTTTGAAATCACATTTCATTTTTACAAATCCACACACTCATAAATTAAAATAAATAATTTGGAAATTAAATTGTAAACATGTAAAGTAAACATAAAAACAAAAAATCGACATAAAATATAGAAATTTAGTTCATTATGTATATGTTTGGAAAACATTCTAGGTTATTGAAACAATCAATCCATTTTCAAAACATAGTTAAAATTTTTAAAAAAAGACATTTGAATTGAAGTGTCCCATACCACTTTGAAAAATTTGAAAGGAATTATATTTCTAAAAAAATGATGTAAATATAAATAAATCCTTAAAACCATTATTGAAAACATGGACATTTATGATAATGACTTATAAGGCTAAATCATTAAAACATTTAAAATGATGTTATAGTTAAATAGTCTCTTACATTGAGTCAGAATCATCACGTACAATCTTTATCTTCCTGAAAAATAAAATTTGTTTAATTATTAACTTTCAGGATAAACTTTTTAAAGTTTATTATTCATTTTATATTACTTATTGTATGGTAATAACAAATACTCAATTATTTAAGTTCGCATTGGGTGCTTGGTCGATATTCGTTACATGAGTCAAAAATTAATTTGATATGATGGAAATAGTCAATATGTTCCTAATTACATCATCTAAAAAATAATATTCCTGAAATAAAAATCACTTTTATACGTCAATTATAATTTTAAATGAAACTATTATTTATGGTTATGAAAAATTAAGTATGTTACAATCAGGGAGATGGTAAACCGTACGTACGCTTGAATAACATTTCCATTTTTCAATGATCATTTTGGAGATAAGTTAATTATTACATTATCTTTAAATAATTACAATTATATAATCAATATAATATTAATAATTAAAATGTACTTATATATATCATACATGTGATGTGGTGAAAAAAATGAATCACATCACTTTGTGGAGGTGATAGTTCCCAAGTACGCACAAACAACATTATCATTTTTATGTGTATCAAAAGTGATAATATAATTGATATGTTACTCACCTATAATGATAATAAATTCATTAATATCACATATAAAAAATAATTCTATCATTATAACTCGTCTTGGTCTATAGTTATGGAAAATGAATTATAACGGTTAGTGGAGGTGATAATTTACACAAACGCACAAACAATTAATTCATTTCTCATTTTATGAAAAAGAGATGTATTTTGGTGATTATATTAACAAAATAACATGTCAGTTTATTGAAGATATTTTAGTTACTATTTCATCATTGTTGAAGGATATTTGAAGTAAGATTTAGAATAAATAAAATAGAAACACTTAATTAAAAATGTTACCTTTCCTTAGGATGATCACCTTCGATTAACACCTTAACACCTCTAAGGAAGGTGTTATTCCTAAAAAACCACTAGAATGTGGGGAGGAATTATAGTAAGGGTTTTTAGTAGATATTGGACTAATAAAATGGTTTTTTATGTGCACGGAATAGAGATGAATGGGTTCCCTTTTATATGAGAGGGGAGGGGCACTCTTTGAATTATTAAAAATAATAAATTAATATAAATTAATTTTGAATTATAAATCAATCAAGTATATATTATTTAGAATATAAGATTATTTTGGGTCATAATCCATTCATCCAATTAAAATTAGAATTGTTTTTATTATTTTTTATACCTTATATTTTTTTCAATCCTTATTAATTCTTACTATGACATTTTGTAATTTATACATTGAGAGTAAATGTAATACAATAAAATTCCAAATTAAAAAAAACAAGTCATTAATGAAATATTTAATATTAACCCAATTAGTTTGTATAAGGATTGATATTTATAAATTTTATATCATTTAATAAAATATTATTTATTTCAAAATGTCATAAATTACAATTTTGACACTATTCACTAACTGACTTTTCAAAAATATCATACAAACTTGATTACTTATAAAAAACTACTTAAAATTATCCCTAACATGTCAAAGGAATACATAAAATTCTTGTGTGGCATAAAAAAATTTAAAATTTAATTTATTCAAATATTATTAATATCATTTATTTGACTATTCCTTTAATAAATCAATTAATCCATCATTGTTGTGTCAAAATTAAATTTAATTATTTAATGTCTAAAAATTATAAATAATTTTCATGATGTGGATAAAAACTTTAAATTTTAAATGAAAATTTATAGTTGAATTTATATTCTATATAACCCTATATTAAAAATGATTTATTTTTTAAAATTTGAGTATGACATTTTTAGCTTATCTTTAAATAAAATATAAAAAATTTCATATTCTTAACTAAGTGGAATAAAAAGGTAATAATTTTAGACTAAGGTTGATTTTGGTTGTAACCCACTCATCCAAAGAAATTTGGAAAAGTGTTAGGGAAATTTTATAATTTTATAATATTATTTTTACCTTTAATTACCCGATTTATCCTAAACTGTGGTAAATAAAATAATAAAGTTACAATTCAAAAAAAATTAAGTTGATACCATTTTACTAAAATTCTCATATATATTACCACCATTAATTTAAAATTTTAAAAATTTAATTTACTGAAGTGGTTAAATTATGTTTAACACTAATCCCGCAGATGTGGCAGGAAGGCTGGTAAAAGAGACGTTCAAAATTACATGAATTTTTTATATCAAAATTAAATGTGAAATTGATTCTAGTGAGATAAATAAGAATAATAAATGTATTATTGATATATTTTGAGTTCAATATTCAGTTTAAATTATAATAATTATTATTTCAATGAAAAATCAGTTTTTAACTACAATGTAGTATTTTTCACTACTCATCAAAAAATTATACTATTTAGAAAAATACCAAAAATTCATAGTTAGATAATTTTGATATTGAAAATTCAAAATTAAGTTTATTTCAAAAATTATAATTTATAAAATCTTTAAAAAATTATTTGAAATGGTTTATCCATAAAAAAGTAGAAAAACTATGATATTTGAAAAATAATCCTTTTTTTGATAAAATTGACTTTATTATTATATCATGTCTAAAAAACATATACAATGAATTTCAAACATTATATTAAATTTATATTTCATTAATATAGTTCAACAAGAGTGAATTTATTATTTTATAAACATAATTATTCACATTTAAATAGTTTTTTTCATAAAAACATCTCCTTTAGATTTAATTGGTTTTTATTTTCATTTCTAATTAATTTGGTAACCAATGAATCATTATATAATCATGTATAAATCCAAATTTCATAATTTAGTTAATACTATTTATTTCCACCATTTTAACTACTATACAATAACTAAGACATTAAATAATAATATTGTGTTTGATTAAGCTTAAAGTAGTGTATTGTGTATGCTATCAAACATTGTATTTCCTTTGAAAAACTAGTGATGTTACCCCCTATAAATTTCTTCCTCTCAATTTGAACTTAGGATCGAAAACTATGGTTTTTACTTTTCAAAATACCTTTCTTGAAATCCCACATTGGAAAAATTATTAATAAGAATTCCAGTTAAAAGAAAAAAAAAGAAGTATGATTGTCACCAAAGATATCACATACTAGGGTTCCAGTAGGAAAATACAGACATAGAAGGGGAAAATAACTCTCATTGAATGATAGAATGTGATAGTGAACTTGATCATGGAATGTTAACCATTACACTACTGTAAATATTTGATACATTAAAATTCCTTTGATAAAAGTAAGAACACAATGTTTTTTCTTCAAGATCCTTTTCATAGAGATGAGGAATTATTTTACTTCATGAACTATGAACCTAAGAAAATATACTTACTTAATAATTAGAGCTTCAACCATTAATAAAATTCCACTAAAAACTTATATTTTTTTTCCCAAAAGATGTTTATTCAAGATGAGTTTTCTACGCCTAAATCAATTTTTAGAGAATCACATAAACTAAAAAAGAGTAACTATCTATTTTTTATTTAGTGAAACAATAACCAAAACCAAAATGGTTAGGATAATATAAGATAATTCCTTAAAAATAATAAACCATTGTATGATTAAAAAAATAGCTTTTAATCTTCAAAATAAAACATTAATACCCAATGGTCAACATATACCATTTAAAAAATAACTGTCCTTAATATTCCCCAAAAATATTCTAAAATTAGATTGAAACCCAAAAATTAATTTATCATATAATCTTCCAAGAGTTTTTTTAACATTTATCTCTAAATAACATAAATCAATATTAATCTCTCATACTAAAAAGTAGTTACCCTAATCTCATATTCTTAAATATTGGTTAATCATTTCAATAAATAACATTAATTTCCATAAGTCTATAATAAAATCAAATATTATTCCACATTATAAATAAAATTTCGTATCTCAAATAAAATCCCATAGTATTCTATTAACCTTAATTATATAAAATTCCCAAAATAGTGAACGACTTCTGAAATAACATTAATCTGTTTATCACCAAATCATTTTCCAATCCCAAGGTTATCAATTAGAGAAATATATGTTCCTAAATTCAACTTATTCTTCATCCATTGAATAATTTAACCAAAAATAAAATAGTCATACTAATTGGGGACTTTATGTAGGTCAGAGGTAGGTGATGCTCCCTTGTTTCCCTTAAGTTGTGAGTTCAATTCTCATGACCTTACCACATGCAACAGGTTGTCACACGGTCTGCAGGAGTCCTTTTTCAAAAACCATACAATTATTCTAACATTCCAAAAATGAGATAAAGTCCGAAAAAATAACCATAGCATCTTTTAACCTCAATGTTTATCTCATAAATTCCATTTTGTATCCCAAAATGTAATTACCCATAATTACCTCAATAAAAAATTTCTCCAAAAATACCGTTAATCGCATTAAAATTTCATAAATTAAAGTTTCAAAAGGATTTTCTATGGAACTGAACTTATGATCAACATGAAAATTATAAACTCATGATGATATCCATAACTCTTTCGAAAACATCCTAATATCCAATGTTGTTATAAACCATTATCTCATACCAACTGTAAGGAACCATAATTAAAACACTACATAATCTTTATTAAGACAATAATTTTCATTTCTTTCACATTAAGGATCCATTAAGTTTTATAGATTTCGAAAATTTGGCCATAACCCATACAAAACAACAACTATTAGAATACAAAGTTGACTCTTCCAAACAGTATCTATTTTTTACAAAAAATGAAAAATTTTTAAAATAACACATGATTACTTTTGAGGACGCATCTTTGATACATTAATTAAGTAATCCTCTTTTCCCTTAACAATATTGAGACCCATGAAAAACATTTTAAAAATTGGTGTGAGAACAAAAATCTCAATAAGGGAGATAAAATAAGGAAAGAAAATTTTAGGCCATGATTAATTATAAACCATGAAAACATTTTCACAAATTTATACTTTCCACCCATAAAACATAAGATATTTAGTTTACCTAATAAAATAGAAAGTTTCCTGAAAAACCCAATAAAAAAATAAATCATAAAGGTATCATGGAAAATAAATTCAATATCACACTTACATTGTATCTTTCAAGACTACACAAGGAGTAACCTTCATGGTTACATTTGGAATACCCAGAATTGTATATTCACTTGATCTCTTAGGAGAAAACCTACCATTTAACAACATATAGTTAACAAATTAATTAGAGATCTATCATAGACTCACCTACACTAAATTTATCATGAAACCAACCATATTCATAAACAATTTCCAAGAAACATAACATAATCATAACACATAAAACAAGAATAAAGGAAAATTAATATTTCAAATTTGAAAACACATTTCAATTTTACAAAGACACACACTCATAAATGTATACACTTTATTAGAAAATAAAGGTTAAAATTGTAAAGAAAACATTAAATCAATATAAAATCAATAAATTTGGTTCATGACATATATGTTACAAAAAAATTCCAACTTATTGAAAAAATCAATCCATTTTTAAAAACCAATTAAAACATTTTAAAAGAAGGCATTTGAATCAAAGTATCCCATACCACTTTGAAAAATTTTAGAGGAATTAACTTTTTAAAATGACCATGTAAATATAAATAAATCATTAAAACCATTTTTAAAACATGGATATTAATGAGAAATATTTAGAAGAATAAATATTTAAAACATTTAAAAGATGTTTTAGTTAAAGAGACTTTTACCTTAAGTATGAATCATCACATACAACATTTATCTTCTGGAATAATAAAATTTGGTTAACTAATTACTTTCAAAATAAAAGTTTTAAAGTTTATTTTTACTTTTATATGACTTATTATCTTGTTATGACAATTACTTAATTATTAATGTTCACATCGCATGATTTGTCAATATTAAGCACTTGATTCAAAAAATGACTTTGATATGAAGTTAGTAGTCAACATGGTCATGAGTATATCATATATTTAATAATAGTCATTAAATAATAATAAATTTAATATATAAAATATATGTTTAAATCAAACCATTAATTATGTTTATGAAAAATGAACTATGTTACAATCATGGCGACGATAAGTCATACATACACATGAGTAACGTTTCCATTTTTCAGTGATCATTTTGGATATAAGGTAATTATTATTTTATATTTATATAATAATCACAATATAATCAATATAATTCTAATAATTTAAATATACTAATATATATAAAACATGTGATGTGGTGAAGAGAAATGAATCACATCGCTACATGGAGGTGACAGTTCACACACACACACAAACGACATTATCATTTTTATATGTATCAAAATTAAGAACGTAATTGATATATTATTCAATTATAATCATAAATATGAAATTAATATCACATTTTGAAACTAATTACATAATTATAACCAGTCTTGAGAGAGGGTTATGTATAATGAATTATATTCGTTTGTGGAAGTGATAATTCACACATACACAGAAACAATTAATTCATTTATTATTTTAGGGAATAATAGATGGATTTAAGTGATTATATTAACATAATAACATATAAGTATTTTTAGGATAGTTTATTTATTATTACAGCATAGTTTGAAAATATTTTAAGGAATAAGTATAAGAAATAAAAGAGAAACACTTAATTAAAATTGTAAACTTTCTTTTCGGTGATCACCTTCGATTAACACTTTAACACATCTAAGGAGGGTGTTATGCCTAAGATAATTCCTTTAGAATGTGGGGAGGAATTTTGGAAAATATTTAGGGTAGATATTGGCCAAACCAAATGGTTTATGATGTGTAAGGAATTGAGATGAATTGGTTCCCTTTTATATGAGAGGGGATGAGAATTCTTGGAATTATTAAAAATATTAAATTAATATAAATTCATTTTTTATTCCAAATGTCTCAAAACTAAATTATTTAAAAGATATAATGATTTTGGTTAAAAATAAATTCAAAAAATTAAAATTATCAAAGTATTTATTATATATTAAACCTTATATTATTGTTTTAATCCTTATTATTTCTTACAATGACATTATTTAATTTACACTTTGAGTGTAAATATAATTTCTATAATATTAAAAAGGAAAAAAAAACTAGTCATTAATGGAATATTTAATCTAACCCCAATAGGTATGCAGATGAATTGAGTTTTATAAATTTTATATAATTTAATTACATATTATTTATTTTAAAATCTCGTAAATGTTAATTTTGACACTATTCACAAATTGACCATTCTAAAATTTCATAATAACTTGATTAATTATAAAAAAACTAAATTAACATATCTACAACGTGTAAAATACATCAATAAAATTCTAGTAGGACATAATAAATTTAAAAATATATTTATTCTAACACTATTAATATCATTTATTTGATTATTCCTTTAAATAATTTTTACATCATCATTGTGTCATAAATAAATTTAATTATTTAATGTATAAAAATTATAAATAAATTATCATGATGTTGATAAAAAATTTAAAATGAAAATGAAAATTTAAAGTTGAATTTATTTTCTATATAACCCTATATTAAAAATTAATTACTTATTATAAATATGAGTATGAACTTTTAACTTATCTTTAAATAAAATATAATAAATGACATATTCTTACCAAAATGACATAAAAATGTTTTAATTTGGGTCTAAGTTTGATTTTGGTTGAAACCCACTCATACAATGAAAATAGGAAAAGTGTTATGGTAATTTTGTAATTTTATAATATTAATTTTAACATTATTTACTCGATTTACCCTTAACCATGTTAAATAAAATAATAAAATTATTATTCACAAAAAATTACGTTGATCTTATTAGAAATTTTTTTTCTTAATAATTACAATTCTATATTTCCATTTTTAAAAATTCAATTCAAATAAGTGGCTAAATTAAGTTTAACACTAATCCTGTAGATGTGGCGTGAAGGTGAGTAAAAGAGACGTTCAAATTTTCAATAAGTTTTTTATATCAAATATAAATGTGAAACTGATTCTAATGACATAAATTTGTATTTCTACAAGTATTATTAATCTAATTTGACTTCAAAAATTAGTTTAAATAATAATAATAAATATTTAAATGAAAAATTAATTTTTAACTACATTACAGTTCTTTTCACTATTCATTAAAAAACGAGACTTTTTAGAAAAATACCAAAAATTCACCATAATATAATTTGATTTTCCAAATTCCAAAAATAAACATATTTTGACAAATATAATATATAAAAATGTGAAAAATAATATTTAAAATGGGTTCTCCATCAAAAGGTGTTAAAACTGTGCATTTTTGGAAAATAATGCTTTTTATGTATAAAATTGAATTTGGTATTATATCACATCTATAACAATATAATACTAATTTTAAAAATTATATTGAATTTATATTTCATTAATATAATCCCAAAAATATGTATTTTATTATTTTATAAACACAGTTATTCACATTTTATTAGTTATTCATAAAAGCATATATTTTTTAGTCAATTGGTTTCTATTTTCATTTCTAAGTAATTTGGTCACCAATGAATCATTATATAAACATGTGTGAAACCTATTTTTATAATTTATTTAATATCATTCATTCCAGCCATTCTAACGGCTAGGTGATAACTACAATATAAAATAATAATATTTGTCTTTTTGATTATGTTTAAAGTGGCATATCATTTACACCGACGAACATAGTGTTTCCTTTTAGAAACTCAGGAAGTTACAGGAAAGCTGAGTTTTCTTCTGGCATAGTAATATGTCTCTACAGTCAATGATATGAATTCAATTATCTTCATATGTGTGGAAATTCTCCAATTTTACCACCTTTCAATTCAGTACATGTGATGGATCAGGTATGTGCTTTCTCAAGAGTGATAAGTGGAATCATCATGAACATGATACATACTTGGTGGAAGTGCATAATGACAGGACACTTCTATTTTATGATCAAGGATCTCAAAGGGTCTAATTTACCTTGTCCTAATCTTCCCTTTCTGTCAATACCACACAACACTCTTCCATGGTGATATTAGGAAGAAAACATTGTCTCCAACATCGAACTCCAATTTCCTTCAACAATTGTTAGCGAAGAACTTTTTTGGAATCTGAGCATATTTTTTATGTTATTAGAAAGATTGAACCATCTCTATCATATCCTTATCTAGGTCATGTCCAATTATCTTTCTTTCACTAAATTCATCCCAACAAGTTGGAGTTCTACATCACTTCCCATACAAAGGTTCATTTAGAGCCATTTGAATTCTCAATTGGAAGCTGTTGTTATATGAGAACTCAACGAATGGGGAATGTTGATCCCATCCTTCCTTTAATTTCATTTAGTGTCATGTCATCATTTAATTGAGAGTATTAATAGTCCATTTATATTGTCTATCAATTTTGGGGGATGATAGGCCATGTTGAGATTCAATTTAGTACTCAAAGAATGTTGAAGTCTTCTACAGAATTTAGTTGTCAACCCTTGATCCTGACCATAGATGATCGAAAGTGGAACCATATGTCACATCACCACATCATTCACATATATTTTGGAAATTATTTCCAGTGATAAATAATCTCAAATAGCAATTAAGTGGGATGTTTTATTGAGTCGATCTATCACCACACTTTTCGCATTATTTCATTTGTATTTCTTTGGGAGACTAGTGAAAAAGTCTATAGTGACATTATCCCTGTTACATGTGGGTAAAGGAAATGATTTCATTGTACCTTTTTACTTCTTGGTGATATACCAAACATCATGACATATTCTCCACAATCTTCTTCTTCATGTTGTCCCACCAGAAGTACTAGAAAATATAACTTTACATCTTATTACATCTAGGTTGGATAGAGAAAGGTGGGCTATGTTCATTATCCAATATCTCCTTCTCTATATCCAGTGATGAAGTCACACAAACCATCATTCCAAACCAAATCATAGCATCATCATTGATGGGAAACTCATGTATCTTCACTTCCTTTATTGCATTCACATTCTTTTGTAGCTCCAGATCATCCCTTTGTGCGTCCTTGGTATTCTCTTAGATATATGGTTGGGAAATCATTTAGTCAAGGTAGTATTTATTCCCTAACATTATGAATTCCAAATCCAACCTTTGAATATACTTTAATACAAGTTCTTTCTCAATCCAAATATGGTATAGAGTATCATGTTATTTTCTACTAATAGCATTAGATACTTTATTCTCCTTTAGTGGATGGTAGTGATTACTGAAATCATAGTACTTTATTGTATCTAACCATCTTCTTTGATTCATTTTGATCTCCCCTTGTTTTAATATATACTTTATACTCTTTTGGTTAGTATATATATCACACTTTTCACCATATAGGTAGTGTCTCCAAATATTCTAAGTGAAGATCACAACTGCTAACTCTAGATCATGTGTCAATTAGTTCTTCTCATAGATATACAACCTTTATGAGACATATGCTATCAATTTATCAATATTAAATAGTAAAAAACCCAAAACATTCTTTAAATCATAATTTTATATCACAAAACCTCTCCATTTATTATTAGTGTGAGTACTGGTGTAGTTACTAACCTCTTCTTGTTCTTATTAAAATTTTCCTCACATTTTTCTATCCATACATGCAGTACCCCTTCTATGTCAAAGTTATTGTTAGGAAAAAAATCATGATAAATTTATCATAAAATGTTGATAGTACCTATCTAATATAGGAAAAATAAATATTTCTAGGACACGAGTGGGTTTAGTCAATTTCTCAATATCTTTTGTCTTTATACAATCCACATGAATTCTCTCAATTGTAATCATGTAACCCTAGAATACATTATTCTATAACTAAATATCCCACTATATGAGCTTAGTGTACATTTTTTTCTTCCTTTATGTCACCATCACAATCATTTGATGGTCTTCATGTTCATTTATGATCTTGGAGTAAATGAGAATATCTTCAATAAACACAATCAACAATTTGTTAAGGTAGTATCTATAAATTCAATTAATCAAATGCATTAATATTGAATATGAATTAGTAAGTCTAAAGGGAATCACTATGAACTCATAGTGTCTATACATAGACTAGGAAGAAGACATCAGAATATCTTACTTCTTCCTCTTTAGTTAATGATATCCATAATAAGGACCCAAATTTGAGAAGTACTAGGCTCCTCTCAGTTGACCAAACAAGTCAAGAATCATTGGAAGGAGATACATGTTCTTTATGGTGATATTTTTTATCTCCTTATAATCTTTAAACAATCGAATTTTTCCATATTTTTTCTTTAATAAGGTCACCCGAACAACTTAATGAGATGCAATAGGGTGTAATAATCCTTTTTACAAATTCTCGTACAGATACTTCTTTAACTCGTCAATTTCAATCACGATTATACTTTAGGAGTATTTTGATTTACGATAGCATATATATTATATCTATTGATAACTCAACCTCATAGTCTAGGGGATTTTTGGATAACTCCTTAGAAAATACATCAACGTATTCCCAAATAATGTGAATTTATTTATGGTTGATACCTTCCATTGACTCAACCATTTGTGCAATGTAAGATTCTTTATAGGTTATCAACACCATCATCATTGATTGATTTTCCAAAGGATATTTCACTATTAGAAATTGGAGATATATCCACACTTATAGAGCCATGGTTTTAAAAAACGTTGGCTATAGTTTAAGATAACACCACATGTCATAAATTACCTATGTATTTACCCCTCTTTCTCCTTGTGTTCTCGCAATCTCCATGCTCTTTCTCCCTATGCACTTTTGATCACCAACCCACCTTCTCCTGACCCCCTCTCTTTCTAAGATACCTTCCATGACCCTCCTCACTCGGTGCTACCACCCAACCTCCTTCCATTCTACTCTTATTACGCAGCCACCCTCCTTGGGGAGATCCTCCTCCAATGATGAAGTCACCCCACTGGAATCTCCACCAGCATTCCTCTTCCTCTTTCAATGCGGTCCTGCCGCAGCTATCCCACCTCCCTGCTGATGTGGCTCTGATGCGGCCTCCCCACCTCCCTGTAGATGTAGTTATGATGTTGTGGTGTGAGTTCATTCAAACCCTAAGGTACTCTTATGGTCCGATTATTGTGGGTTCTTCTTGATTATAGGGTTTCTTCCATATTATAGGCTTCCTTGGATCCGATAGAGGTCAGATTAGATCTCACTTTGATAATTGGTCAATAGTTTATGAACACTATATTTATATTTTGATAACACCTTATGTTTCTTATTATCGAGGGTATTCATATTACTTCTTTGGTTCTATTAAACCAGTATTTGATGGTTTCATTCCATTTTAACATGATATTGGTGGGTGTTTCCATGCGATTTAATTTTCTTTGAAAACCATGTGATTATTGTGTTTTTTAAACACATTATTATTTCATTACTATTATAATTTTATGCATTTTATTGATATGTTCTTATGTTTCTCATACATAACTTATGTTTATGTTGTTCCATATGTTTTTGAATGATGTTGTGTTAATGTGAAAATATTCTATTAGGAAATATTGGATTAATGTTATGTTTCTGTTGATTTCAATGATGTTTTTGTGTTAAAAAATATTTAATAATATTTTTTATAAAGGATCAAAAAAAATTTGATATCAGCTTTAAAACAAAAGGCCTGATTGAAAATTTTTATAATATGTTTTTCATTTAACTTGTTATACCCTTAGCTTAATCACCAATGATATTATGTTATATAAGAGAATATATATTTTATAAATTGAATGTGATTGCGATTTTATATTATGTGGAATGAAAAGATATTTTAAAAAAATGGTGTATGGGGATGGATAAAGTATTGATATTGTGATGCATTTCTATGAATTCTACTTTATATATGTGGTATATATCTTATAAAATGATTCCACACCTCCAGTAGAAAAATTTATGGGATCTTTGGGAATCTGAGTGGGATTTTGATTAATTTTATATATTATAGTATTCTTTCTATACTTATTAGGATCAATTAATGCATGGAGTAAATCTGTATAGACAGAATTTTACTTGGTAAGGGTAGTTAGAGAAATCCACTAATGTTATATATTATGATGTTCTTCAAAAGTCTAAAAGGTTATTCTACCTAAGTAGATCTTAGATAGTCTAACTATGATCTATGCATGTTACATATGATATAAGAAAAACATTACCTAGACTTTTCCTTACAACAAATCACTAATAATGATTTTATTTTATTTTCATCTTCTACTTACAAGGATATGAACTACTTTGCATTATCCCTTTTTAGGGTGAAGCTTCAATATATTCCATATCTTATTATAGTTTTCTAATAATTAAAATTATTTTATAGTGACTTTTTGGTACATAACTCACTTTGTTACTACCTTTGTATATTAATTTTCTATATTTTTTATAAAACTATTTGTTTACTAGATTACATGAAATAATTTCTTATTATATTTAAAACTTGTATTGAAATTTATTTTTGGAAGGTTATTAAATTTAAATGGTTTTTTTCATCAAAGAAGTGAGTTTTGGACATATTTTTCAAATGAAATGATTTATGTATGTACACGACAAGATTTAAGAAGAATGATTTAGAGCATGACCATGAGTTTTTTTTAAAATTAAATCATTAATTTCGTTATTTTATTTCAAAATAGAATTTATAAAATTTCGTGAAAAAGAAATCAAATAATTTTCTATGTAATCCAACTAGGAAACATTTCCCACACCCTATATACACCAATAATTTTTTCTAGACTCTGTGGATTTTGTAGGTACACGTTAAAGATTCTAAAAAGACCCTTCTTTTGGAATCCTTGTCTGAGGACACTTGTGGATTAGAACATGTTGGTTATTTTCAATAATGAATCAGGTTCATTTGTATATTTTTGGTTTATTATTATGGATTTTATTTTCTTACAGTATATATTCCTGCCAATTAATCTGAAACAGTATTTTTGGATCGATATTTATTATTGTTCTAACATTGTTATGTTATATTGAAATTGAGATGGAAATTTATTTAAAATGTGGATTTTTTTGGATTCCTTTTGATTTAAAACTACTTATTTTATCTTTCGTGGTAGTCCAACTTATGGACTTTACATATTGAATTCCCAATAAGTTTCCACTATTTCTTCATTTGTATTTATTATTGTGAAACAAATCCCAATATTGTCTTCAAATATTTTCAATTTGGTATGGTTTAGTGTTTTCTTGGAAGAGTTGATGTAATTCACACCATGGTGTAAGTATTGAATGATATTTGATATCATTTGGAAGAAGTATTTATTAATGATAATGTTATTTTGCATTGGGATGTACATATCAATATGAATATTCTTTATTCATTATTAGTTATGGATTCATGTATTATTTATCATGTATAGTTGAATCACTGATCCCATATAAAAAATAAGTCATTATATCTCACTTATTTTCCCATTATTTTCTTACAGGTGGTTTCTTATGATGAGTCTGGTTCTATCCACCGCCATTGATGGCAGTGAGTTTGAAATTAGATTTTTGTAAGGTTTATTCCATTTTTATTTTTTGGCCCAATATTAATTAATGATTTTAGTGATTTGTGGGTTCCTTATATTTTTTAGTTCATTTTTTTAAACTTCTATTTTCACATTGAGATTATTCTAGAAACCATTCTTTGTAACTATGAGTTTATTATCCGTAAAAGGAAACACTAAATCCAACAAGTTTTTCATTCAATCTAATTTAACTTCTATTCCATTAATGTTGTATTATCAGTATAAAATTTTTATACCTAAACTGAATTTCCCAATGTTTCTTGTGGGTTATATTTGTTGTTAATATGTTTCAAAATGTGTGTACTGGAGAATATAAGTGACAAATTGAGATTTAACCCAAAGGGTATGAAGGTGTGAACTATACAATTGGTTAAATATAAATTAAGTGTCATGTTGTAAATCATTTTTATATTTAATTAGATGGCTAACATAGGTTAAAATAATTGAGAATAGCTAGATGGTATAGTGGATAATCCACAAATGGTGTATTGAGCATGAAGGATAGTAGAATCAGTGATCAAAACACACTTAGATGATGTCTGTTGATGGATGAAGTTAAGGCTTCCATGAGAATGTAGTGAGCCACATGAAATACCCAAAAATGATTTTCTAATATGTTTTAATGTTCCTTGGAAACAATATGGATGATTTTTGATGTGTTTTAATAATCCCCACAATTTTTTGAAGTAGTTATGATTTTATTTTAAGAGTTTGAGAAAGATTATGGTTGCTTTGGAGAAACCTAAATTAATTTTAAGAATTACGAAATTTTTATTTTAAGGAGAAAAATGGATGAGTATCATATCTTATGAAATTTCATAAGATATGTGGTCTTTTATAAGATAGAGGCCTATGTAAGATTTTTATGTTTTATAATATAGTTGGCAGATTTTATGAAATCGGATTTTTGTTTGTTATAAGATCATCATAAGACACCATGAGTGTTCAGGGGGTGGTGGGGTGTCAGGGGGGTGTGGAGGGAGTGTGTAGGGAGGGGGTGCAGTGGAGGTGAAAGGTGTGTGTAGGGGGTGGGTACAATGGGTGTGCAAGGTGTAGGGGGCGGGGGGTGGAGACAATGTGTGCAGGGGGAAGGAAGTGTGTCATAGAGGGGGTGGAGGGGTGTGAAGTGGTTATGCTGGGTGTGTAGGGGGTGTGTAGGGTACATGAGAAGGGGTGTGTTCAGGGGTGGAGGGAGTGTGTATAGGGGGAGGAAGTGTGCAGTGGTGGAGGGAGTTTGTGGGGGGGGGGGCAGGAAATGTGAGGTGGAGGGGATTCATTCTTGAAGACTGAGTTGAGAGTTTCTAGAAATAAAATTATAAAATCACTTATAATATAGGTAGGAAAGTGGAGGCCAAGATTCATAAGTTGTTCTTGAAGACTTAAAAGTAGTCAAAAATGTATGCTACTAAAGAAGGATATTATTTTCAGATGTAGGGACATCTCTATACATCCTGGTGATCTAGTTCAAGAAGAGGAAGGAAACAAAGATCAATAGGTGTGATATCGGTTTGAAGAAGTGTAGTGGGAAGTTGTATTTGATCACTTATATAATATAGTGATACCCCACCTATGTAATATAGTGATACCAGTTTTAGGATGATAGCTGCACAAACCACTATAGCAATAATGGTCATATTTATGGTGGTAAATATGTGACATGAGCATCCCAATAACAGCGTGGATTGGGTTTTCTAAGAGGGTCTCAATCTTATAAAAACACATATTCCATACTTTAATTTTTATATTTCACTTTATATAGGTATAATATATGTTAAACAAGAAAACATACAAATGTATTAAATAGAAACATAGGTTAATGTTCCAAAGGGATTGAAAATTTATAAGAATAAATTTGAATTTTATAAAAATTGATCACATCTGATTCACCCCCCCCCCCCGTGTGTGTCTGAACCAATCTAATGGTATTAACAATTGGTATTAAGGGGGTGATCCTTTCATTTTAATATCCCCAAAATGTTTTTATAGATGTTAAATCTAATCAAGTTTAAATCAAGGAAAATAATATAAAATAGATTAAAACCAAGTTGTAGTAGTACAATGAAATACATTATGATAAATTTAAAAGTCTGCATAAATAAATGGAACATAGTCTGATAACATCAAATGATGTTGAGAATAATTATATTAATATGAGGTTCCCTGATTATTTAAAGATGGAAATGGGTTTCAAATATAAGGGAAATAATATGGAACTATGAAATTATTCAATTAAATAAATGGAGTCCATCCAAGAGATAAATGGTCAAATTGGATTAGTCCTTGACAATTCTAGTGTAGAGTTTAAAAGGGAGCCTAAAAGGGGTACTCCGAAGGATATTGAAAGTTTGTGTGGAAGGGAAACCAAGTTGTCCAAATTTTTAAAAATTTATGACATAGATTCCATAATAATTATAATTATAGGAAGATAAAAGTAAATAACCAATTATCACATTTTCGAAAATAGTTTCTACAATGAATGAATACACAATCAAGAAAAAGAAAGATCATGCACCAAAAGATTTTCTAATCACATTAGAAAACTAGTTTGAAAAGTCCAAGATGTTTGAGTAAGAATAAAATAAGGAAAATTTTGTACTTTATAAAATTGATAAACCTATATAAACTAAGAATAAAGGTTCATTCCAAAAGAATAACATGCTAAAAAATTAGTTTTCAATTTAGAAAATCAAGAAGGATATAGGGATGAAGAGTTTCAGGCATTTTATACATTCAAGGAATGGATTTTATATGTCAAGAACAATGTCTCATCCATATTTCTCACACTTAAGTACTCATGGAAGTTTACTTTATTCCCATTTTTTTGGTAATTGTTGATTTCTGAATAGGCAATTGAAGGTTATGTTTGAAAAATACAGATCTTATCCCCATATATGTTCTTGGGTTGTTCATAAAATCTCAAATCATTATGATTTGAGTTTAATGAGTGAGTAGAATATGATATCCATTATTAATTAAATGGATATCAAAGTTCATTAAGATATAAAGCTATGTATTTACTCTAGACTATGATGAACAGTTATATATTTCATAAAATATGTAAATATATTGTATCTATTTTAGAGTTTTTCTTCATGGTCTAAAACATCTGAACATATTTTTGATTTGATATGGAGGCTACTACACGATGAGGTTCTACTGTAGGGGGAGGGGGGCTGTGTGCATGTGGGGCTACTACAGGGGGAGGGGGATGTGAAGGGGGTGGGGGAGTGGTGGGAGGTTGAGGATTCAGGGGAATGGGTTATGCAAGGGGGAGGGTGGTGGGGTTGTAGGGTGGAGGGGATGTTATGCTACAACAGGGAGGGGTTGTGTAAGGGGTAGGGTAGGTAGGACTACTTTTGGGGGAGGGGAGGGGGATACTATTGGGGGAGGGGGGCTATGTGCAGGTGGGGCTACTACAGGGAGAGGGGGCTGTTCAGGGGGTGGGGTGGGAGGTGGGTGACGAAGGGGGGAGGGGGTTGTGCAAGGGGTAGGGGATACTACAAGGGGAGTGGGAGGGGGCTGTATGTGGGTCTACTAAGGGGGGGGGATATCCAGGGGTGGGGAGGTGGTGTGAGGTGGGGGCTATATGGGGGATGGGTTGTGCTACTGTAGGGGGGTGTGTAGGCGGTGGGGGTTACTATAAGGGGTGGTAGGGGGCTTTAGGTGGGGCTACTATAGGGGGGTTGTGCAGTTTAGTGGGGGAGGGGGGTGTTTTGTATGGCAGGGGGGGTGTTCAGGGTGCATCAAAAGTATGATATTACAACACATAGTATTATTACAAGGTTTACCCCCCCATTTGAGTTATTATTCTTCACATTGAATTTTTCCTCATTGTTTGACCCTTCAAATATTAAACAACAATAGTTACTTTCTTTGATGGGGAATAACCAATGAATTGATGAGAAAAATGTATTGTTATGAAGTACTACCCACAAAAGAGGAAGGATGAGCATCTAAAAATGGAATTCATAATAGTTTGGGTGCCCAGGATGGAAATGACCAAGATGATGAGGGAAACTGAAAAAATGAATTTTCATTACATTCTAAATTATATAAGGATTTTTCAACTCAGATGATGAGTGAATTTGAAGAAAAATACTTTATTAATGATCATGTTATTTATTATTAGGATGTACATATCAATATAAATATTATTTGTTCATTTTTTATAGACTATTGTATCATTTATCATGTAGAGTTGACACACTGATCACATATATAAAATAAGTCCATATATCTCATTTCTTTTATTTCTATTTCCTTATAGGTGGTTTCTTATGATGAGGCAGGTTCTATCCACCACCATCAAAGATAGTGAGTTCAACATCGAATTTGGGTAAGGTTTATTTAGATTTTCTTATTTGTCCCAATTTTAATTAGGGTTCTAGATTTTTGGATTTCTTATACTATTATAGTGCATTTTGAATCTTGTTGAGGTGGATTCAACTCTCCATTGATGAAGGATTACATGTGTATTCCTAGGTAGGAATATACATGTATAAGTTCCCCATTTATATATATTCACTAATGGAAGTATGAATATATATATTGGAGCTATGTGTTCTTATATATAGATATGAAAAATGCATACATGTGTAAGTTCAAAAGGGTATATTCAAGTATAAACATATATCTAGGGACCCCCTTGTGCATATTTTCCCATGAAAATATATACATATCGGATAGGTGTCCTTATATATATGTGAAGTTTCATAAATGTGCAAGAAAAAAAGGAAATTTGAGTTGTCGTCATCAAAAGCAGTGTGCCTTGAGGTCGAGGTAGGTTCCCTCTGCCTAAACCTTTAATTTGAATTATATAATTTCATGATTGTTTTAAAAATTTGTTTCCATAATTGATTTATTTTTTGAAAAACTGATTTTCTAATAACCACTATCTTTTTCAAGGAATAATTTAATGAAAATATAAAGCTTCTAAGTTTATTGGCTAATAAAATGAAATTATGATGTCATTTTATTAGTTGATTTGAATATATATATACTTTGTAAAACAGAAGAATTATCACCTGACCATAAAGATAAAAATTGTTTTTTAATGATCTATGTGATAAATGATACATGTATCTCAACATATAACTTGTTCAGGTTATATTATAATCTTTCATTGGAAAAAATAAAGTACATATGATGAAACAAGGCTCTTTAAAATTCCCATACCCTTTGAAAAATCACTTCCAAAATTAACATAAAAAAGAACATCTATTCTAGTTCTAGGTACTTTACAAGAATCTTCATGATTTTATGGGATTCAAATGGGTTGAATATAGCATTCAATGGAATAAAAAACACATAATTCTCTATCATTGTAATTAACACAAATCTCCCTTCATTTGGTTAGAAAATTATTTTATCCAACTCGACAGTAGTAAATGAAATCCACTTCACTTTAGAGATGACAATATCCTCATTTTTAGAAAACTTGATGTGAGAATTCTTATAAAAATATAAAAATGAAAAGAGTCGAGATACTCTTCTTGTGGCCTAAAATAAATTTTTTGGAATATTTCTCTTGGAAACTCAGAATTCATAGAGTTATGATACTCTTCTTGGTAGCCTGAAATTCATTAGATCAAGGTATACTTTTTCGAAGTCCAAAATGCATTAAGTTGGGATATTCTTATTGTAATCCAGAATTCCATAAGATAAGATACTTCTTTTAGAAACCATAAAACCTTTATTTGAGAATTTCCACCAAGAAAACTCTTATTGTGTATTTGGTACTAGTCTCTTAACCTTATTATCCAATTCTATGGTAGTGACATATTAAACCTGAAATTTTAGGCTCTATGTCCAAAGGCTCCACAACACCAACAATAATTATTAAAGAGAAATCTATTAACCTATTATTGAGTTAGTCTATGAAGTTAATCATTTCTGTAATTAGTAACCCTAACATATCATAGTATGTGGTCAGCTGGTAAGATTTCCAAGGTGCAGGGGGTAGGAGGGTGTGCAGGGGGTGTGCAGGGGAGGGGAAGGGGGTGTGCTTGTAGAAGGGGTGGGGGTTTACTAGGTTTTATTGCAAGGGAAGGGGGAGGTGTGGGGGATGTAAGGGGTGTGAAGGGGGTTGTTCAAGGGGAAGGGGTGCATGGGGTGTGCAGCGGAGAGGGAAGGGGTAGGGGAAATGGGGTGTGATGGGTTCTTTTGCAATGGATAGGGGGAAGGTGAAGGGGGTGTGCGGGGGGGGGGGGGGGGTGAAAGGGGTGCATGTGGTGTGCAGGGGGGTTAAGGGGTGCATGGGGTGTGCAGGGGGCATGCAGTGGGGACCAGGGGCTGTGATGGGGGTAGGGGGAGAGGGTGTGCTAGGTTATGTGGCAAGGGGAAAGGGAGAGTGTTGTGTGGGTGTAAAGGGTGTGTATGGGAGTGTGTAGGGGAGGGGGTATGGGGAGGGGGAGGGGTGAGATTGGTTCTATTGCAAAGGGTTGGGGGAGGGTGCAAGGGGTGTGAAGGGCATGTATGGTTGTGTTTCCCTATAAAGGGTCTCATATCACTAAAAATCGAATCATTCATAATATATCCAGCACCCTAAAGAGTGATCAAACTTTAACCCCGGTATAGTTCTCATATCTTGAGCTTGGGTAAAGAAAGAATCTACTAAAATATCATTATACCGTATAGAGAACTAAACACATGAGTCATCATATGGTTAGTGGGTGACATAACCCAATGAAAACCATAAGTCTCAAACTCTATTTAATCCTCCAAAACCTGATGACTAGGCTCACCTTGAATCCTATGATGTTTTTCACCAACACACATGCAACATAGTCAAATTATAGGGTTTAATTAGTGAGAGCTACCATCCTCTCCACATGAAGGAAAATCAAAGAATAAAATAATATTGAATCAACCATCAATATTTGATTCATGGATACCACCTAAAACAATCCCTGAATTGAAGCCATATTTCTCTCTCATCAGTAGAAATAATTTCAAATAATATAATTTTCTTTTCAATACCCTACCTCTGTATCTGGAATAGATGTATATGGAAATATTTCTTTTTTTGATAAGACAAATGCATGATTATTGGATAAAATTTGTGTGATATAACATAGGAAGGACACGATAACAAAAACCAACCATTTATATTACATTTACTATCCTGATTATACCTTATAACCAGTTTTATAGTGTTCTTATTGATCAATATATTATCAAAGTTCTTCTGAATAGATACATTTGACATCAAACCATTATTGGGGCATCTGGTCTGATAAACCAACAATTAACCCCTTAACACCATTGCCTTCATTTTATCAAACCAATACTAATATAGACATAAACTCTAAACATACCTAGGATTCAAACTACATTGATACAATTCTATCAGGACACAAACTACTAGGACCCAACTTGGGCAGGTGATGAGTTCGAAGTTCCACCCCAAGGCTTCCTTAGGAACATTTTTTTGTGGTAGGGGAGGATTTGAATGTGCATGCATCCTATTTTTTTTCTAAAATGAATAACCTATTTCCATGGTTCCAAACCATGGCAACATGGTTATAGTCACAAATTTGAACCATGGAAACATGACAATATCCACAGTTTTTATCTGTGGAAATAGGCCTATAGCCATATGTTTCAACTTTGTCTATGGGTATTCCATGACTTTGGATTCTTCCATGGTTTGAAAATTGTGGCTATATGGCTGTTTCCACAGTTCGAAACTCTGGATGTAGGGCTGTTTCTACATTTCCAAACCATGGCTATAGGTTTTTCCCTATATCCACACCAATACCAGCCATGGTTTACGAAACCATGGATATATCCTTAATTTTTAGTCGTGTTCACAATGTTTATTATATTTGTAAAGTATATTTATATGTTTTGTAATATTAAGATATATTCCCTTATCCCAACAGTTTATCTGTGTTTTATATAACGAGATCCAATACATGTCTAGTATAGCATCATAATTCCACTAAGGGAAGTATTAGAACATTTTAGGAAAGAATCCTCCCACAAACAATTATAGGAGAAGAGTCTAACAACTAGGTTATAATGATTGCACCAATATGTTTTTTTACTAACATCTCTACTTCATGGTATCAGGGGTTGGAATCAATAATTCTAGAAAATGTCCAGGATACAATGGAAGGCGTAGAACCTGAAATAAATAATATTTTTTTCATTCTTGAGGGAATATAAACTTTAACTTGTATAGATCCATTTTTACATTCTAATTCATAAGTAGTGATGGAATAATCATTAAATTGGTCATTTGGATTTAATGGTTGCAGATTCTAATCAAACTAATGAACCCATGGTTTAGTGCACTGGATTGTATAGTGTCCTTATACCCTATATTTAATGTATTGAACCATGGGCGGTGTATTAAAAGTGCCTTTCTTTCCTCTATCATGTTGGCTGACTTATTCATGTATCTTTTACATTAATTACCTTCATTTCCTTCTCTACAAAACATGTATCATTTCTCCACCCCTTTGAGATAATTAACATGATGCTTCTTCTCACATTTTTTACATGGGGGAAGTTGGATCCTCTTTCCTCGATTTTCATTTCACCCAACACCATGAAACTAAATTTTTATATTTCAATCTCCATAACCGTGGTACCAGTATTAAAACCCTATATCTACTTTGAGATCATAATGAATCACTTATTCATAATCTACAAAGTATTATATATTCAAAGACTTTTGAAGGAGTGGTTTTAAACCACTAAATAATATATCTATTTTTCAATAATTTTTTATTACAAAACATGAGGCATATATTGCAATCCTAGTGATGTTTTCCACATAATACATGACATATTACCCTCACATATGATTCATATTAATGAATTATCTCTCTATATCTTCTTGAATAGTTAATGGGAAATATGTATTAATAAATTTTTTCTTAAATTCCTCCCACTCCATATCATTTTTTCGTCATTCAGTTTGGTTTTCTTAATCGATGACCACTATTTATTGGATTATACATATAAAAGATAAATATAGAGTGTCAAATTCTCTTTATCAGAATAAGGTATCACATTTAAGATATTCTCTATTTAGTTTACCCACTATTCCTTGACAAGTGGATCAGAATATCCACTAAATATCAATGGTGGTTATTGTAAAAAAAGACTCAATGGCTACTTAATACTTATTCGGTGAAGTCAAATGTTCTATGTGGTTCAAGTTATTTTTCATAACTTTATTATGATGGGAAAGTATCAAGATAATTTCTTGAACTCCACGTCGCATGGCATTGGGTATTTCATTCGAGTAAATGTTGAATTATCCCTCACATAGGTTTTTTGGATTGGTTTCTCCCGGATCCCATCATTTTCTAAAATAGAAAAGTATTGAACAAAAATTAACTCAAAAAGGTAGGAATGGATTATTATTTTATCCAATAAACACTAAAGGAATATCTTTTGGGATTCATATGTATAACATTTAATAAAATTATTCTTCTATTGTGTTTTACTTATACATAGACGTATACTTATGGTTTTCACTATTTTTTCTTATCCTGATTTAGAAATTAATTAAACCATTCTCTGATACCAACTATAGAGACCCTAATTTTCATTATAAAACTATTACATCATTTTAATGATAATAAAAATAATAGAGATACCAATCCAGGAAAAAAATGGTTAGTAAATTTGGTATATTAGGCTCACACATAACATGTACATAATAAAAAATGATCATTTATTTAAAACCTTCATCTTTGTCCTTATAATCTTATGTTATCCTTAGTAAATTTATTCACCTAAGATATGCATAAAATAAATGCCTAAGATGTATTCCTATTAAGAGGATGAATACAAGACTTTAATTAATATAACACAGGTAATCATAATAATAATCATCACATCATAACATATTATCATCATTAAAATCATGAGGGAATCATGTGAAAAATGCATCAAATTTGGAAATTCATAGAAAAGAAATATCATGTCATAATGCTAAAATACCACACATAGTTGTGAACGAAGATAGATTCATGTTCACACATAACATTAATGATTAATCATTACATCATATTTATAAACAAACCTGCAACATGTTCACACATAATCCACATATATCATTATACACATCTCATTACCCAATGCATTGGAGGGTTATATAATTCTATTCCCACTTGTCACATCAAATTGTTTACACAATCATGTATTCCGCACAGAACATACAACAATCATAGTCATTAAATAAACCCTAGGATGAAAATCAGTTTCATAATGATTTCATAAAGAATACTTTCATGAATAAAATTTTTGATTCCCAAGATATTAAGGTAAATAATAATTATACATGAAAATTCATTATTCATGAGAGGAAGAGAAGCATCTCAAGAGGAGTAAAATATAATGTTTTTGAAATTTAAGTCACTTTGAAAAAAAATTGTATTTCCTTTGGAAAATTGTTTTACAAAGTAGGAAATGTATATACCTAAAATAAAAGGTAAAGTATATTTTGAAATAAATAATATAAAAATTCATACCATGTAATAGAGAAGAAACCAAAGAATAGAATTGGGTTCGATAATCCCCTTACCTTTATTCAAATTTTATTTGATCACTTTTACACCTCATGGATAATAAACCTATATTTTTTAAATCATTGAACCATAAATGAATTATAATAATGTTTACAAATATTTATCAATTACTTTAATTTGAATGTATTTATTTAATTAAATTCTTATCGTGTAGTCATTTTGATATCATTTTTTAATTAATAATTTCCTATTTTTTTCCCGGTTTCACTAATTTTTTCAATATAATTTATATATTAGTATAATAAAATCTAGAAGATTATAATAATTGTAATTAATTTTTTTGTATATTATATATAATTTATAATATCTATCCCTAATTATGGTTATATGTGTTGGTATAGTAATGTCTTCATAGGTGGTTAACCAACCTTTGACGAGACATTGTCAGGAGAGAGGAAAGGGAAGTTTTAAATTTATATATATAGTAAATATGATACTAATAGTAGGTTAACATAATTAATATAATTTTAAAATACAGATAAATTAATCTTGTAATGATTTTTTTTGAAAGGGGTGATGAAAAAGAAAGGGAAGAAGAAAAAGATGATGATGAAAACTAAAAGAGTTAATCAATACTTACTTAATCATTGGTATAGTTTATTTTGATGCAACTAAAAATATCTTCATATTTGGTGTTGTATGTAACAAACCACCTTTTCATCAAAGGTATGGATTACTTTTTATCAATTTGTATTCGTATTTTATGTTGGTAAATGTATGTTATGACCTAAGGGAGGCCCGAGGAGTGTATATGGTTTGTCCGGAGCTCGAAGTTTTAGAAAAGTGGCTAATAAGAATGGGTGCATATATTGTTTTAATCATTCATCCCAGAAAAACATATTTTATTAAAAAATGTGGCCTATTGTATGTAGGGGATATAGCCTTAGTGCATGGTCTGCACGCGGTTAGTCAAACCGTGTTCCTAACCATGCGGGGTTCACATCTTCGATAGGAAACTATGCATGGTTATCACATGTTTTGATAAACCGTGCACCTAAACTATGCTCATTTATGTTTTTGGAAAATTTAATATATCCCCTAAATAATGTTAAAATCATTATTTCCTTTCCCTCTGGTTTTCCAGTGACTGTGCAGTGGGCTCTTCTTATCTTTGAGCTCAAACCCTTCAAAGCTTGGATATCCTATATCTCTCACCTCAAGAATCCATTTTAATTTACTTTAGAATTTTTGGATTTCCAAAGGTATGTATAACCTCATATACCCCTATTTACTGGGTTAATATTGCAATCTATTATGATATTTAGATACAGGCCCATTCTAAATATTTTCAGGGTGTTAGACTGAAACTCAGATCTCTTCCAACCTACTTCAAATCCTAGGTCAATATCAAGAGAGGCTGTATCTACTACCCTAAGGTGGTCACGTAGATTTCTGTATGAGTTTTGTTCATTTTTTATTTATTCCACTATTCCGTATGCTACCCTTTTTTGATCATCTAAATTGTTTTGGTTTATTATGCCTAAATGAACCTAAATCCTTGATATGGGTGAATTTGTTCTTTTTTAGGGGTTTATGAATCACAGATACCTTATGTGGACACAAATAGGTGTTTCACCTTGAATTGGTCATTTTTTCCAAGTGGATCAAAATGAATGGAACCCAACATAGCTTACTTCTTGAATTTTTAATGTAATATCCATCAAGGCATGTATAATTAATATACCCCTAGGTGCCTCATTGGTTCTTGGTCCTTTTAGACTTGTAATTACCCAGGTTGTAATTTGACTTATTTCCCTTAACACTTTCCATGAAACCTATTCCTTATAAGCCAATTTTCCATGTTTTGGAAAATTGAGTGAGACGACCCTATATAGGATGTCTCACACAAAATGTCATGCTTTTAATGAAATGGATCCAATGGTGTTCAATTTAAATGATCCCTCAATATGTTAAGCATGTGCCCCCTTATTTTTCCTTATGAAATGTTTCTTTTGAAATGAAATGGTGTAAGTGGAATTAAACATGGTTAACGGAACACATGGGAGGTTTTTTCACATGTGTCATGTTATATATTTAATCCTTCTTGGGTTATTTGAAAGGCCTGATGGCATGACATAAGAGGTAATTCCTTATGACCATATTATTAAACATGAACATGTTTATCTAATGGACTATATAAATGATTATGAACGGGACATAAAGCCTCATGCCCATTATAAATATTATATGACCATGTATAGGATGATAATGATGGTAAGGGACTCAGTAGGGCATGAATACACATGCTCCCCTTACATTGGTGTTGGGCATGGATACCCTCACCAGTGCTTCAATATGGGTTATGGGATTTTGAGTGCCATGTTCCATCAAGAGTATTTCCATGACATGCACATTATTGATCCTAAGTGTTGGTGATGATGACCCACCACTATATTGGGATGTCGGTATTATTACCACCAGAGTAGATCTTATCATCTTGTAGACTGGTGTTGGATGCATGCATGTTACATCCTAGTCCCCTCCAGTATATATATGGTGACATGATCAAACATACTAGCCATGAGAGAAGTATGTAGACCTATTAGGTGTCCCATAAAAACCTAAACGATAGGTTATTTATTTTTTCAGAATTACTTTACTTTCCTACTTATACCTACAAACTTTTTAGTTATTAGCATCTAATAAAATTACATGTAGACACCGTTGGTGGTGGACTACTAAGATTCTAACTCAAACCCTAATCGGGCCTCCATTGAAACCTATGAAGACTATGTTTCTAAAAGAACTATTAAGGGTAAAGGACTTTATATAGGTTTTTCCCTATACTTCATAGCTAGAGCTTAGGATCAGAGGATCGAGCTTCAGGTCAAGATGCTTGTGGAGTTGTTTTTTTTCCTTTTGTTTCCTTTTTACTACTTCATAGAATTCTTGTATCTGCTCATTAATTTATATATTACTAGAATTCCATGAATCATTATATCAAACATTAACGTTGAGTATTTTTTTTATATTTATTAGTTGATTAGTTTGTTTACTACTATTGCTTCTTACCTTTATATTACCTATTTACATTTCCATTGTTTATTATTTCTGTCTGATATATCATGTTTCTGATACTATTTATTATTTTTTGTATCCTATGTGCTACTCTGACTTGACGGTATGGTCTCCCCTCTTTACAACCTTTATACCCTCACTTCTAATCGGTAGCCTATGGAGTAGAGGGAGATGAACTTAAGTTTATGTATCCAACAGGGCTCGAGGCATGAGTTAAGTGACATTCAGGTCTAGGATGTCACAAATTGATATCATTGGGGATTTTTTCTTGCTTCGCTATTTGGAAATAATAGATTGAATATTGGTAAATTCTTGTGACTTGGTCATAGGCGATTCTTTGGTATTGTGGACCCATGTATGGGGTAAAGTCTATGTTTCCTGAATTATCATTATTGTTCTTTTTTTGACTATTACTGTTGATACGATTTCACCATTGGGTGATACACATGACTTGTGATGTTATTGATAATTATGTCACTGAAATTTGATTTCATTATTATCACCCAATAAAATGAGGTATCTGCATTGGATCACACATCACGATAGGATATGAATATGCCATCCATTGTTTTCATGTTATGTTTAATTTTCAATGAGAATTGCTTGTTACATAGTCATTGTGCCAATATATATATATATATATATATAGTTTTGATGAAATTGTTTGTTTCTTTTGAATCATATTATGGTGTGAGGTTAGTGGGTGCCACATTTTAATTAACAAGGTGAATGGGACCTTATGGATCAGAAAATGAAATTCCATCTAGATTAACCATTCTAAAGGGAAATGACATCCAAGTGAATTCCATATTTTGGTTCATAAGGTGTATGGCTCTTTATAATAAAGAAAATAGTAAATCATTGAATCTAGTTATTTCAAAATGCTTTAAATGTTTAAATGAGTACATTTTTAATATTTAAAATAACCTATAACTTGAGAATAACCATATTTCACATGACTAACATACAATTTTTAACGGAACCTGACCATAGTAAAGGGTAGTGGGTGTTTCTTCATTCTTATATACCATTGGGTTCTATTATATCATTTAGAACTAGCCTTTTAAGCATATAGAGAGGCGTGTTAATTATTATATAAAGGTTGTAATTATTGTCTTATATTCTTGAATGCAATCTTCTAAATTGGTTGAATCTATTCTGAGACATTCATTTGGCATTATAGTAATATTCCACAATGATTTCCTTAATAAATTATCCCTGAAGGTGGTGATGATCAATTTCTTGAGGTGGATGGCCATGATTAGCCAATCATTCCTCCTACCAATCCACCTTTGGCTCTTCTTCCTCTCCCTAATATGGGTTTCGAAACCCATTTTTGAGATGGTTTCCTATGTATGTTTTAAAAAATGCAAGGTGGAGTGAGACTTGTCTCATTTATGGAATAGTTGACCTATGAGTTTTAGAAGCAAGATCCTCCCACCCTCTTAGGGGGTGGTAGAACACTTGTTATAGAGTCTTCAATCATGGTGATATTGTCTATTTTTGATCACCTAGAGATACCTCCAGAGAAGAGATACAAGTTATGTATTTATATGCTTCAGGACTCAGGTAAGAGGTGGTGGGATGTCATCACCCAGGAAGATTAGTATAGAGATATTATTTTAGATGAATTTTTGATCATCTTATATGAATACTTCTTTCCTCAGGCTGTGAGGGATAAAAGGGATAGAGAATTTATTATCCTTTAGAATGAAACCACGTTATTTGTGGATTACTCATCATGTTTCATTGAGCTGTAACAATTTCTTCCTTCTCTATCTACAGATGATATAAATATTTCTAGGAGATTCAAGAATGGTTGATGTTATTCCATTCAGTCATAGGTCAAAATAATCTAGTTGACAACCATATCTGAAATTGAAAACAAATCACTAATTATAGAGAAGAATCTGAGGGAGGCTGATGGTGTGAGCTAGGGTGGTTCAACAACTAGGACATCTAGTAGATTTTATTCTAGGATAAAGTGATAGTTTGAGGTATCTCATAGTGGTAGTAGTGGTTAGGCTCTTCTGATAAGTAACTCTCTTGTCTGTCATTGGTGTGGAATGTCAGGGCATGTTAGAAAGAAGTGTATGAGGGAACCATTTGAGTGTAGAGACTATGGATGGATGGTTCATATCTTTTGTTTATGCAAGAATTTCTCTTTAGTTCCTAGTGAGTAGGGATTTTCACACACTCCTTGGTCAAGAGTGGTAGAAGCAGGATCATGGCCATTGGGTAACTGGAATACTGCCGATCGATTAGGCCGAAGTGGCGGTCGAGGCAGAGGTAGTCAGACTTTTGATAATCAGTGCCAACAAAGTGGGTTTTCTTAGGGTAGTTAGGAAGTTAATCATGGATGTGACACATACGAAATACATTCAGTCTATACTACACCATAAGAGTAGCGTTCTGAACAATATACTGTACAAGGTACCATTCTAGTTACCTAAAATTTAGTGTCTTTTTTGTTTGATATAGGCGTGTCTCACTCATTTATATCTAGGACAATCACTGAGAGTCTAGGCCTCGACATCGAATACTATCATGGCAATATGACACTAGATACACCCTTAGGTATCCATTTCGAGGGAGTTTTCCAATGTCAGAATTTCCACCTTGAGGTAGGAAGTTATATTTTTGTGTGGAATATATACTTCATCAACATGTAAAGATTTGATGTAGTCATTGGGATGGATTGGGTAGCTCCCTACAGAGCCTGTATTGACTAATATAGTTAGATGGTGAATTTTGAAACACCAAATAGAAATATACACATGCATAAGGGTGAATAATATCTTAGTACGACATGAGTAGGACCTAAGAAGAAAAGGCTGGGAAGTGTTACAACATAGGTCTCCAGACATTCTCTCAATGTACAAGGGTTAAAAAAATTATATTTCCTCTCACAGTTGAGCATTTCAGAGAATTTTTTCTTGAAGACTTATCTGGTTTACCTATGGTGTGAGAGGTAGAGTTTACTATTGATCTTGTTCGAGGAGAAGCACATGTGACCAACCCTCCTTATAGTACATCACCTAAGGAGCTTATAGAGCTCAAGAATTAGTTGAAGGATCTAGAAGTGAAAAGATCTATACTCCACAACACATATATTTGGGGTTCTCTAGTCCTCTTTTTAGTGAAGGAGGATGGTAACCTTATGCTTTGAGTGGGCGGCCATCAATTGAATCAACATATTATCAGGAATCTGTATCCCCTGCTTAGAATGGATGACTGTTTTTATCATCTTTGAGGAGTGATGGTTTTTTCTAAGATATATTTGAGTTCATTTGATCACCAGTTTCTTGTTAGGACTTTGTATATACCTTGCACAACATTCAAGATAATGTATGGTCTCTATTAGTAACTAGTTATTCCATTCAAACTCATGAAATCACCTAATGTTTTCATGGCTCTTATGAATATGGTTTTCAACCAATATTTGGATTCATTTGAGGTTTTATATATTGATGATATACTGGTGTATTCTCGATCAATACATGACCATGAAACCCTTCTTGAGATCATGTTGAATACACTGAGGCTGAATCACCTCTATGATAAGCTCATTAAATACCACATTTGGATCAATAAATTCTACTTCCTATGTTATATCATCTTTGAATTAGGAGTTTCTTTCAACATAAAGAAAGTGATATCTGCAGTTTATTGGGTGCATACCAAGAATTTATTTGATATTATAAATTTTTTGGGGATTGAAAATTACTATGTATGCTTCATCAAGGATTTCTAATGCCTTGCAATTCATCTTAAGGGATTGAGAAATAAGGGTCTGAAATTAGAATGGCCTGAAGCTTGTGATGGATCCTTTCAAGAGATGGAGGGAAGACTGAATCTTGCATCTATACTGATTCTTCTAGAGTCAGGAAGTTCTTATAAAGTCTACTATGATGCATCAAGTGTTGCAATTAGAGTGTTAATAATGTAGCATGAGCAGATTTTTACATATGGTTCTCATCAGTTGAGGACTCACAAATGGAGCTACCAGACACAATAGCTCAAGCTCAGTATAGTTGTTCATGCCTTATGATTCTAGAGAAACTATCTTCTGGGAGAGAATTTTTTGGTGTACACGGTTCACAAAATCCTCAAATAAATCTTCATACAATGGAATCTGAATCTCCGGTAGTGTAGGTGGGTCGAGTACATAAAATCTTTTAATTTTAATGTTTCTTAGACTATAGGAAATGAAATACATAATCCAGTGACCTGAGGCGAAAGGCATGGACATGGAAGTTCAAAAATCCAACGATGAAAAGAAGTTTATGTCCTTATTCACAGAGATTCATGTTGAGGTACAAGGGTACCATGGTCATACAACCCTCTAAGACTTAGTAGTGACATCTGATCTTCTTGAATGAGTATGGTCAAGACAACTATCTAATTATGAAGACCTTGTTTTACATGAATGTGTCTGATATGACAATACATCTTCTGGTTGGATGTTCAATGAGTATGATACTATTTTTTCCATGGGAATGTATGGGACCCTAAATACATTAGAGAAGACCAAATGGATGATTTCCAGACCTTATCATGCACCGGTCACCTTGGTGTCACTAAAATATATTGAGAACTGTGACGAAAATACTGGGGGCCCAGCATGAAATGTGAGATAGTTGGATTTATCACTCAATGTTCCATCTGTAAAAAGGTGAAGGAGGAACATCAGTATCTGATAGGTCTTCTTCAATCAATTTCCATTACTGAGTAGAAATGGAAAGATGTTCCAATGGACTTCATGAATGGTTTAACTAGATCACCTCATGTCAACGACGTAGTGTTGGTTTTCATTGATCATCTGATGAAGGTCTCAAACTTCTTACCCATGTGAGAGACCTTATCCATAAATTATATAAGAAGGATGTACGTCAAATAGGTGGTATTTTTCATTGAGATCATTGTTCTATCATTTCTTATAGAGACCCTCATTTTTCTTCATAGTTCTGGGATGGGTTGTAGAGGGCCTTATGTAAGAACGTAATTATCAGCAAGGTCTATCAACCAAAAACTGATGGACAAAGGGAGTTTACAATTCAGGTTATGGAGGATATGCTTCTTGCATGTGTACTCAGCCTTTTGGGGTTCCTGTAATGACCTGAACTATTATAATCATAATTTCCCTTTTGATTTAATCAGACATATTATTAAGTAAATAAGGTTATAGATAAGAAATGTACTCCATTTGTTTTATTATTTCCAATTTAATTTAGATTATTGTTAATTATCTTTACCATTGATAATATTGCTATTGAATAGTGATCACATGGTTAGTATAAATATAGGGTTTTAACAAATCCAGTTATCATAGAAAAGGGAAGTGATGGCCTCAACTAGTAGGATCGTATCCTAAACAGACCATTTACTTGAGATTTAGAGGGAGAAGTATAATTCTAGGATTTTACCTTTACCAATCCCATTCTAAGATCAAAAAACAAAACTATTAGAGAAACCATTTGTGGGATAAGTTCAATCCCTTCAAGCTCACAACCCAAACCATGTTCGCCGAACCGCCCCATAAAAGTCCCACCATCACGCACCATACACTCAGGGAATTTTCCTATGTATGAAAGGGATATATAAAAAGACCATAGAAATATGATTATGTATATTATTTTTTATATAATAATGAATATATTCTCATCCTATTATTGTTTCTTTGTAAATGTTTTTTACTTTCATACAATATAGGAAAAATTGTATTTTTGGTTATTATTAAAATTTAATTAATGAATTTATAAATTAATTTATTTTTTAAATAAATACTAATTTAATGATATATTATTATTAAATATTTTTTTATCAAATATAAATGAACATATAATTTTTATGAAATCAAATGTAATTTTTATTAGGAATTGAAAATTATTATTGTCAAAACTCTTCATTTTTAGTAAAGGTCAGTCATTATTTTAAAATTAACATATAACATTTTTGGAAAATTATTTAGATAAAATTAATATTATTTTTGGGGTCAAAACATCAAAATTATCCCATGGTGAATTTCATAATTTTCTGGGATAGTCAAATTTTTAGGTAAAAATTAAATACCTTATAAATATACTTTGTGTTTTATGACCTTATAATGACCCAAATGTGATGTAATAAGTAATATAAATTGGTTACACAAAAAAATATATGATTTTATTTTTAAATTACGTGATTTTAAGTTTATTTTACTAATTTTATAAAATCTTTGTGAATCCTACAAAACATAAGATATATTTTATGGTTTCATAATCATTTTGTAAGAGTGTGACTCTCCTACACATCACCAATGGTAATATTTTAAGAATTTTGTCCCTTGGACTTACAAAATTCAGTAAAATACTCCCTTTTGTAATAAACCATTGGCATAAACCTATTTTATGGTTTTTAGTTTTCAATATTTTGTGATATGAAGTCCAAAACCTAAATAATAAAGAAATCCCCATCCATTTTGATATATACCCACCCAAGATTCAATTTCTCACTCGTAAAATTACATTTAGAATGAAAAAAACTATGAAATATACTATCTAGAGTCCTCCCATGGATCTCCAAGCTCCTAAGAATCCCCTTCCAAACCTTTGGAGTCACACAATCAAGTAAGGTATCTTTCACTCTCCACTTTTATGAGGCACTCCTTTTATTATATGTCTTTTAAATTCCATCTGATTATGTTGGGATATGTTAATACATATCGTCATTACATTACATTTTATTTATAAATTATGATATCCCCTTTCACTCTCATTTATCACTCTAATGAAACTTAATGTACATCTGTTACCATATAAAATTTTTGTAAGGGACCTTTCTCTACTCCTTTCAATTCAATAACCTTCTTTGGAATTTGTGTTCTTAATTTCATATTTTTATAATTTATTTTATTTATAAACATTAACTTACTATCCAATATATATTATTTTTATGATGTATCATTTATCCTTTCACATTTTTACCTTTACCTAAGCTGCCACTATACCGAAATTATGTAAGGGATCCTCACCTTCTCTTCTTTATTCAAGTTTCATTATGAACATAAACATTCTATTTCCATTTAAAAATGTTGTAAAATGTCCTTACATTTACCTCTTACTAAAAAAATTATTTTTAAATTATGAGATACCCATTTCTATCTCATCAACCATTTTTATGAATTTTTAGGTAAGATTGTTATGTTGCCAACATTTCACCACAATTTTCCATGCCAAAAAAATGTATAGTGAATATCATACCCATTATTCAAGGATATTAACCTTTATGGACATATAATTATTTATTGGTGGAATTAAATATGTTTAATACACATTCCTTGATCATGGAAAAATATGGGGATTAATGAATCCATTTTGTATGATCTATGGGGCCCACATAATCATGATAATTAAATGATTATGATGGGTGCACATTTATAACACTCCAATGAATTGGGTAATGTTTAGTATCATGATACATCATGTTGGGATATAGGTTTACATGATTCCTTGATGGAAAAATTTCCACCATGAAGTCTTGGAAGCTTAGACTTGACATATTCTTATGATTTAATTTTCAAAGTTTTTTCTACATTTCCCATGTTATGATTATCATGATATATCATTACTTATTATTCATGTTACTTTTATTTCTCTTTAAAATGCTTATTTTCTAACATGCATCACTTATTCCAGGTTTAATACCCTACTAGGATTTATATCTCACTCATTTATTATCTATGTACCCTAGTTATCTAATGATGTTTTAAGTTTGGATGATTATTTTCAGCATGTGAAAGATGTTTTAAAAAATTATGTTGTATTACCTATTTTATATTGTTAGGTAATGTTCCTAATTCTAAAAGAGACAAGACGTATCAATCATCTGAGTTGTACTAATTGTAATATTAGATAAATAAATCAAGTATTAATGTGAAATAAATAGTAGGGTTGTTATAGTAGGTATTAGAAGAAAAGTTTAGTTATTTTTAGTATTTGGATTAGATAATTATAGAGAATGATTTAGGGATAAGACTAAGTATAAGAAAACATCCCCAAATATGTTAAGTATATAGGAAATTTTTTATAAAAAAATACGTTCCAGTATGGATACTATACGTAGATGTGGTTCTAGAATATTTTTACCTAAGACTAAATACTTTGTTAAGGTGTTCTAGGCCTGACTCAGAGTAACCTGGTACTAGATAATGGGCTTTATTGCACATCAAGTTTGACAATCCAAGGGGATATGCTTTGTAAAATTCATAATCTCATTAAAATATATTATTAATAGAACCAAAAAAATCCTGTAAGAGTATATGTTATGAAATAGATCATTTATAACATATATTGAATACTAGAAAGACATAAGTTAATAAAATACATGTAATTTATATGTTAACCCTCTAATGTCATTTGATCCCCATTAATGTGTTTAATAGTTTAAATAAAATATATTCTCTATGTCAGTTTTGGATTAAGTAAATGATTAGAACTATAATCAAATTTTTAAAGGTAGGGTTATCATCCATAGTTCTATGCATTCCTTCATATTACGATATTTTATTAGAACTATCCAAACACAACTAAAAATCATTGAAGTATAGATGTCATTGAAAATGGAAAATGGGAAAATTAATGCATCTCAGGCATATAACTCCTCAGCTATCAATTTTTGTGGGATGAACTTTCCAACAAACCATGTCATACTCTATTTGGTGGATTTTTTTTGAAAGTATAGGCATGGATTTTCTTTCCCTACATAGAGCTGACATAAATTACCGTGAGAAGGAAATCACTCCCCGTATGGAGAATCGACCCCTGATTATGTACTAATGAAAGGAGGATGATGAACCTTATTTAACACCATAATCGCAAGAATTGATAATACTACCACATGATAAATCTTATTTTACTCAAATGATTGAGTCTAAGAAAAGAACCATCCCCGAAGACAAGCCTATTTTGAGACAATATAATAATGTTTTTCCCAAGGAATTTCTTGGTCTTCCTCCTAGAAGAGAGGTTGAATTATCAATTGATCTTATACCTTGGGCATTTCCAATAACCAAGACTCTGTATAGGATGGATGTTGTGGTACTTTATGGTCTAAAGAAACAAATACTGTAGATTATGGACAATGGGTTTATATGTCCTAGTTCTTCACAAGGGGGTGAACTAGTCCCCTTCGCCAAGAAGAAGGGTGGGTTAATGTGCCTTTTTATTGATTCTCGTGAGTTCAACAAGATCAAGATAAAGAAAATGTATCCTTTTTTACATGGATTAATGATATGTTTTATAAGATTCATAGAGCATAATACTTCTACATGGTGGATCTTAAGTTGGTATATTACCATGTTAGGATGAAGAAGGATATCCCTAAGACTACTTTTCATAGAAGTTAAGTAAAATATGACTTCAAAGTAATTCTATTCAGACTCACTAATGCTTCAAAAATCTCCATGGACTTGATGAATGAAATCTTTAGATATCACCTTGAAAATTTTTTGGTAGGCTTTATAGATGCTATTCTAATATACTACAAAACCAAGTAGGATCATGAGGAGAATCTGAGCAATGTGTTGAAGACCTAGCAAAAGGATAATCTTTATGCTAAGTACAACAAGTTTGAGTTATACTTGATGGAAGCCTCATTATTGGGAAAAATAATCACAATAAATGGGATATCTATGGGTTCTTCAAAGAATAAAGAAATCGATGGATGGACAAGGAAATAATCTGTGATAGATATCCCTATTTTCATTAGGTATTCTAGGTATTATTTTCAATTTTTGAGAAATTTATCATGATTTTGTAACCCTCTTACCATGATAACTCGAATGGTAGTCAAGTTTTCAAGAAATAATGAATGGGAAGAAATATTCAAGGAGTTAAAAAGGAGTCCTATCACTACCCAAGTTCTCAAACTACCCACAAGTGGAGATATTTTCATAGAATTTAGTGATTCTTTTAATAATGGATTGGGTTGTGTGTTGATGAAAATTGAAAATCCCATAGTCAATTCTCCAAGGAAGTTGAAATTTCATGAATAGAACTATCCAACACATGATCTGGAGTTGGATGCAGTGATCTTTGCTTTGAAAATATGGTTTCACTATATATTTAGAGAGAGGTGTGAAATATATATGGATCACAAAAGTCTCAAATATTAATTCACACAGAAAGAGAATAATAATAACCAACATGGTTAGAGCTGATCAGGGGCTATGATGGCCCAATTCACTTCCATCTCAGAAAAGTGAATAAAGTGTATAATTATCAAAGTGGATAGTATCAAACAATTTTATAATTGTTAAGAATTGGGCAGGATCCAATATTCTTATAAATTAATAGGATGGAAAATGTAATCATTAAGGAAAGAAAATTATTAATAATTTCAAAAATTATTTACCATCTGTCTCTTATTGAAAGGTTAATGGATGATCAAAAAGATTATGGGGGTCAATTCATAAGAATGTGTAAACTACAAGAAAAGGGAAATCTTAAGATTTCAATGTTAATGAATAATGAATTGTGAGATTTGGGTCAAGACTATGTTTTCTATAAAATCCTAAGTTAATGATGGAACTATTGTATGATGCACATATTTAAACTTTCTCCATTCACCTAAGAAACAAAAATATATATAGAGATCTCCAAGAGCACTATTGGTGGGACAACATGAAGAAGGATATTTCTGAATACACATAAAAGTGACTAGTATGTCACCTAGTGAAGGCTAAAAGAAATAATTATAAGGGGATGATGAAACCATTACCCATACAAACATGGAAATGGGAAAACATAAACATGGACATTATCACTAGAATTTTGATTACATCCAAAGGAAAAATGCTATCTTGGTTATTGTGGATAATCTTACAAAGACTTCACGCTTTATTGCAATTTTATAGTATTTCTCACTATATCAGCTTGCATGTATATACATTAGATAAGTGGCGAGGCTGTATGGAGAACCACTATCAACTGTGTCTGATAAAGATCCAGGATTCACCTCTAGGTTTTGTAAAATACTTTAGAATACTCTAAAAACTAATATTAATATCAATAAAACTTATCACCATCAAACTAATTTACTTTATTAGTGGATTATCCAAACACTTGATGGCAAGTTGAGATCATTCTAAATTGACATCAATGGAGTATGGGACCAACATCTTACTCTGGTTGAGTTATCTTACAAAAACAGTTTCCAATCACATATCCAAATGGATTCCTATGAATCCATTTAAGGGAAAAGGTAAAGTACACCTTCATATTGGGATGAAGTTGGGGAACACAAACTACTAAGTCCTGAACTCATTGAGGAAATGACGGAGAAGGTTAAAACCATTCACCGACACGTTAAAGCTGCTTAGAGTGGAAAGAACATATATGATGTAAATCATCGATGACACCTAGGATGGATGTTGGAGACATGGTATTTATCTACATATCTCAATGGAAAAAAGTGATGAGATTTTGGAGAAATGTAAAGCTTATTCCAAGGTACAGTGAATCTATTGTGATCCTTGATCACATTGGAACAATGGCCTATCGACTAGCACTTCCACAGAAAATATATCAAGTACAAGATGTATTTCATGTATCCCTCTTGTGAAATTAAATATCAGACCCCTCACATATACTCAATAATGTGGTGGTACCACTAGGTAATTACCTTTACTATGTGGATAATCTGGTGAGGATCTTAAATCTCAGAGAAAAAGTTCTATAAAATAAGAAAATTCGCCTAGTAGAAGTGTTGTAGAGAAACCAAAAGTTTGAAGAAGAAATGTGGGAACCAGAGAAAGTGATGAAACAAAGTTACCCTGATCAGTTTTAGTATGAAAAAAAGAAAATTTTTGTGGAGAAACATTAGTAAGGGGGTAATATTGTAACAACCTGAACTGTTAAAAATAAAATCCCCTTTTTGATTTAATTAAACATCTTATTAAGTAAATATAGTTATAGAAAACACATGCACTTATATTGTTTTATTATATCAAATTGAATTTAAATAAGTTTTATGTATCTTTTTCTTTGATTTTATATCCATTGAATAGTGGTCACATGTTAAGTATAAATATAGGGTTTTAACAAATCCAATTGTCATGGAGAAAATAAGTGATAACCTCAACTAGAAGGATCATAACCTAGGATTCCCATTAATCAAAGATTTTGTGGTAGATATCATTCCTAATATTTTACCTTAACCAATACCAATCTCAGATCCAAAAACATAATCACAAGAGAAACATTTTATGGGTGAATTTCAAGCTCATCGAGATCACGACCCAAACCATGTTCACCGAACCGCCCCATGAATGCCCCACCATTATTCACCTTACCCTTAATGTGTTTGTTGGTGTATTAATGGGATATGTAATAATACCATATATATTAGTATGTTTGTTATTTTTTATTTAATAATTAATATATTTTCATCCTATTTTTGTTACATTGTAAATGATTTTTACTTTGATATAATAAAGCAAATTTTTTATTTTTGGTAAATATTCAAATTGAATTAAGAAATTTATTAATTAATGGATTTTTGATATAAAAAATATTTTAATGAAATGTTATTATTAAATAACTTTTATGAAATATAAATGAAAATATAATTTATATTAAGTGAAATTTAATTTTTATTAGGGTTCGAAAACTACTATTGTCAAAAACCCATCATTTTCAATAAATGTATCTCATTATTTTAAAAGTAAAAATTGATATATTTAGAAAATTATTTAGATAAAATTAATATTATTTTTGGAATAATAATCTCAAAATTATACAATGATGAATTTTTCATTATTTTCTAAGATAATTGAATTTTTATCTAGAAACTAAATACAGTATAAATATAATTTGTTTTTTATGACATCATAGTGACCCAAATGCGATGTAATGATTAATATAAATGGGATCCACGACAAAATATATGTTTTTACTTTAAAATAATGTAATTTTAAGTTGATAGTATTTATCTTATAAATACTTTTCAATCCTCCAGAACATATGATATATTTTAAGGTTTTGAAATCATTAATTTAAGAGTATGAGTCGCATCCACATAAAAAAATATGTTTTTACTTTAAAATAATTTTATTTTAATTTGATGGTATTTATATTATAAATAATTTTCAATCCTCCAAAACATATGATATATTTTAAGGTTTTGAAATCATTAATTTAAGAGTGTGACTCACATCCACATCAAAAATGGTACTATTTTAGTATTTTTGGCCCCTGGACTTATAAAATATTTTAAGCTAATCACTTTTTTTATAAACCAAGGGAAAAACCATGGTATGGTCTATGGTTTTAGGTATTTTGTTATATAGAGTCCAATACCTAAATAATAAAGAAATCTCCCTCATTTCTTATATAAACCTACAAAACAGCCATTTTATCTTCACACAAAGTTCTTTTAGCAAGACCAAACTATTTATTATACATAATAGAGTCCTTGTAAGGATCCATAATATATTAATAAGCCCATCCCATACCTTCAGAGTCACATACCCTAGTAAGGGATCTTCCACAATCCACTTTTATCAAGAACTCCTTTTAATATATGTAGTTTAATTTTTATTTGATTAGGTAGGAATTTGTTATTCTATATTCCCCTCATTGTACATTATATTTATAAATCATTACATCCCCTTTCACACTCATTTATCCCTCTAATGAACCTTTATGTACACCTGTTTCTATGCTGAAATTTCGTAAGGGACCTTTCACCACTCCTTTCAGTTCAAGAACCTTCTTTTGGATTTGTCTTCTTAATTGTAATTTTTTATAATTTATTTTATTTTTAAACATTAAATTACTATACAATTGATGTTACATGAATTATATATCAATTATCTTCTCTCATTTTTACCTTTACCTAAGTCCTTATTATACCAAAATTTCATAAGGGATCCTCACCTTCTCGTCTTTATTCAAGTTTCTTTATGAATTGACACAATCTATTTCCATTTCCAAATGTTGGTACATGTCCTTAAAGGTATATATTAATGCCCATTTTATGTTAAATTATTAGAGACCCATTTTTCACTCATCGAATTTTTTTAAAAATTTTAATTAACGTTGTTATACTGTTGAAATTTCATCACATTTTTTCATGAAAAAACAATTGTTTTGTGAATAACATACCCATAATTCTATCAAGGGTATTCAAATTTATGCATATATACTTATTTATTGGGTATATAAATGTATGAAATCTACATTACTTGATCATGTATTAAATTATCATGATGGATGAGTCCATGTAATATGATTTATGTGGCACACTTAACCATAAGGATGAAATGTTTATGATGGGTACACCCAGATAGCACTCTAATGAATTGGGTAATGTTTTGTATCAGGATACGTCATGTCAAGACATGAATGTACCTAATTACTTTATGGTACTTTATCCACCATAAAGGCTTGCTAGTTTATACTTTTCTTATGTTTATGATTTAGTGTTTTATATTGTTTCCACATTTCCCATGTGATGATTTTCATGCTATATCATGCCTTATTATTCATGTTACTTGTATTCCAAATTGATACGACTATTTTCTAACATATATCACTTATTCCATGTTTATTACCTTTCTAGGATTTATAGTTCACCCCTTTCTTATGTTTCTCCCCAGGTTGTCCAATGCAGTTTTATGTTTGAAGAAGTATTTGGACATGTTAAAGAACATTTAAATTAAGATGTTTTGTTTAATATTTTATATTGTTATGCAATACACCCAATTCCAAAAGAAAAAAGGATTCTCAATCATCCAGGTTATATTAAGTGTATTATTATGTAATAAATCAAGTGTTAATGTGAAATAAAGAGTAGGGTTGTTATAGTTCCTAGGAGAAATACTTTACCCTCATAGAGTATTCTTCTAACAACAGCTTCCAGGATAACATTTAGATGGATCCCTATGAAGCCTTATATGGTAGGACATTTCACTCAAATCTATGTTGGATAGACGAAAGGGAATTTTTTTCTTGGACCTTGTATTATGCATGAGACTTCAGAGAAGGTCCAACTAATCAGAAGTTTCATGTTGAAAGCTCAATACAGATATCAGTATTATGACAATAGATGCCCATGACCTCTTGAGTTCGACGTTAGAGACCACAGTTTCATGAGGGTCTCTCCCAGGTTTGGGAATAGAAGTATTAAGAAGTAGGGTATGTTGTCACCAGGGTTTTTTTGGCCCTTCATGGTGGTAAAGTTGATCAAACTAGTGAATTACTTTTTGGAACATCCTCAGAGATACTGATCTTTGCATGATATATTTCATATATCTCAGCTTTTTCGATACTATATAGACCCATCATATGTTTTTCATCCTGATGTGGTTGAGCTGGATTTGGATTCTTCTTTTATGGAGTATCCAGTGCGTATTATTGATCAGATCATGAAGACACTTCGAGGAAGTTATGTTCCTCTTTTACAGGTGCTATGGAATCAAGGTCAGGTACATGATGAGACTTGGGGTCAGGAAGATGATATACAATATCAATGGCCAGAACTCTTTGATGAAATTACCTCTTTACCCCTAAATGGCCAACTTCGGGATGAGTTTATATAAGGAGGATATATTTTAATGGCCTCCCATTTCAATGAAAGTACAGATCATTATTTATGAATTTGAATCTGTCATTTAATATTTTTTATTGTATGTTACAACCTAGGGGACATCTATGGAGTTTCTAGGTTTTTTTCGGAGCTCAGAGTCTCAAAAAAGTGGCTAACAGGAATGGGATGATAGATTTTTTTAATAATTACTCCCATCCACATGAATTTGTTTGAAAATGTGCAGCCAATTCTAGGTGGGAAAAAATACTTAACACACAGTCTATACACAATTTGTCAAATAATGTGCGAAAACATGTGAGGATCCCCTATCCTACAGTTAAACATGCATGGTTAGAGTATGTTTTTTCAAACCCTATTCATATTCCTTGCATTATTGTTTTCTTGGGAAAAATTAACATTTTCCTTCACTTAATGTTAAAAGGATTCTTCCCTTTCTCTCTGGTTTTTGAGTGGTTGTGCAGTTGGTTCTTCCTCTCTTTGAGCTCAAACCCTCCCAATCATAGATCTTCTATATCTTCCACCTCTAGCATATATTTTCAATTCCTTCATGACAATTGTAAATCCCAAGGTATGGCTAACCTCGCAAGCCTCTCTTTCCAAGATTAATCACTCCATCTTTGTGCTATTTTGATGCAAGATCATTCATCCTATTTTTTAGGGAGTTGGACTAAAACTCGGATCTCATACAACCTACTTCAATTATAAGTTTTATATTAGGAGAGTATTCGACTACGACCCTAATGTAGGTATTTACATAGTTTTCCATTTCAATTATGTTCATTTCATATTTATTCTATCGATCCATATCCTGGTCCTTGCCAAGCATCTAAATTGTGTTGGTTCCTTTAGGTCTAAATGAACCAAGATCCTTGATATGGGTGAATTGGTTCTCGTGTAGAGTTCTTGAAATAAAATATACCTTATCTGGACACCAATAAGTGTTCCAAGTTGAAGTGGGAATTTTGGAAAAATTTCACAAATTGACTTGAACCCATCTAAGATTCAAGATTAAATTTTAAAGGTAATTCCGAGAAATAAATGCATAATTAATGTACCCTAAGGTTTATCATGGGTGCTTGGTACTTTTATACTTGGAATTACCCAAGTGGTAATGTGACTTGTTTTCTATGACAGTTTCCATGAGACCTATGCCTTATTAGTCAATTTTCCATGTTTTGGAAAATTGAGTGACATGACCTTGTATAGGATGGATCACACCAAATGGAATGAATTTAATGAAATTGATCAAATGTTTTTCTTATTAAATTATACCTTGGGGTGGTAAGAACATTTCCCCTTATTATTCCTTATAAAAAATTTCTCTTGAAATGAAATGGTTTAATTGGAATTGAGCATGGTTATTGGAACAGAAGGAAGGTTTTCTATAATTTTTCATGTTATATACTTGATCGTGCCTTGGTTATTTTAATGTCATGATGACATAACATAAAAGGTAATGCCTTATGATCATCTTATTAAATATGATCATGCTTATATAAGGGACTACATACATGACTATGGATTAGAGGTAAAGCCCCATGCCAGTAATACATATTATATTCTATTATAGATGATGTGAATGATGGTAAGGGAATCAGTGGGGCATGAAGTACCACACTCCCCTTACATAGGTGTTGCGCATAGAGACCCTCACTAGTGATTCAATATGGGTGATGGGATTTTGAGTCCCGCGTTCCATCTAGAGTATTTCCAGGGTGTGAACACTCACTATCCCGAGTGTCAGGCATGAAAACCCCCCACTCTTTCAGGATATAGGGATTAATACCCCTTGAGAAGAGGTTATCATCTCATAGAATGGTGTTGGATTTCTACGTGTTACGTCTCAGTCGACTCTAGAAAATATATATTTATATATATGTATGTATCTATATAAACTATATATATAGATATAGTTACATGACCATAAATACCAACCATGGAGAGAAGTAGGTAGACCCAACAGGTGTCCCTTAGGAATCTGGGTGAGAGGTTATTGATTTTTTCAGTATTTCCATACTTTCTTTATTATATCTGTACACTATTTAGTAACAAGTACCTACTCAGATTACATGCAAACATCTTTGGTGGAGGCCAACTAAAATTTTATCTCACACCCTACACGGTCTACCCTTGGAACCTATGAAGATTATGTTTCTATAGGTATTATTAAGTTTAAATACCCTTATATTGGTTGTTTACATCTATTTCCTAGTTGATGATTAGGAGCATAGTATTGGGCTTATGATCAAGATACTCATGGAGTTGTTTTTTCCCTTTTGTTTCCTTCTTCAATGCTTTATAGAATTATTGTATCTATTAATTCATTTATATATTACCAGTATGCCTTACATCATTGTATCTGACACTTCCATTCATTTGTTGTAGTATTTATTATTTGTTCAGTTTTTTTACTACTTCTATTGCTTACCTTTCATTATCTATTTATCTTTCTGATGTTTATTGTTTCTATCTGATATATTATTCTTCCACAGTATTTATTATTTTCGGTATCCACCATGATAAAATGGCTTGAGGGTATTATCTCCCAAATATACTACCTTTACACCAACACTGCTAGTCATCATCCTCTAGCATACAGGGAGACATGCCTAAGGTAATGTGGCGAACTGGGCCTTCAACAAAGGTTAAGTGGCATCCAAGTTTGATACTTCACATTGGATTATAGAAGAAATTCCCTAAATATTATAATGGGATTGTGAGGAAGGAATTTGTTATAGGTTATAATTTTTAATGTGGGGTATTAGTTGTTTTCCATTGGGGGAGTGGGGTTATTTATAGTTGAGGATATTCGTATTTTTTAGAAAAAAAATCAAAAAAAATATTATCTCAAAGGTAAAACATGTAATTGTGAAATTCTTAAAATATAAATCATATATAAATATTATATTATATGTTTAAAACTTTAAATAACTTTATAATTATAATTCATTAGTTTATTAAAAAGTAAATTGGAATGATGTGAAATTTTTATTTTGAGGAATCGCTTTTGACTTTCGGTGTTGGAAAGTTTATTTTAGGTTTGTAATTTAGGATTATTTTATTTTAATGAATTTTTTTATGAAATTAAATATATCATGGCCTAAAATCAAGTTCTATAAATAATTAGATCACTATTAAATCATGAACTATGTAATTTAGGACACAATAGTTATGTGAAAAGTTGTATTTTTACTATTCAACCAAAAGTTGAATTATTTTAGAGAATTACAAAAAAATAGACTTTATAAAATTTATATGTCCTTATTTAATAAGTTATATTCGTTATATTAAAATAAACTTCAATCTTAGGTAATTTTAATTTTAAAAATTGTTTTTTTTAAATTATTTAAAATATTATTTATTAAAAATGTGATTATATTTTCTTGGAGTTTTTTAATCGAGGTATTTATTTTTCAAAATTATAATATTTATATTTACCTATATTAATGATGAAAAATATTATTTATATTTTACTTTATTATTTTGAGGTCAAATTAAAATTCTAATAGTTTGGTTACTATTCTAAAAGTCAGGTTACTATTCCAAATGTTCAGGTAACAATTCCTATGGTCACATTACTATTATAATGGTAACCTTACCACCTATAAATAACTCTTCATTAAATTAATAAATATTCAAATAAATTACTCTAAATATTATATATTACCATTTTCTAATGTTATTATTTGTTTACTAATATTTTTTTTATATAGTGCTTTTAATGGGGGATATGTGTAATGACCTGAACTTAGATGCCACCAAATATTACTCTGAGCCCGATTGATAACACAACCTCATGAACATGTCCCAAAATGGAAGAGTATTCAGACTAGTAGAGAGTGCCTAAGTGTGATAGTAGGGATAATATTCCCTCATTATAAGAGTGTAACACTACTGAAACAATAACAATTTAATAGTAGAAGCGTTAATAACATACAAAAAAGTAAATAGATGAATACTGATAATATAAATAATCTACATGTAATATCATACAAAAGATGATTATACATGTTATATATTCTAGAAAATAGAAAAAAAAGGTTACACTACATTCATCTATAATACAATTACCAATGTATAAAAATGCCAAAATTAATATCAGAATCATCGCATCCTCAAATTAGTCCTAATATAACACCCCAAACATTTTATGGTATGCTTCTCTTAAATATATTATATTCATAGCCTATATTTCATAAATAATTTTGTTTCTTTTAAACAAAAATTGGTTATTTAGGATATAGTCCTAACCTATCCATTAAACATAAATTTTATACTTCTATGTTTTGAATTTTGAAAAACAATCACCTAGAGTTGTGACTAGTAAGTCATTTTGAGACTGATAGAACCATCTTGATTTTTTTATGAATAGAAAAATACCCTTATGAAAAGTAATATGAATATTAATATGACTCTATGAATAGTAAATAATGAAAATATTTTATTTTCTTTAGGTAATAAGATAATAAGATCTTAATTAATTTTTCAATGTGATATAAAACTAATTATACCTATAAAATTGTTATTTTTCGAATTAACTATAATTTTATGTAAAAATTAAATTAAAAATATAGAGAAATTTATTTTCACAAAATGTAGTTCATTTTTTAATTCTACACGTTCAAAAATGGTGAGGGTGAATTTTTGGGATTTTTCTAAAATACATGAATTTTTCATGAATAGTAAAAAATACAGTTTTGAGTTTTCTGTAGTTTTATGACATCATAATGATATAATAATTAATATAAAAGGATGGTATACTTTGTTTCAGTAAAATATTACATGAGGTGTCCAAAGTGGCTAAAACCATGGGAAAATACCATGGGAAAACCCATGGTTTTGAAAAAACCACTAATGAGTTGTCCCTTTAATTAAAAAAACTCCCTCTCATTTACTATAAATACCCACTCACCCCTTAGTTTTCATTCATTCCAAACTAATTATCCTCAAATCTCCTGTAGTATTACTTTACTTGGAGTCCTCATAAGGTTTCCTCAAACCCCCAGGGTCTCAACCTTCATGTTCTGGGAGTTACTCTACATGGTAAGAGAATCAACCTCCCTTCACTTTTCTTAAAGGTTTCATTTTATGCTTTATCTTTTATTTTTCATATGGAATATGTTGGGATATGTAATTCCATATCCCATTTCTATCAATATTATTTATGAGTGATGAAATACCCCCTTTCTCTCATCAAACTATTTTATGAAATTTTAAGTGATGTCGTTAGGCTGTCGAATTTTCGTGGGAGATTTCTCAATTTTCATCTATTTTGAGTTCCTTTATTTTCTATTTCTTTCTTAATCTCCCTTCATCCAAATTCTATGATAATTCAAGTACCTTAAATTAAATGTAATTATATTGTGATAATTTAATATTTCATCATCATCTCTCTTTCCCCTCCTCTTATAGTAAAAATGAAAACACCGTCCGAGATGTGTTAATTTATCACATTCAGGGACGTTGGGTTCTCAATTTTCATTACCATGTTCAATTCTAGTCATGAAAAAAAATTTATGGTTGCAATATATCAGAATATATGTATTTCATATCATTAATTTTCTGTAATCCATACACACTAATAATATAAAATAATAATAATACAAAACAAATCCATTATGAACAAAACCGCCAAGTTAATCCAATCGTTTGTAGTTAACCCTTAAATAATGATTCATCATATTGCTATATAACACAAAATCACTGTAAGATCATTTATATATCTAAAGATTCATTAAAAAGAAATATTAACAATTCTATATGTTTAACCACATTCCAAACAAACTTCCATTCATGAATACTAGTAAACAGATCATGAAAACAAAGGAAGAAAATGCTTCCAAAATAATAAAATTGAACCTGTTAAACCCAGAAAAGGGAGATTAATGAACCTAATAAAGTTATAATAAATCAATTAAATGTATAGTAGGATCTATAATTTTTAATTAATGAATCTAAATTTTATAATTCAGGGCATTAAAATAAATGAAGAACACAATCGAGCATATGGTAATGGGTTTCTCATCTCACTTTCATTTCTGTGAGATTTCCATTGTTCACCACTTAATTCTGGTATGTGGTATATGTGTACTAAAATTTGATATATAATAAAATTATTATCTTTATATTCATGGTATTATGTGATTAATTTTTTGATTATTTACTTTTGGTCATACGATTCAATTGATTACAATATAGAAAGGGACATTGTCTCAATTTTCATTTTATTGAGACCTTCTTGGTATTGTGCACCAAATCATTCTTATGTGGGGTATATACTTCCCATTTGAGATCATTTTTCATTTGTAATTGTAAATATATTATATATCCATATTTTTGATTCATGGATATTTGTATTTTCTAAACCGTATACCAGTTTACATATGGTGTTTATTTTGAATGTTGTTTTAACTATGGAGATATTGATGAATCTGTATCCTCAACTCTTTACGGATATTGAAAAGGAATTTTGAACTTGTATTAAATCAATGTATAAAGAATTATTTTGAATTTATGTGGGTTTTGGGGCCTACTATATTCCCTTTACATATCAATAGGTATCATGAGACAAATCAGTTAGCGACAAACCCTTCGAGTCTTTTTCCAAAAATCAGATGTGTTTCTACACACATAACTAAACCATTTTAACAGTATTGTGGTATCATGTACCAGATACATGAAGTACAATTAATAAACATTTTCTTTATTCATTATCAGTTATTACTATTCATGAGGTTTTCACTATGAAAAAATCTATAGATGCAGTTTCATTTTCAGTTTGTAAATGGTGTGAGTTTTTTATTTATTCACTATGTCATATTGATTAAGTCAAATTTTTTACTTATTATTGAATTCATGATTCCACTATCTGTAACCCTTACTGAGCATTTGAGCTCACCCATTTCATTTTTTTACCTTTAATAAGTTATGAATAGGAGATCATTTATTGAGTTTCTGTGGATGCAGTTTTTAGTTTTTGTTATGTATTGTATTGTGTAACCTTTACCAATGTAATTTGAGTTAAATATATGTATCTAGATTCATCAATAATACTAAATAGATCATTCCTTCAGGCTTTTATTCCTTTTAACCATGAAAATGTTCTTAGTAATGACCCAGATCTAGTTTAGAGGGGTCGGGGTGATACAATTGGTATCAGAGGAGGTTTAGTAGCAAACTTGAAAACTATATTAGAAACTATAGATTAGTGAACAAAGCCCTAAGGTAGTATTTGAAAACAAATATAAATGAATTCCCTAGAATTTTGGTAAGGAACAATGTATCTAGATCTTTCTAATAAATAAATCCATTTCTGGATACATGTAGGATGAGGTGGCACTAGCATAGATGTACCTAGAAGTGAAAACTCTGACTAAGAGTTTTAGGCTTGACCTGAGTTATCCTGGTACACAAAAACGGTCTTGCTACACTCTTAGTATTGACACTCCTAGGGGATATTCTTAGGATAATTCAAATTTTCTTTACAATCCATTATGATGGATTTTAATGTAATTTTTTCTTCAGATAAACCATGTTTATGAGATTAATTCTGCATAGAATTTCAATCTATGTTAAGTGAATTTTTATTTTAGATTCATAACCTAATATAATATATTCCATTATTTATAAATGGCGCCTAATGGAAGAAGGGTAATCAATACTCATGGGAAATGTAGGGATCTATCTACTGAGTAAGTCAACAGAGTCAATGTTGGAGAAGATCAGATCATGGCCATATTGGGACAACTTACTGAGGTTGTGGAGAATAACCATGCCACACCTATGTTGGATCGTTTCATGTGGAAAAAGATCCCATTTTTTAGTGGGAATACTAATACAGTGGTTTCTAAGCAATGGAACAAGTCCCTTGAAAAGATATTTTTTGGAATTAAGATGCAATGAAAATGAAAAGGTAGTGTTGGTAGTATATTGTCTTAAGGGCGACACTGATCAATGGTGGTCCTTGATTCAGAATACCACCAAGGAAGAAGAAATAGAAGATATAGAATGGAATACTTTTAAGGAAATATTCTTTGAAAAATATTTCGCTCATGATAAAAGAACCGAAATGAAGATGAAATTCCTTAGCTTAAAGCAAAGGGAAGAAGACATTGTTGCATAGTATGAGGCAACCTTAACAAGACTATCCAGGTATGCCATAGATTACGTTTGAGACTCAGAACACAAGATTGATCATTTCTTTGAAGTTCTTAAGACAATTCTTTAAAGAGAACTAGTTTCTCAAACATTTTCATCATATGATGGAATTGTATCAAGTGCCATAAAAACAAAGAAGGAATTTTCCAGATCAAATTTTTTCTAGGGAAACCAAGATAATAAGCAGTACTGTGATAACCATGGAAAATGTGAGGTGTCAATTAAGAACAAGGGAATAGATTAATTCCCATTATATAAGAACTGTGGAAAGAATCATCCTGGGAAATGCTTGAAAGGAGTGGGAGCCTACTACAAGTGTGGAGAAAAGGGTCACCGATCTAATGAATGTATGGGGAAAAACAGATCAAAGATGTTCAATGCTAAAATTGTAGAGATATGAGACACTATTAAAATGAGTGGCCTAAGATCTAAAGAAACATGCCTCAGAAAATGCCAAGAGAGCAGGGGAATTCTTATGAGATTACAATTGCAGAGGTTGAAGTTCCTAAGGATGTGGTGGTAGGTACTTTAATTGATTCCTCAAACTTGTCCAATGCATTATTTGATTTTGGATCATTGCATTCATTTATATCTTCCTAGTTTTCCAAGAAAATTAGACATGTCTAATTTGATTTAATAAAGGAGTTGTCAGTCAAAACTCTTAAGGGATGTATCATTTCAACAAAGGTGTGTCGATCAATCCCCCTCATGACACATAAATGTGATTTAGTTTTTAACCTTATAATCATACCAATGATTGACTTTGATATAATTATCTGTATGAATTAGATATCAAATTATGATGCGAAGATCTTTTGTAAGAAGAAGGAAGATACAATTTTTGAAAATGGTGTAGAATCCCTTATCTTTAGAGTAGAAACCTCACCACCTGATTTGTATCTAGATCCACACCCAGTATCTCTAATGAATGCAATACTTGGAGAGGAAGATAAAAAATATCTAAGGGATTGGAAAAAAATCTTCAAATTGAATATGTGTATATAGTGAAAGAATACATTGATGTATTTCCAGAGGATTTACCTAGACATCCTCTAGATCAGGAAGTTGAGTTCTCTATTGATTTAATTCCTGGTGCAAGGCCTATATCAATGACTCCCTATAGAATGGCCACTATGGAACCAGTAGAGATAAAGAAACCACTATAGGAATTGAGTAAAAAAGTATTTATTCAACCTAGTGTTTTTATATAGGGATCCATTGTCCTCTTTGACAAGAAGAAAGATGAATCCATGAGTCTATGCATTGATTAAAGTGAAATCAATGCTATTACAATAAATAATAAGTATCCTATGGAAAGAATTGATTACTTATTTGATCAAATTCAGGGATCCCAATATTTTTTGAATAATGACCTTTGATCCATATATCATAAGTTGTGTGTCAGGAAAGAATATATTCTTAAAATAGTGTCTCGAACTAGGTATGTGCATTATGAGTTTACATTGATGCCTTTTGGACTGATGAATGCACCATTTGTTTTCATGGATTTAATGAATAGATTTTTCAAGTAATATCTTGATAACTTTTTTGTTGTATTCATCAATGATATCCTGGTATACTTCAAAAGATATTAAGACCATGAGAATCACTTGCAGATTGTTCCAAAAACTCTTAGAAGTAATGAATGATATGGGTAGTTTAGCATATTTGAGTTTTGTCTTCAATCAATTTATTTTCTAGGCCCTATTGTCTCTAAGAATAGAATTCTAGTTGATCTTGTGAAGACAAAGTCAATCCAAAATTGGCCCATGCCAGAAAACATAACTGAGGTACGTAGTTTTATTGGATTATAAGGTTACTATCAGCCTTTCGTTTAGAATTTAACCTGATCGGATAACCCACTAACCAAGCTCACACGTAAAGGAGTTAAGTTTGTGTGGACAAAAGAATGTATAGAATGCTTCCAAGAATTCAAAATAAGGTTGGAAAATGCTCGCATTTTGACTCTTCCATCTAGAAGTGATGGATTTGTAATATACAGTGATGCATCAACGAATGGGTTGGGTTGCATTCTTATGAAAAATGGTAGAGTTATTTCTTATTCATCAAGGCAGTTGAAAACTAATGAGATAAAATTATCCAACTCATGATCTTGAGTTAGTATCTTTAATATTTTCTCTGAAAATATAAGGACATTATCTTTACGGTGAAAAATGTGAGATACACACAGATCACAAGAGTATGAAATTCATTTTCACACAAAAAGATATCAACATGAGGAAAAGGAGATGGCTCGAGTTACTCAATGATTACTATTGTTCAATACAATACCACCCCTAAAAATAAAATAAGGTGCCAAATTCTTTGAGTAGAAAAGACCATCGAATTCTGAACAATATGAGAGTGGAATGGGATCCAATGTTTATGGATCTAGTAAAGATGGATATGGGAATTATCATGGAAGTTAATATATCCCTACTATTTCAAATGGTGGCCAAACCTTCTTTACTGGAAATGATAAAAAGTTCTCAGATTGATGATGAGGAGTTTCAAAAGAAAATTAAAGATGTAAATGATGGGAAGTTGATTGAATTTGTATATGAAGGTGGTATTTTGAAATTTGGAAAGATAATTTTTGTTTACAATATTCCTCAGCTAAAGTGGAAACTATTGGATGATTCTCATAGCTATAATTTCTCTATACACCCTGGTAGCACCAATATGAATAGATATCTAAAGGAAAATTTTTGGTGGGACAACGTGAAGAGGGAAATTTCTGATTATGTGTTGAGATGTTTGGTTTTTCAACAGGTGAAGTTGGGAAGAAAACATCCTGGATGAGTCATGCAACCCCTTTCTATACCTATGTGGAAATGGGATTATATTACGATGGAATTTTTTATGGGTTTACCAAAGTCTCCAAGAAGGAATGATGCGATATGGGTCATTGTAAATTGTCTTACAAAATAAGCACATTTTCTTGCTATAAGAGAAGATTTATCACTTAAACCTTTAGAAAGACTATATATTAATGAAGTTTTAAGACATTATGGTGTACCCTTATCAATTATTTCTGACCGTGATCCTTGTTTTACCAAAAAAATCTAGAAAAGTATCTAGATTGCTTTGAATACCGAGCTTCGTATGAGTACTGCTTATCACCCTTAAACCAACGGACAGTCTGAAATGACTATTCAAACTCTGGAAGACATGCTGAGATCATGCTATCTTGAATTTCAAGGTATGTGGGATTAATACATGCCTTTGGTGGCATTTTCTACAACAATAGTTTCCATTCTAGTATTCAAATGGCTCTATATGAATCATTATATGGAAATAGATGGTGAACTCCAACTTGTTGGGATGAAGTTTGTGAGAGGAAACATATAGGAATAGAACTTATTAAAGAGACCACAGCAAAGGTGAAGGCAATCCAAGCCCATATTAAATCAACCCAATGTAGGCAGAAGAGTTATGCTGACAACCAGAGAAAGTATTTGGAATTCCAAGTGGGAGATCATATCTTTCTAAAATTATCTCCAAAGAAGGGTGTCTTAATGTTCGTTAAGAAAGGGAAACTGGGCCCCAGATACATCGGACCATTTGAAATTATGGAAAGAATCGAAGATGTAGCTTACAGTTTAGTAACGCCACAAGTCTTTCCAAAGTTCATGATGTGTTCCATGTTTCATTATTGAAAAAATAAAATTCCAGACCCAATGCATGTACCCACCTATGAAGAAATAGAACTGGAACCTAATTTTTCATACTATGAAGAGCCTATTGAGATTCTTGACACAATGGAGCAGGTATTGAGAAATCATAAAACTCGCCTAGTAAAGGTTCTTTGGAGAAACCAGAATATGGAAAAATCAACATGGGAACCTAAGGATGTTATGAAGAAGAACCACCCACATCTTTTTGGTGGGCTTTATACATAAAATTTTGAGGAAAACATTTCTTAAGGAGGGAATAATATAACACCCCCAAAAAGTTTTATGGTGTGCTTATCTTAAACATATTCTATTCATAGACTATATTTTATAATGCATTGTGTTCTTTTGAAACAACACCTGGTTATTTAGGAGATAGTCATAACCTATCCATTAAACATTATGTTTCCACTTCTATGTTTTGAATTTCAAAAAACGAACATCTAGAGTTGTGATTAGTAATTTATTTTGGAGTCTTATAGAACCAACTTGCTTTTTTGATGAATAGTAACATACCCTTATGAATAATAATATGAATAGTAATATCACTACGGGAAAACGTGGTATTAGTGACGGGTTATTTGCGACGGGAATATGTCCCGTCGCAAATAACCCCCGCAATCAGGGTATTTGCGACGGGGCATAATCCCTGTCGCAAATAAAGAGTTATTTGCGACGGGATATTCTCACCCGTCGCAAATGGTTTGGCGCGAATGCGCGCGAAAGATATTTGCGACGGGATCCCCTTCCTGTCGCAAATAACCGGCGGTGGTAACAAGTTATTTGCGACGGGAACAGGTTCCCGTCGCTAATAACCTTGCGGCAGGGGTTATTTGCGACGGGCCCCGTCGCAAATAATCCCTCTTATTGCCGCACATAATAAATGCGGTCGGGCTTATTTGCGACGGGACCGTCGCAAATAATACCAATTGTGATGGGAATACCATCGCAATAAACCCCGCTGCAAATAATCTAACTTATAAATACAGCCAGCCTTGACAAGTTTTCTGAATCTGAACAACTTTTTTACTAGTTTATATGTGTTGAGTGAATTTTGTTTTGCAAGTCGATTTCAAGGAGGTTGCGGGGATCATCCTAGAAGTACAAAAAATCGAAAGCTCGAAAACCAGTTTAAGGTTTTTTTTTTCTGAATTTCAATTTAATATTAATTTAATGTTTTTGTTTTATATTTTTACATTAGTTTTTATTATTTCTTATTAGATATAATTATGTTGTATTAAGGTATTAAATTTGACTGGTTAGATTTAATTATTAGTAATTAACAATATTTTATAATTAAGTGACTGTAATTAGTAATTAATAACTTTAATTTTAATTAAAGATAGTAATTAGTGATTAATGAATGTAATTAGTAGTTAATGAATGTAATTAGTAGTTAATGAATGTAATTAGTAGTCGATGAATGTAATTTGTAGTTAATGAATATAATTTGTAATAATTGGAATAATTAAAAAAATAGTAATAATTAGAAAAAATTAACAATAATTAGTAATAATTAACATTAATTAGTAATAATTAGTAATAATTAATAATAATTAACAACAATTACCAATAATTACCAATAATTAGTAATAACTAACAATAATTACCAATAATTAGTAATAATTAGTAATAATTAGAAATAATTAGTAATAATTATCAATAATTACCAATATTTACCAATATTTACCAATAATTTCCAGTAATTGTCAATATTTTCCAATAATTACCAATATTTACCAATATTTACCAATAATTGCCAATAATTGTCAATAGTTACCAATAATTAGGAATAATTACCAATAATTAGGAATAATTACCAATAATTAGGAATAATTACCAATAATTAGGAATAATTACCAATAATTAGGAATAATTACCAATAATTAGGAATAATTACCAATAATTAGGAATAATTACCAATAATTAATAATAATTACCAATAATTACCAATAATTACCAATAATTAGGAATAATTACCAATAATTACCAATAATTACCAATAATTAGGAATAATTACCAATAATTAGGAATAATTACCAATTATTAGGAATAATTACCAATAATTAGGAATAATTACCAATAATTAGGAATAATTAGTAATAATTAATAATAATTACCAATAATTACCAATAATTTAGAATAATTACCAATAATTAGGAATAATTAGTAATAATTACCAATAATTACCAATAATTACCAATAATTAGGAATAATTATCAATAATTAGGAATAATTACCAATAATTACCAATAATTAGTAACAATTAGCAATAATTACCAATAATTAGTAATAATTAACAATAATTACCAATAATTAGTAATAATTAACAATAATTACCAATAATTAGTAATAATTACAAATATTTACCAATATTTACCAATATATACCAATAATTACCAATAATTGTCAATATTTACCAATAATTAGGAATAATTACCAATAATTAGGAATAATTGCCAATAATTATGAATAATTACCAATAATTAGGAATAATTACCAATAATTAGGAATAATTACCATTAATTAGGAATAATTACCAATAATTAGTAATAATTACCAATAATTAGGAATAATTACCAATAATCAGGAATAATTAGGAATAATTAAAAATAATTACCAATAATTACCAATAATTAGGAATAATTGCCAATAATTAGGAATAATTAGTATTAATTAATAATAATTACCAATAATTACCAATAATTAGTAATAATTACCAATAATTACCAATAATTAGAAATAAATAAAAATAATTAGGAATAATTACCAATAATTACCGATAATTAGTAATAATTACCAATAATTACCAATAATTAGTAATAATTAACAATAATTACCAATAATTAGTAATAATTACCAATAATTACAAATATTTTCCAATATTTACCAATAATTACCAATAATTGTCAATATTTACCAATAATTAGGAATAATTACCAATAATTTTGAATAATTAGGAATAATTAGGAATAATTACCAATAATTAAGAATAATTACCAATAATTAGGAATAATTATCAATAATTAGGAATAATTACCAATAATTAAGAATAATGACCAATAATTAGGAATAATTAGTAATAATTAAGAATAATTACCAATAATTAGGAATAATTACCAATAATTAGGAATAATTATCAATAATTAGTAATAATTACCAATAATTAGGAATAATTACTAATAATTAGAAATAATTACCAATAATTAGGAATAATTACCAATAATTAGGAATAATTACCAATAATTCGTAATAATTACCAATAATTAGTAATAATTACCACTAATTACCAATAATTACCAATCATTAGTAATAATTAACAATAATTACCAATAATTAGTAATAATTAACAATAATTAGTAATAATTAACAATAATTAGTAATAATTAGTAATAATTACCAATATTTTTTAATATTTACCAATAATTGCCAATAGTTGTCAATAATTAGAAATAATTACCAATAAATAGGAATAAATACCAATAATTAGGAATAATTACCAATAATTAGTAATAATTAGTAATAATTAAGAATAATTAACAATAATGAGGAATAATTAGTAATAATTATCCAATTGGAAAAAACTAGCATGATCATTATCTTTCTCAATTATCTTTTCATCTCTGTATTGGTTTTAAGAAAACTTCTGTCTCCACATGTAATATTTGCATTCTTTTTCAAAATTATCAACCTACACACTAATAGAGAGGTGAAAGTGAATGCAAATATTATATGTGGAGACAGAAATTTAAACACACAGATGAAAGGAGAATTGCAACATAATATAGAAAATTATATTATTTTAATATTAATAATAAAAAATACTAATAATGTAATAATTTTATTATTATATAATTAATATTTACGACAAAATAATATTAGTACTATTAAAATAATAAAAAATTTATAAAATATTAAAATAATCAATATTTTTAACAGGTTTTGCTTTATTCTTAACATGTTCAATTCTTAAAGGGTCAATTTTTAGGTCTATCCCAATAAAAACATTGCATCAGTCGTGTCTAATGTAAACTCTATAATTATCCTTACTTGAGTGTTTTTTCTAACAAATTATTCAAAACCAGTAATGATTTTATATTTTATAAAAAAATATGGAACAACGAGGTCGTCAACAGTCATTATTAAATAACCGCATATGGATAAATCAACGTAGAAATCCAAGTGGTTCTGGTTTAAATCCAGTATATATAGAGGGTGTGGAGACTTTTTTTAGCATTTGTGGCATCAAATCCAGAATTTGTTTCATAAGGCACAAAAAAATGTCCTTGTAGAAAATGTGCACTGAGAACATTTGACACGTTTGACAAAGTTGTGGGACATCTCTTGCGTTTTTGTTTTCAACCAAATTATGTTTTTTTGCTATCAACGTGGTAATTGCGACGAGACGGTATCCCGTCGCAATTAATTTTTTTTAAATTTTTTTAAATTGCCTATTCCGATGGGAATATTTTCCTGTCGCAATAGGAAAATGTGACGGGCCCGTCACAATTACTTATTTCTTTTTTTTAAAAAAAATTTTTTAACTCTTTCGTGACGGTATTCGTGGCCCGTCACAAATAACATTTGTGACGGGCCCGTCACTAAAGTGTTATTTAAAGTTTTTAATATATATATCGATTAGTATTTGCGACTGGACATATTACCGTCACAAATAATATTTTTAGCGATGGACCCATCACAAATAGTGTTAGTTGCGACGCCATTTACCGCAACGGGTCATTTGCGACGGACCCCCGTCGCAAATAGGCTTTTGCGATGGGATCCCGTCGCAATTGACCCATCACAAACGAGCTTATTTTTAGTAGTGTCTGAACCTTATGAATAGTAAATAATAATAATATTTTATTTTCTTAAGGTAATAAGATAATAAAATCTTAATTAATTTTTCAATGTGATATAAAACTAATTATACCTATAAAATTGTTATTTTTTGAATTAACTATGATTTTATGTAAAATTTAAATTAAAAATAATTAGAAATTAATTTTCAAAAAATATAGTTCATTTTTTAGTTCAACACATCAAAAAATGGTTATGGTGAATTTTTGTGATTTTTCTAAAATAGTTGAATTTTTTTAAATAGTAAAAATACAGTTTTGAGTTTTCGATAGTTTAATGATATAATAATGATATAATAATTAAAATTAAAGGATTGCCTACTTTTTACAGTAACATATGACATGAGGGGTCCTATGTGGCTAAAACCATGGTCAAATACCATGGGAAAGCCCATGGTTTTGCAAACACCACTAATGAGGTGTCCCTTTTAATTAATAAGAAACTCGATCTCATTTTCTATAAATACCCACTCACCCCCTTAGTTTTAATTCATTAAAAACTCATTATTCTCTAATATCTGGTATTATTACCTTCATAGGAGTCCTCCAAAGGTGTCCACAAACCCCCAAGGTCCCAACCTTCATATTTTGGGAGTTACTCTACAAGGTAGAAGAATCAACCACCCTTCTCTTTTCTTAAAGCTTTCATTTTATGTTTTCTCTTTTATTTTTCAATTGGATTATGTTGGGATATGTAATTCCATATTCCCCTTTCTTTAAATATTATTTAAGATATATTAGAGACCCCCTTTCTCTTGTCAAACTATTTTATGAAATTTTAAGTTATGTCGTTAGGCTGCCGAATTTTCGTGAGAGATTTATCAATTTTCTTCTATTTTGAGTTCCTTTATTTTCTAATTATTTCCAAATATCCCCTCATACAAATTCTATAATAATTCCAGTACATTACATGAACTGGAATTATATTTTCCTAATGGAATATTTCATCATCATCTCTCTTTCTCCTCCTTTAATACTAAAAATGAAAACATCATCTGAGATGTGTTAATTTATCACATTCAAGGACGACGAGTTATCAATTTTCATTACCATGTTTAATTCATGTCATGAAACAATTTTTATGGTTGAACCAGATCATAATATATATATTTCATTCCATTAATTTTCTTTAATCCTTACACACTCATAATATAAAATAATAATACAAAACAAATTCATTATGAACAAAACCGCCAACTTAATCCAAACGTTTGTAATTAACTCTTAACTAATGATTCATCATCTTGGTATATAAAAAAAACATTTTAAGATCATTTATATCTATGAAATTTAATTAATAAGATATATTTACAATTCTGGATGTTTAACCACATTCCAAATGAAGTTTGATTCACGAATACAAGTAAATAGGTCATGAAAACCAAGGAAGAAAATGCTTCCAAAACAATAAAATTGAACCTCTTAAACTCAAAAAAGAACCATGAATGAACCTAATATTGTTATAATAAATCAATTAAATGTATATGATGTTATGGAATTATTAATTAATGATTTTTAATTTTATTATTCCCTTCATTAAAACAAATGAAGAACACACTCGAGCATAAGGTTAGGGATTTTTCACCTCACTTTCATTTCTATGAGATTTCCATTGTTCGCCACTTATTTCTTGTATATAGAATATGTGTACTTTCATTTGATATATAATAACATGATTATATTTATATTAATGGTATTTTTTGGTTAATTTGGTGATTATTGACTTTTGGTCATATGATTCAATTGATTACAATATGGTGAGGGGCTTTGTCTACATTTCCATTCCATTGAGACCTTCTTGGTATTATGCACCAAATCATTATTATGTGGTGTATATACTGGATATTTAAGATAATTTTTCATTTTAAATTGTAAATATATTATATATTCATATTATGATTTCATGGATATGAGTATTGTGTAAATCGTATACTATTTTATAAAGCGTGTTTATTTGGAATGTTGTTTTACCTGTGGAAATATTGATGAATCTTTATCCTATACTCTATATGGATATTGAAAAGGCATATTTATCCTGTATTAAATCAATTTATAAAGAATTATTTGGACTTTCAGTGGTGGTTGGGGCCCGATATAGCCTCTTGATTCATCGACAGGTTTCATGAGACAAATCTGTTGGCGACAAACCCTTCAAGTTTGTTTCAAAAAATAAAACGGGTTTATACCCATAGAACTAAACCATTTTAATGGTATTATGTTATCATGTTCCAGATACATGAAGTCTAATTAATAAGAATTTTATTTTTTCATTACCAGTTATAACTCTCCATGAGGTTTTCACTATGACAACATCTATGGATGCAGTTTCATTCTCAGTTTGTAAATGGTGTGAGTTTTTCATTTATTCACTATTCCATGTTGATTACATCAAATCTTTTACCTATTATTGAATTAATGCTTCCTTTATATATAACCATTATTTATAATTTGATCTCACCCCTTTCATTTTTTTACCTTCAACATGTTATAAAGAGAATATCATTTATTGAGTTTCTATGGATGCAGTTTTTAGTTTTTGTTATGTATTGTATTTTGAAACTTTTACAATGTAATTTGAGTTACATATATGTATCTAGTTTATTCTGTATTACTAAAAAGATTTTTCCTTTGTGCGTTCATTCCTTATAACAATTCCAATGTACTTTTTAATGCATCGACTTTGATATAGAGGGATCAGGGTGTTACAGTTGGTATTAGAAAAAGTTTAGTAGAAAACATGAAAACTAGAATAGAAACTGTATATTAGGGAAGAAAGCCCTAAGGTAGTATTTGAGGAAAAATATACAAGAATGTCCTAGAATTTTGGAAAGAAATAGAGTATGTGGATCTTTATATAAAATATATCAATGTCTGGATACAAATTCAGTAGAGGTGGATTTGGCACAGATGTACCTAGGACTGAAAACTCTGATAAGTAGTTTTAGGCTTGACCTGAGGTATCCTGGTACATGAAAATCGGAATTATTGCACTCTTGGTTTTGACACTACAAGGGGATATTATTAAGATAATTCACATTTTCTTTACAATCCATTATGAAATATATAATGTAATTTTTTCCTTAGAGAAACCATGTTTATGAGATTAGTTATGCATAGAATTTAAATCTATCTTAAGTGCATTTATATTTGAGATTCATAACCTCATCTAGTATATGGAATTATTTAGACATGGCGCCTAATATAAGAAAGGGAATCAATACTCATGGGAAGTGTAGGGATATCCCTACTGAGTAAGTAAACACTGTTAATGCTGGAGTAGATCATATCATGACCATATTGGGAAAACATACTCAGGTTGTGACGAATAACTATGCCACACCTTTGTTGGATCGTTTCATGTAGTAGAAGTCTCCATCTTTCAGTGGGACTACTAATCCAGTGGTTTATGAGTAGTGGATCAAGTCCTTTGAAAAGATATTCATGGCATTAAGATGTAATGAAAATGAAAAGGTACTGTTGGCATTATATTGTCTCAAGGGTGATGTTTATCAATGGTGATCCTCAATTTAGAATACCACTGAGGAATAATAAATAGAAGATATAGAATGGAGAACTTTTAAGTAAATATTTTTGAAAAATATTTCCCCCATGGGCAATGAAACAAAATGAAGAGAAATTCATTAGCTTAAAGCAAAGGGAAGAAAACAGTGTTGCGGAGTATGAGGCTACCTTCACAAGACTAGCTAGGTATGCCATATATTATGTATGGGACTCAGAAGACAATATTGATCATTTCTTTGAAGGTCTTAAGCCATGTCTTCAAAGGGAATTGTCTTCTCAAAAATTTTCATCATATGAGGAAATTGTATCAAGTGCCATGAAAATAAAGAAGGAATTTTCTAGATAAAATTTGTTCAAGGGAAACCAAGATAAGAAATGGTACTCTGATAACCATGTAAAAGGTAAAGCACCAAATAATAACAAGGGAACAAAGCAATTACCATTATGTTAGAACTGTGGAATAAATCATCTTGGGAAATGCTTGAAAGGAATGGGAGTCTTCTACAACTGTGGAGAAAAGGGTCATCAATCTAATGAATGCAATGGGAAGAAACAATTCAATGATTTTCAATGTTACAATTCTAGAGATATGGGACGCTATTCAAAGGAGTGTCCTAATCTCTAAGGAAAATTTCCTAAAAAAGGTCCAAGAGATCAAGGGAAAGCTTATGTGATTACAACCACGGTGGTTGAAGTTATTAGTGACGTAGTTTCAGGAACTTTTATTTTTTCCTCAATATTGGCCAATGCATTGTTTGTTTTTGGATCATTGAATTCATTTATATCTTCCTAGTTTTCCAAGAAAATTGGACATGTCTAATTTGATTTAATAAATGTATTGTGAGTCAAAACTCCTAGGGGATGTATCATTGCGTCAAAGGCGTGTTGATCAGTCCCCCTCAATGTGCATAAATGTGCTTTAGTTTCTAACCTTATCATCATACTAATTATTGACATTGATATAATTCTTAGTATGAATTGGCTATCAAATTATGATGTGAAGATCTATTTGAAGAATAAGGAAGTTACAATTTTTGAAAATGGTGTAGAATCCCATATCTTTAGAGAAGAAACCTCACCACCTGATCCTTATCTAGATTCACCCCTAGTAGCTCTACTGAATTCAATACATGGATAGGAAGTCAAACCAATATCTATGGTTGAGGAAAGAAATATTCAAATTTAATATGTGAATATTTTCCAAGAATACATTGATGTTTTTCTTGAGGATTTTCCTGGAAATCCTCTAGAGTGGGAAGTTGAGTTCTATGTTGATTTAATTACTGGTGCAAGACCTATATCAAAGACTCCCTATAAAATGGTCATTGTGGAACTAGTAGAGCTAAAGAAGCAACTAGAGGAATTGAGGAAAAAAAGGATTTATTCGACCTAGTGTTTCTCAATGGGGATCCCTTGTCATATTTGTCAAGAAAAAAGGTGGATCCATGAGGCTATGTAATGATTAATGGGAAATCAATGATATTACAATAAAGATTCAGTATTCTCTGCCAATAATTGCAGATTTATTTGATCAACTTCAAGGAGACCAATATTTTTCAATGATTGACCCTCAATATGGATATCATAATTTTTGTTTGAGTAAGGAAGATATTCCTATGAAAACATTTCGAACCAGGTATAGGAATTATGAGTTTATAGTGATGCATTTTATACTGACGAATACACCATTTGATTTTATAGATTTATTGAATAGAGTTTTCTAGGAATATCTTGATAACATTGTTTTTGTATTCATCGATGATATACTAGTATAATAAAAAATCTATAAATACCCTGAGAATCACTTTCGGATTATTATGAAAACTCTTAGAAGAAATAATTTATGTGAGAAGTTTTTCATGTGTGAATTCTGGAACGAATTAGTTTCCTTTCTAGGCTATATTTTCTCTAAGGATGGAATCCTTTTTGATCCTATGAAGATAAAGGCAATTCAGGATTGGACCATGCCAATATACATAATTGAGGTATGCTGTTTTATTGTCATAGCAAGTTACTATCAACATTTTGTTCAGAATTTTTCCCAACTGGCTAACCCACTAACCAAGCTCACACGTAAAGGGGATCAGTTTGTGTAGACAAAATAATGTACATAATTCTTTGAATAATTGAAAAGAAGATTTGTTAATGCTCCAATATTGTCTCTTCCATCTGGAAGTGATGGATTTGTAATATAGTGTGATGCATCAAATAATGGCTTGGGTTACGTACTTATGAAAAATGGTAAAGTTATTGGTTATGCATCAAGGATATTGAAAACTCGTGGGAACAATTATCTAACTCATGATCTTGAGTTAGAAGCAATAATCTTTCCTCTGAAAATATGGAGAAATTATCATTACGGGTAAAAATGTGAGATAGACACAGAACACAAGAGTTTGAAATACATTTTTACCCAAAAAGAACACAACATGAGGAAAATGATATGGCTCGAGTTACTCAAATATTACGATTGTTCAATACACTACCACCCCTAAAAGTAAAATAAGGTGGAAGATGCTTTTAGTATAAGAGACCACGGAATTTTGAACAAGATGACAGTCTAAAGGGATCTTATTTTCATGGATATAGTAAATACGGATATGGGAATTATCATGGAATGTAACAGATCACTACTATTTCAAATGTTTTCCAAACCTTCTTTATTGGAAGGATAAAAATTTCTCAGATTGATGATGAGGAGTTTAAAATGAAAATTAATGTTGTAAATGATGAGAAGTTGATTGAATTTTTATATGAAGGAGGCATTTTAAAATTTTGAAAGAGACTTTGTGTTTATGTTATTCCTGAGCTAAATAGGGAACTATTGGATGATGCTCATAGCTCTAATTTCTCTATACACCCTGGTAGAACAAATATATATAGAGATCTAAAAGAAAAATTTTTGGTGGGACAACATGAAGAGGGAGATTGATGATTATGTGTCGAGATGTTTTGTTTGTCAACAGGCGATGATGGGAGGATAACATCCTGGAGGAGTCATGAAACCCCTTCCTATACCTATATGGAAATGGGATTATATTATGATAGAATTTTTTTATGGGGTTACAAAAGACTCCAAGAAGGAATGATGCGATATGGGTCATTATTGATCATCTTAAAAAATCATCCCAATTTCCTGCTATAAGAGAAGATTTACCACTTGAACATTTATCAGGACTACATGTTAATGAAGTTTTAATACTTTATGGTGTACCCTTATCAATTATTTCTGATTGTGGTCCTAGTTTTACATCAAAATTATGGAAAAGTATCCAGAAGGATTTGAATGCTGATCTTCGTATCAGTACTACTTATCACCCCCAAACCGACAGATGGTCTGAAATGACTATTCAAACTATGGAAGACTTGATGAGATCATGCTCTCTTGAGTTTCAAGGTATGTGGGATCAATACTTTCCTTTGGTGGAATTTTCCTACAACAATATTTTCCATTCTAGTATTCAAATGGATCTATATGAATCATTATATGGAAATAGTTATCGAAGTCCAACTTTTTGTGATGAAGTTGGTGAGAGGAAACATATAGGAATAGAAATTATCGAAGAGACCTCAACAAAGGTGAAGACAATCCAATCCCATGTTAAAGTAGCCCAAAGTAGGTAGAAGAGTTTTGCTAACAACTAGAGAAAGAATTTGGAATTCCAAGTGGGAGATCATGTCTTTCTAAAAGTATCTCCATGGAAGGGTGTCTTAAGGTTCAGTAATAAAGGGAAAATGATCCACAAATACATCGAACCATTTGAAATTCTGGAAAGAATCGGAGCTGTAGCTTAGCATTTAGAAATGCCTCTAAGTCTCTAAAGTTCATGATGTGTTCTATGTGTCATTGTTGAAGAAATACATTCCATAACCAATTCATGTACTCACCTATGAGGAAATAGAACTAGAACCAGATTTTTCATACTGTGAAGACCATATCCAGATTCTTGACACAAGGGAGAAGTTATTGAGAAATTGAGAAACTCTTCTAGTAAATGTTATTTGGAGAAACCATAATATGGAGGAATCAACATGAGAACCTAAGGATGTTATGAAGAAGAACCACCCGCATCTTTTTGGTTGTCTTTATACATAAAATTTCTAGGAAGAAATTTCCGAAGGAGGTAATAATATAACACGCCAAACATTTTATGGGTTGCTTCTCTTAAATATATTGTATTCATAGCCAATATTTCATAAAGATCTATGTTCCTTTGAAACAACACTTGGTTATTTAAAAGAGATTCATAACCTAGACATTAAACTTAAATTTTCCACTTCTATGTTTTGAATTTCAAAAAACGGTCATCTAGAGTTTTGACTAGTAAGTCATTTGTAGTCTGATAGAACCGACTTGTTTTTTTGATGAATAGTTACATACCCTTATAAATAGTAATATGAATAGTAATTTGACCCTTATAAATAGTAAATAATTACAATATTTTATTTTATTAAGGTAAAAATATAATAATATCTTAACTAATTTTTCAATGTAATATAAAACTAATTACACCTTTAAAATTGTAATTTTTCAAATTAACTATAGTGGCCAAATAAAATTTTATCTCACACCCAACATGGTCTGCCCTTGGAACCTGAGAATATTATGTTTCTATAAGTATTATTAAGTGTAAATACCCTTATATAGGTTGTTTACATGTACTTCATAGCTGGAGATTAAGAGCATAGTATTGGGCTTAGGATCAAGATACTCATGGAACTGTTTTTATCCTTTTGTTTTCTTCTTCACTACTTTATAGTATGATTGTGTCTATTCATTCATTTATGTATTAACTGTATGCCTTATATCATTGTATCAGACACTTCCATTAAGGTTTTTTGTTATGTTTATTATTTGTTCAGTTTTTTTACTACTTCTTCTACTTACAATTCTGTTATCTGTTTATGTTTTTGATGTTTATTGTTTCTATATGACATATCATGCTTCCACTAATATTTATTATTTTCAGTATCCACAATGATATTATGACTTGAGGGTATTTTCTACCCAATATACTAACTTTACACCCACACTTCTAGTCAGCAACCTCTATGTAGCAACTTAGGTTTTGGCCCTGTCAGACTTTGGAACATTCCTTTGAATAATTCCAGAGCTAGGCGTGAAGACGGCGTGCGATTTTGAGGACTGGTGTGCCTGGAATTAATTTTATAAAATTATTAGGTATTTTTATACGATGAACATGGTGGGGGTGCATTTTCTCCTAAAAGATAGCTCAGAACAAGAATATGAGGTCACAGTTGCGTCCGGAGCGTGTCGTTTACCGTAGGAATGGTGTAAACATTGCGGGCACGAGCCTGCTGCCGGAAAAGCCACCATAGGCATTTTCGTAAACTAATGGAAATGTTTATTTATGAGAATTGGATTGAATAACTCCTAAACGGGGTCTTTGATCGCAATTATAAAAACACCATTACGTTGAGAACACCGCGTTTACCCTAGGGGTGACATAATCTTTGTCGGCGCCGGGTGTCGGGTCGGGGGCGGGTCGGACCGGGAAGTTGAGCTGATATTTGTTTAAAAAAATATCTAATCTTCTCTTCCCCCCCCCCCTTGTACATGAAGGTGCCCTCTCCTCCTCCGTTCTTCGCTGCCGATCCGCCAAATCGAGCTAACGAAGCGCCGTCGGTCTTAGATCTTGACGGCGGACACTGCCAAATCGTGCAGCAGCAGCAGCGGGTCGTACAAAGTGTCAGTGTTCTGCCAAAAGGTAGGCGTTTTGAGTTTTAAAATATTAGATCCCGTTTTCTATGTTGTTTTTCTTCAAATTTTTGTAAGGGTTGTGTAGTTCGGGTCCCGAGATTTCCGAAACATGTTTCGGATCTGAATTTGGAGCATCAGGGGTGCTCCTAGTGGCTCTCAAATGTTTTCCAGTGGAAAACCCAGTTTTCCAGCTGTGAGGGTGGCGGCCATGGAAAATTCCAGTGAAGCAGTGGTGGCGTGGTGGAATCCGGCGGTGGCACGGCGGTTTCCGGCAGCGGCGCAGTGGTTTCCGGCGAGCCAGGCGGTGGTCCAACCAGGTTTTTCCGGGGGTTCTTTGAACACATGTAACTCACAAACCAGAAGTCCATTTTGAGAGCAGTTTGTGGTGATGCGAATCTTGCGTCGAGACGGACCTCTTTAGATTCTTTAAGGAATTTTTTGAGTCATGGTTTTGGCTCAGTGCCATGAAACGTTGAAAAAAATATTAATATTTTATTATTTTCAACTTCGATCTGCCATAACTCATGCCCGAAGTGTCCAAATGATGTGTCGTCAGTGGAGTTGAAACACTGAGGATATGGAGGAATTTTCAATATAGTTTCCAGGTGTTGGGACCGAGAATAGGGTGTGGGCCCCATGAGGCCGGGTTCCGGCATTTATGGAGAAACGTGACTTTTCTGCGGGGTGTCCATTTTGGACGATCAAGTAGTCGATCCCGTGTGTTTTTTCGAGGGGATCGCAATGGTACGATCCTCTTGATGAGTTTCGGGATTGTGGTGTAGGCTCCACACGGGCTAGCTACGGTGAATAATACCTTTTACACTGGGTGTCTGTTTTGGATGATCGAGTAGTTGATCCTGTGTGTTTTTCCGAGGGGATCATAATGGTGGGATCCACTTGACATGTTTTGGGATCGTGGTGTGGGCCCCACCCAGGTTGGCTATGGTGAATAGTATCTTTTTCACCAGTTTTTTGTTTTGGATGATTGAGTAGTCTATATCATGGGTTTTTCCAAGAGAATCGTAGTGGTGTGATCCACTTGATGAGTTTCGGGATCGTGGTGTGGTCCCCACATGGGAAAACTATAGTGAATAGTACCTTGTTCACCGGTTGTCCATTTCAGGAAAGTAAATAGCCTATCCTACATATTTTTTTCACGTAGACTATGATGGTGGCCTTGGTATCGGCCTAGCTGGTGCGTAGTTTGGTGATGTTGCAGGTCACTCGGGTTTGTGACGTTTGGACCAGTAGTGGTTGAGGGTACTCTATTGGTTCGCTCCTATGAGGGTTCGCGGGGCATCACAACTATGGTATGGGTTTGTGTTCCCCTTGATAGGATCTCTAATCTATTATAGTTGTGGCATCCCTTCGGTGGTCCTGGGGCGGGATCCTCTAGCTTTGCTACCTTAGATCGGGTTCTTGGTATCACTACGACCTCTTATCCATGGGCGGTGATCCCCAATCTAGAAGGTTAACCCTCGTAGGGTTTTTGGCATCATCGGGAATATGATCCCCTATGAATTAGGTCGTGATCAGTATGGTTGTGGCATCATTGGGTATATAATCCCCTACTCAGCATGTGGTTTATAGTAGGGTTGTGACATCGTTGGTTATAGGATCCCCTACTCAACGTGTGGTTTCGGTAGGGTTGGTGCATCGTCGGTAAGATCCCCTACTACGCGAGTTATACCAGATGGGGTTTCGGTATCATCATGACCTCCTTGACGGGAAACGATCCTCTATCTGAGTGATTTTATTCTGTGGAGAGCCAGATCGGATTGTGGTATCCCCAAGAAGATCCTAAGAGTGATCCCCTATCTTTGAGATCTTCGAATACCATATCGGGTTGTGGTATCCCCCAACGGATCCTAGGAGTGATCCCCTATCTGTGAGATCTTCAAATTCTGGTGTGGGTTCTGGAATCCTCTAGTGGACCCTAGGATTGATCCCCTATCTGAGTAGTTTGTTGTTCTTACTGTTTCATCGTGGTTTTCTTAAAGAAGATATCCGACGACCGTGATCCCTTGGGTGGACATCTGAGATGTTTGTGTGGGAGCTGATGGAGTGTATCTCTCCGATGGGTGTCATCTGGGATGATAGTGATCATGGAGTGTGTTCTCCTAGTTGTGAAAAATTGATGGTGATGAGGTCGGTACCTCATGGGGCTTGGTGTGAAAAAATGAGTATATCTAGATGTTCAAGGTATATGTACGGGCGTATATCTGTGCGAATGTTCATGGTATATGTATGAGAGTATACCTAAGCGGACGTTCATGATATATGCTTGGGAATATACCTATGCTGATGTTCAAGGTGTATGTATGAGAATAAACTTGAATCAAGCTGTCTAGTTTCGTTTAGCCAAGGATGGTCTCGAGATGGAGTTTCTCTCTCATTTGTGTTCCCTATGGCTGGGTTGAGCAGACAATTTCCTTCCAGTTTCTCTCTTTTGTTTTGGGTTTTTGGGGTGCTTACTGATTATTTTTGTACTCACCCCTACACAGGCTATGAAAACACATGTTTGTGTCTTGTGCAGACCACATGTCTATCGACGAAGTCCCAGGGGGACCCGGAGCAGGCAGACCTTAGTGAGCGAGACTGACCAGGGTTTTTACTGGAGTTGTGCCGAGGATCTTACTAGTGGGTGCTTTTGGCAGCGTTTCCCTCCTTCTGAGTAGGTTGGACACTTTTATCGTTTTCTTTTGATGGGCCCTTTTTTGCCTTTTTGTACTTCTGTTTCACTCCGGTTGTGGGTTAGATGTATGCATGCATTTCTTTTCTATTTTTATATATATCTTTGCATTATTGCATGTTTCGAGTTCAGCTTTCAGGCCAGAGACTCTAGTGTTGGTGCGGCGGCTGATGTATCCATTCACCACAACTCTAATAACCTACCTTCCAACTCGGGACATTAGGACACTAGTCCTAGGGACATAATGGTACATGCATCATATAGGTCTGGGTTTTGGGTTTCTCTTGTTCTTCTTGAGTCAGCTCCCCAGATATAGTCTTTGATCATGGTGCATCTTGATTGAATATATAGATTCTTCTATAGAATAGCCAACGAGGGTTCCGTAGTGGGATTGTGGTGGGGATCCTCTCCATGTAGATGCAGTGGACCAGGGCGCAGGTTCTGAAGCTGGACCACTAGGTGGTCCACAAGTTGGGCCACCACCTTTCGAGAAGCTTGTTGTGCAGGTAGTGCAGGATGAGGTTGCGCGTAGGCTAAGTGCACTACAAGAGTTCCAGAGGCAGTGAACTTTGATGTTTCGGGGTGATCTAGACCCTCAGGCAGCTGATGACTGGCTCAAATCAGTCACCCGAGTTTTCCGCCTGGTGAGGACACCACCAGATCAGATGGTGATCCTAGCGGCGAGCCTTCTGCATGGTTCGGTCGAGCGATGGTGGATCCTAGTGATGCAATCCCATGATGAGTAGAAGCTCACATGGGTAGAGTTTGAGTGTCTCTTCAGGGAAGAGTTCTATCTAGTGACACTGAGGTCAGTTTAGATCCAGGAGCTTCTGCAGCTTCGATAGGAGGACATGACCATGTCAGAGTACTTAGCGAGGTTTACATACCTATCTCTCTACTCGCTGGATATGTTTTGGGACCCATTATTTAGGGCTCAGTCCATCGAGCAGGGCTTATGTAGAGACATCCCAGCAGGTGTGGTTTCCTTGTGCCTGCCCACCTATGTTGGAGTGTTGGAGCATGCCTTGGTGGGAGAGAGTTTTCTGGATGAAAATATCCCATCTGTTAGTGTTGTTCACATGAGAGCTGAGACATCGTCAGTCATATCAGCATCTGGTAGCTGACGATAGACTCAGGGTCCCTGACGTATGTGATGTTTCAGGAGGTGAGCCTAAGATGGAGGATCTGAGGCTCAGGGCTCTTAGGGCGGTTTTGGGCAGCTGCAAGAGAGGCAGTGTTATTCTTGTGACGGCCGGGGACATCTGTATAGGGAGTTTCTGACCTGCCGTGAAGTTGAGAGGGATCTAGTTGACAGGCCGCCTTGGCAGCAACAACGTCTCAAGAAAGGAGGTCCGCAGGGAAGCGGACAAGGCGATAAAGCTTGTGCAGCAGCGGGAGGTGGTCGACAGTATCAGATGCCCCCACCACCACCCCCAGGTGGTCCACGCCGGGATCAGGGAGCTGGTGGCCAAGGGAGAGGATAGTTGTAAGCCTTAGAGGTTGTTGACTCATAGTCTCTACGGATGGATAGAGGTACGCCTTGTGTCCTTTCTACTTTCTACAGTAGTTTTGATAGACACTGTTTAGCGGTACTCTTCCCTATTTGCTGCTAGCTTGAGATTTGTTCAGGGCATTGGTAAGACCCTGTTTGGGTGTTGTTCAGTGTGCTTCGAATGTGTGAGTAAGTGGGATCCTCCCCCCATCGAGACACATTTTTGTGATGCGATCAAAACCATGTAGGGTAGTCATTTCCGCCCAAAGAGGATAGTGGTGAGGTGGGGTGGATGAGTCCCTCTGACTTATGTGTTCAGGTAGGGGCATTTGTTGGTGAACTTGCTGGTGTGGGAGACCCAGTAGAGAGTCCAGTTGCTTTCCTTGTGCTTATAGATTTTCGGGGATGAAAATTTCTATGGTGGGGAGGATGTAGTGACTCAGGTTTCGGCCCTACCAGACTTTGGAACATTCTTTTGAATAATTCTAAAGCTAGGCGCGAAGACGACATGCGATTATGAGGCCTGGTGTGCCCAGAATTAATTTTATAAAAATATTACGTATTTTTATACTATGCACATGGTGGGGGTGCGTTTTCTCTTAAATGGTAGCTCAGAAAAAAAATCTGAATGTACGGTTGCGTCCAGAGCATGCCGTTTACCCTAGGCGGGGTGTAAACTTTGCGGGCATGAGCCTACTGTGGAAAAATCCACCAGGAGAATTTTAGTAAATAAATGGAAACGTTTATTTATGTTTGTCAGCTCGAATAACTCTTTAACTTAGTCTTGGATCGCAATTCTGAACATGCTGTTGTGTTTAGAACGCCGTGTTTAATCTAGGAGTGACCTAATCTTTGTCGGCACTGGGTGTCGAGTCAGGTGTGGGTCAGACCGATAAGTTGAGAAGATATTTGTTTAAAAAAACAAATATATAATCTTCTCTCCCCCCTTTGTACGTGTAGTAGAAATATCCTCCTCCTTTCTTCGCCGCCGATCCTCTAAATCTATCAAACGAAGTGCCGTCAGTCTCGGATCATGACGGTGGACGCTCCCGGATCTTGCAGCAGCAGCAGCGGGTCATGCAAAGTGTCAGTGTACCCCCAAAAGGTAGGCAGTTTGAGTTTTAAATTCCCAGATCTCTTATTTGTGTTTTTTTTCTTAAAATTTTTGTAAGGGTTCTTTAGTTTGGGTCCCGAGCTTTCTGAAACATGTTTCGGATTTGAATTTGGAGCATCGGGGTGTTCCCAGTCGCTCCCATAAGTTTTCTAGTAGAAAAACCAGTTTTCCGGCGGTGAGGGAGGCAACCATGGTGGATTCCGGTGAAGCGGTGGTGGTGCGGCAGAATCTGGTAGTGGCACGACGGTTTTTGGTGGCAGCGTGGTGGTTTCTGGCGAGGCAAGCGGTGGTCCGACCAGGTTTTTCCGGGGGTTCTTTAAACCCCTGTAACTCGCAAACCGAATGTCCGATTTGAGAGCCGTTTACAACGACGTGAATCTTGCATCGAGACATACCTCTTGAAATTCTTTAGGGAATTTTGTGATTTGGGTTTCTTTGACCCAGGGCCATGAAATATTGATAATAATAATAATAATATTTTATTATTTTCAACTTCGATCCGCCATAACTCCTACCTAGAGTGTCCAATTGATGTGTTGTCAGTGGCGTTAAAACCCTAATGATACAACAGAATTTTCAAGATAATTTTTGAGTGTTGGGACTGAGAACAAGGTGTGAGACCCAAGAGGTTGGGTTCTGGTGTTTACAGAGAAACACGACTTTTCCGCAGGGTTTCCATTTTGGACGATCGAGTAGTCAATCCCTTGTGTTTTTCTGAGGGGATCGCAATGGTGCAATCTTCTTGATGAGTTTCAGGACCATGATGTGGGCCCCACACAGGCTAGCTATGTGGAATAATACCTTTTCACCGGGTTTCCATTTTGTACGATCGAGTAGTCGATCCCATGTATTTTTCTGAGGGTATCACAATGGTGTGATCCGCTTGATGAGTTTCGGGATCATGGTGTGAGCGCCACCCGGGATGGGTATGGTGAACAGTACCTTTTTCACTGGGTGTCCGTTTTGGAGGATTGAGTAGTTGATATCATGGATTTTACCATGGGGATCACAGAGGTGTGATCCGCGTGATGAGGTTCGGGATCGTGGTGTGGGCCCCACACAGACATGCTACGGTGAATAGTACCTTGTTCACCGGTTGATCGTTTTAGGTGAGTAAATAGCCTATCATGCGTGTTGTTTTCACGTAGACCGCGATGGTAGCCTCGTTATCATCCTAGGTGGTGTGCAGTGTGGCGATGTTGCGGATCTCTCAGGTTTGCGACGTTTGGACCAGCAGTGGTTGAGGGTACTCCCTTGGTTCGCTCCAATGAGGGTTCATATTGCATCATAACCATGGTATGGGTTTGTAATCCCCTTGATTGGATCTCTAATCCGTTAGAGTTGTGGAATCCCTCCGGTGTTCCTCGGGTGGGATCCCTTAGCTTCACTACCCTAGATCGGGTTCTTGGTATCATTGTGACCGCTTATCCACAGGCGGTGATCCCCTATCTAGAAAGTTAACCCTCGCTGGGTTTGTGGCACCATTGGGAGTATGATCCCCTATGCTTTTGGCCATGCTTAGTAGGGCTGTGGCATCGTTGGGTATATGATTCCCTACTCGGCATGTGTTTTATAGTAGGGTTGTGGCTTCGTTGGTTATACGATCCCCTACTCAGTGCGTGGTTTCGGTAGGGTTGGTGCATCGTTGGTTCAATCCACTACTATGCGAGTTATCCCAGATGGGGCTTCGGTATCATTATGACCTCCTTGATGGGTGATGATCCTCTATCTGAGTGATGTGATTTTGTGGAGTGCCAGATCAGGTTCTAGTATCCCCAAGTGGATCCTAGGTGTGTTCCCCTATCTGTGAGATCTTCGAATACCAGATCAGCTTGTGGTATCCCCCAGTAGATCCTGTGAGTGATCCCCTATCTGTGAGATCTTCAAATTCTGGTGTGGGTTCTATAATCCAATAGTGGACCCTAGGAGTGATCCTCTATCCGAGGAGTTTGTTTTTCTTGCTGTTTCAGTGTGGTTTTCTCAGCGACGATATCCTACGAGTGTGATCTCTCAGGTGGGTGTCTGAGATGTTTGTGTGGGACCCGAGTGATTGTATCTCTCAGACGGATGTCATCTGAGATGACACTGATCATGGAGTGTGTTCTCCTGGTCTTGAACAATTTCTGGTGATGAGGTCGGTAACTCATGTGGTTGGGTGCGAAAAACGAGTATATCTGGATGTTCAAGGTATATGTACAACGTATATCTGTGCGGATGTTCATGGTATATGTATGGGTGTACACTTGAGCGGACATTCGTGATATATGCATCAGCATATACCTATATTGATGTTCAAGGTTTATGTATGGGAATACACCTGAATCAAGTTGTCTAGTTGCGTTTAGCAGATGATGGTCTTGAGATGGAGTTTCTATCTCATTTGGGTTCCCTCTAGATGGGTTGAGTCAACTGTTTCCTTTCAGTTTCTCTCTTTTGTTTTGGGTTTTTGGAGTGACTAGTGAGTATTTTTATACTCACCCTTCCCTGGGATTTTCCCGCACATGTTGGTGTCTTGTGAAGACCACATGCCTATCAATGAAGTCCCAGGGGGACCCGGAGGAGGCGGAGCTTAGTGAGCGAGACTCACCAGGGTGGTTACCGGAGCTGTCCCAAGGAGCTTACCAGTAGGTGCTTTTGGAAGCATGTCCATCCTTCTGAGAAGGTTTGACGCTTTTGTAGTTTTCTTTTGGTGGGCCTTGTTTTTCCCATTTGTACTTCTGCTGCACTCTAGTTGTGGGTTAGATGTGTGCATGCATTTCTTTTCAGTTTTTATATATATCTCTGCACTATTTCATGGAGGTGTATGTGGGTGTGTGTGTACACATACCTTAGGCTAATGCATCCCATGTGTGTGATAGCCTACTCGGCACTAGTCTCCAGCCACTGGCCTATTGGAGGCGGGTTTTTGGTGTCACGACTTGAGCCCCGTTGGGTCGGGTCGTGACACTATGGCATACAGGGAGACATGCCTATGGTCATGTGGCCAACTGGGCCTTAAACATAGGTTAAGTGGAATTAGATTCTGAGACTTCACATTATATTACAAAAGAAAATCCCTAAATATTATAAGGGGGTTGTGAGGAAGGTATTTTTTATAGTTTATTTTTTTTAATGTGGGGTATTAGTGGTTTTCCATTGGGGGATTGGAGGTATTTATACTTGAGGAGATTCATATTTTTTTGAAAAAAAATCAAATAAAATATTATCTCAAAGTTGAAACATGTAATTGTAAAAATTTTATAATATAAATCATATATAAATATTAAATTATATGTTTAACACTTTAAATACCCTTTATATTTCTAATTCATTAGTTTATTAAAAAGGAAATTAGAAAGACGTGAAATTTTTATTTTGAGGAATCGCTTTTGGCTTTCGGGGTTGGAAAGTTTATTTTAGGTTTGTAATTTAGGATTATTTTATTTTAATGAATTTTTTATGAAATTAAATATATCATGGCATAAACCAAAGTTCTATAAATAATTATATCATTATTAGATCATGTATTGTGTAATTTAAGACACAACAGTTATGTAAAAATTTGTATTTTTACTATTTAACCAAAAGTTGAATTATTTCAGAGAATTACAAAAAAAAAATAAACTTTATAAAATTTATATGTGATTATTTAAAAACTTATATTCATGATATTAATATAAAATTAAATCTTAGGTAATTTTAATTTTAAAAATTTTGTTTTTTATGAAATTCATTAAAATATTCTTTATTAAAAATATGATTATATTTTCTTGGAGTTTTTTAATCGAGGTATTTATTTTTCAAAATTATAACATTTATATTTACCCATATTAATCATGAAAAATATTATTTATATTTTTCTTTATTATTTTGAGGTCAAATTAAAATTCCAATGGTTTGGTTACTATTCCAAATAGTCACATTACCATTAAAAATGTTCAGGTTTCAATTCTAATTGTCACATTACTATTACAATAGTCACTTTACCACCTATAAATACCTCTTCATTCAATCAATAAATATTCAAATAAATTCCTCTCAAGATTATATATTTCCATTTTCTAATGTGTTTATTTTTTTCTAATATTTTATTTTTCTATATACTACTTTCAGTGGGGGCTATGTGTAACGACCTAAACTCATATGCCACCAAATAGTTATCCTAGCTTGGTTGTCCACATAACCTCAAGAACATGTCCCCAAATGGAAGAGTATTACGACTAGTACCGAGGGACTAGTTGTGATAGTGGGGAGAATATTCCCTCATTTGTAGAGTGTAATAGTACTGAAACAATAACAATTTAATAGTAGAATCATTAATAACATAAAAAATGTAACCAGAGGAATACTGATAGTATAAATAATCCAAATGTCATGTCATAAAAAAAGATGATTCTACATGTTTCATGTTATAGAAAATTGCCAAAATAGGTTACACTATAGTCATCTATAACACGAGTACCAAAGTACAAAAAGGCCAAAAAGAATCTCATAATTATCGTAGCCTTAGCTTGGTCCCAATATAACACCCCAAACATTGTTTGGTATGCTTCTCTTAAATATATTCTATTTATAGACTGGTTTTTATAAGGAATAGTGTTACTCTGAAAAAAAATGGTTATTAAGGAGATAGTCATAACCTAGTCATTAAACATTAATTTTATACTTCTATGTTTTGAATTTCAAAAAATGGTCATCTTGAGTTGTGACTAGTCCGTCATTTGGAGTTTGATAGAAAAACTTGATTTTTTGATGAATAGTAACATAACCTTATGAATAGAAATATGAATAGTAATATTAACCTTATGAATAGTAAATAATGATAATATTTTATTTTCTAAAGGTAATAAGCTAATAAGATCTTAATTAATTTTTCAAGGTGATATAAAACTAATTATACCTCTAAAAATGTAATTTTTCAAATTAACAATGATTTTATTTTGAAATTAAATTAAAAATACTTTAAAATTTATTTTCAAAAAATAGAGTTCATTTTTAAATTCTACATGATGAAAAATGGTTAGGGTAAAGTTTTGTTATTTTTCTAAAATACTTGAATTTTTCATGAATAAAAAAAATACAGTTTTGAGTTTTCGGTAGTTTTATGACATCATAACGATATAATAATTAATATTAAATTATGTTCTACTTTTTTGTAGTAACTTATGACATGAGGTTTCCCAAGTGGCTAAAACCATGGCCAAATACCATGGTAAAGCCCATGGTTTTGCAAAAACCACTAATGAGATGTCCCATTTAATTAATAAAAAACTCCCTCTCATTTACTATAAATATCCACTCACCCCCTTAGTTTTATTTCATTCCAAAGTCATTATACTAGAATATATGATAGTATTACTTTCCTAGGAGTCGTCCCAATGTTTCCTCAAACCCCCAAGGTCCCAGCCTTCATGTTTTGGAGTTACTCTACAAGGTAAGAGAATAAACCACCCTTCTCTTTTCTTAAAGATTTCATTTTCTATTTTCTTGTTTTATATTTCAATTGGATTATGTTGGGATATGTAGTTTCATATTACCATTTCTACCCATCTTATTTAATAGTGATGAGAGACCCCCAATCCTCCATCAAACAATTTTATAAAATTTTAAGTGATGTCGTTCGTCTGCCGAAATTTCGTGAGAGATTTCTCAATTTTCTTCTATTTTGAGTTCCTTTATTTTCTAATTCATTCCTCATCTCCTCTCATAAAAATTTTATGATAATTCAAATACATTACATGAACTATAATTATATTGTGCTGATGTAATAGTTCATCATCATCTATCTTTCCCCTCCTCTTATATTAAAAATGAAAACACCATCTAAGATGTGTTAATTTATCACATTCAAGGACGACAGGTTCTCAATTTTCATTACCATGTTATATTATGGTCATGAAAAATTTTTTATGGTTGAACCAGATCATAAGATACGTATTTCATCTCATTAATGTTCTGGAATCCTTACATACTCATAATATAAAATAATAATTCAAAACAAATTCATTATGAACAAAACCACCAAGTTAATCCAAATGTTTGTATTTAACTCTTAACTAATGATTCATCATCTTGGTATATAAACCAAAATCATTATAAGATCATTTATATCTCTTAAATTTTATTAATAATATATATTAATAGTTATATATGTTTAAACACATTCTAAATGAACTTCTATTCATGAATACAAGTAAACGAATCATGAAAACCAAGGAAGAAAATGCTTCCAAAACAATAAAATTGAACCTCTTAAACCCATAAAAAGGGACAAGAATGAAACTAAAAAGTTTATAATAAATCAATTAAATATATATGAGGTTATATAATTATTAAATAATTTAGCTAAATTTTATTATTCTGGTCATTAAAATAAATGAAGAACACACTCAAGCATAAGGTAAGGGGTTTCTCATCTCACTTTCATTTCTGTGAGATTTCCATTGTTCTCCACTTATTTCTTTCATGTGGTATATGTGTACTGAAATTTGATATATAATAACATTATTCTCTTTATATTCATGGTATTCTGTGATTAATTTGGTGATTGTTGACTTTTGGTCATATGATTCAATTGATTACAATATGGTAAGGGACTTTGTCTTAATTTCCATTTCATTGAGAACTTCATGGTATTGTGAACCTAATAATTTTTATATAGTGTATATAATGACCATTTGAGTTAATTTTTCACTATAATTGTAATTATATAATATATCCATATTCTGGTTTCATGGATATGAGTATTGTCCAAACCGTATACCATTTTACATACGGTGTTTATTTGGAATGTTGTTTTAACTATGAAAATATTGATGAATTTGTCTCCTATACACTATAGAGATATTGAAAAGGCATATTTACCTTGTATTAAATCAATTTATAAATAATTATTTGGACTTTTATTTGTGGTTGGGGCCCATTATATCCCCTCTATGCATCGATAGGTCTTTTGAGACAAATCAGTTGGCGACAAAACCTTTGAGTTGGTTTCCAAAAATAAGATGGGTTTCTGCCCATAGAACTAAACCATTTTAATGGTATTATGGTATCATGTTCTAGATACATGAAGAAAAATTAATAATAATTTTCGTTATTCATTATCAGTTATTTCTATCCATGAGGTTTTCACTATGACAAATTCTATGTATGCAGTTTCATTCTCACTTAGTAAATGGCTTGAGTTTTTCATGTATTCAATATGCAATATTGATTACGTCAAATTGTTTACTTATTATTGGATTCATGATTCCACTATCTATAAAACATAATAAGCATTTGATCTCACCAATTTCATTTCTTTACCTTCAAAAAGTTATGAAGAGGAGATCATTTATTGAGTTTCTGTGGATGCAGTTTTTAGTTTTTCTTATTTAAGGTAATTTGTAACCTTTAGCAATGTAATTTGAGTTACATATATGAATATAATTTTTTCAAGACTACTAAATAGATTGTTCCTTTGGGATTTCATTCCTTCTAACCATGTCAATGTACTTAGTAATGCACCAGCTCTGTTTTAGAGGGGTTGGGGTGTTATAGTTGGTATCAGAGAAAGTTTAGTAGCAAACTTTAAAACTAGATTAGAAACTATAGATTGGGGAACAAAGACCTAAGGTATTATTTGGGGACAAATGTACAATAATGTCCAAGAATTTTGATAAGGAATAGAGTATTTGGATCTTTAAAACAAATAAATATATGTCAGGATACAAACAGGTAGAGGTGGATCTGGCACAGATGTACCTATGAGTGAAAAAATCTGAAAAGGAGTTTCAAGTTTGAGCTGAGGTATCCCGGTAGACGACAACGGGATTTTCTACACTCTTGGTATTGACACTCCCAGGGGATATTCTTAGGATAATTCATTTTTTGTCAATCCATTATGATGGATTTTAATGTAATTTTTTCCTTAGATAAACCATGTTTATGATATTAGTTATGCCTAGAATTTCAATATATGTTGAGTGCATTTATATTTGAGATTCATAACATACTATAATGTATGCCATTATTTAGAAATGGCTCATAATGGAAGAATGTGAATCAATACTCACGAGAAGCATAGGGATCTCCCTTCTAAGTAAGTAAACACAATCAATGTTGGAGAAGATCAGATCATGACTATATTGGTACAACTTACGCAGGTTGTGAGGAATAACCATGCCACACCTATGTTGGATCATTTCATGTGGAAGAAGCCCCCATATTTCAGTGGGACTGCTAATCCAGTGGTTGCAGAGAAGTGGATCAAGTCCCTTGATAAGATATTAATGGCATTAATATGCAATGAAAATGAAAAGGTAGTTTTGGTAGTATATTGTCTCAAGGGTGACACTGATCAATGGTGGTCCTTGATTCAGAATACCACTGAGGAAGAATAAATGGAAGATATGTAATGGAATACTTTTATGGAAATATTATTTGAAAAATATTTCCCTCATGAGAAAAGAAACAAAATGAAGGGTAAATTTCTTAGCTTAAAGAAAACAGAAGAAGACAGTATTGCATCATATGAGTCTACCTTCACAAGACTATACACGTATTCCATAGATTATGTAGGAGACTCAGAAGACAAGATTGATAATTTCTTTAAAGGTATTCAGCCAATTCTTCGAAGGGGACTAGTTTCTCAAACATTTTCATCATATGATGAAATTGTATCAAGTGACATCAAAACAGAGAAGGAATTTCCTAGATCAAATTTGTTCAAGGGAAACCAAGATAATAATAAGTTCTCTAATAACCATGGAAAAGGTGAAGCACCAAATAAGAACAAGGGAATAGAGTAAATCCAATTATGTGAGAACTGTGGAAATAATCATCTTGGGAAATGCTTGAAAGGCATCGGAGTCTACTACAAGTGTGGAGAAAAGGGCCATTGATCTAATGAATGTAAGTGGAAGAAATAATTAAATGATATTCAATGCTAAAATTATAGAGATATGGGACACTATTCAAATAGTGTCCTAAGAGCCAATGAAAAATTCCTTAGAAACAGACAAGATAAGAATGAAAATCTTTTGAGATTACAACCATAGAGGTTGAAGTTCTTAATAAAGTGGTGGTAGGTACTTTAATTGTTTCCTAAAACTTGGCCGATACATTATTTTCTTCAAGATCATTTCATTCATTTATATCTTCCTAGTTTTCTAAGAAAATTAGACATGACCAATTTGATTTAATAAAGGAGTTGTCAGTCAAAACTCCTAGGGGATGTATCATTGCAAGAAAGGTGTGTCTATAAGTTTCCCTGATAACACATAAATTTGATTTTGTTTCTAACCTTTTCATCATACTAATGATTTACTTTGATATAAATATTGGTATGAATTGGAAATCAAATTATAATGAGAATATCTACTGTATGAAGAAGGAAGTTGCAATTTTTTAAAATTCTGTAGAATCCCTTATCTTTAGAGAAAAAACCACACGACATGATTCTTATCTAGATCCACCCATAGTAGCTCTACTGAATGAAATACTTGGTGAGAAAGATAAACTAATATCTATGGGAGAGGAAATAAATCTTCCAATTGAGTATGTGCATATGGTGCAAGAATACATTGATGTACTTCCAGAGGATTTACCTGTACATCCTCCAGAGTGGGAAGTTGAGTTCTCTATTGATTTAATTCCCAGTGCAAGACCTATATCAAAGACTCCCTATAGAATGACCACTGTGGAACAACTGGAATTAAAGAAACCACTATAGTAATTGAGTATAAAAGGATTTATTCGACCGAGTGTTTCTCCATGGGGATGCCATGTCCTAGTTGTCAAGAATAAAGATGGATTCATGAGGCTATGCCTTTATTACATATAATTCAATGCTATTACAATAAAGAATAAGTATCCTATGGAAATAATTGATTATTTATTTGATCAACTTTAGGGAGCCCAATATTTTTTAAAGATTAAACTTTGATCTGTATATCATCAGTTGAGTGTGAGGAAAGAAGATATTTTTAAGACAGTGTTTTGAACTAGGTATGGGCATTATGAGTTTACATTGATGCCTTCTGGACTGATGAATTCACCATCTATTTTCATAGATTTAAAGAATAGAGTATTCAAGTAATATCTTGATAACTTTGTTTTTGTATTCATTAATGATATCCTGGTATACTCCAAAAGATATGAAGACCATGAGAATCACTTATGGATTATTCTAAAAACTCTTAGAAGAAATGAATTATATGGAAGGTTTAGAAAGTGAGAATTTTGGATTCAATCAATTTTTTTTCTAGGACATATTGTCATTATGGATGGAATCCTAGTTGATCCTGTGAGGACAACGGAAATCCAAGATTGTCCCATGCCAACAAACAAACCTGAGGTACAACGTTTTATTGGCTTAGAAGGTTATTATAAGCCTTTCATTCAGAATTTTTCCTGACTGACTAACCCGCTAACCAAGCTCAAATGTAAGGGAGTTACATTTTTTTGGACAATAGAATGTATATAATGATTATAAGGATTGAAAATAAGGTTAGAAAATGCTCCAATTTTGACTCTTCCTTTTGGAAGTGATGGATTTGTAATATATAGTGATGCATCAAAGAATGGACAGGGTTGCGTCCTTATAAAAAATGGTATTGTTATTTTTTATTCATCAAGGCAGTTAAAAAATCATGAGAAAAATTATCCAACTCATGATCTTGAGTTAGTAGTTGTAATCTAGCCTCTGAAAATATAGAGACATTTTCTTTACTGTGAAAAATGTGAGATATACACAGATCACAAGAGTATAAAATACATTTTCACACAAAAAGAACTTAACATGAGGAAAAGAAGATGGCTCGAGTTACTTAATGATTACTATTGTTCAATACACAACCACCCCTGAAAAGAAAATAAGGTAGAAAATGCTTTGAGTAGAAAAGACCAAGGAATTCAGAACAAGATGACAGTTGAAAGGGATCCCATGTTCATGGATCTAGTAAAGATGGATATGGGATTTATCATGGATGGTAACAGATCACTACTATTTCAAATGGTTGCCAAACCTTCCTTACAATAAATAATAAAAATTTCTCAGATTGATGATGAGGAGTTTCAAATGAAAGTTAAATCTGTAAATGATGGGAAGTTTATTGACTTTATATATGAAGGTGGAATTTTGAAATTTGGAAAGAGAATTTATGTTTTCGATATTCCTAGTCTAAGGAGGGAACTACTGGATGATTCTCATAGCTCTAATTTCTCTATACACCCTGGTAGCAAAAATATGTATAGATATCTAAAAGAAAATATTTGGTGGGACAACATGAAGAGGGAGATTGTTCATTATGTGTCGAGATGTTAGGTTTGTCAACAGGTGAAGATGGGAAGACAAAATCATGGAGGAGTCATGAAACCCCTTCATATACCTATGTGGAAATGGGATGATATTAAGATGGTATTTTTCAAGGGGTTACCAAAGACTCTAAGAAGGAATAATTCGATATCAGTCATTGTTTAACTCCTTAATAAATCAGCACATTTTATTTCTATAAGAGAAGATTTACCACTTAAAAGTTTTTCAAGACTATATGTTAATGAAGCTTTAAGACTTTATGGTGTACCCTTATCAATAATTTCTGATAGTGATCCCCGTTTTACATCAAAATTATGGAAAAGTATCCAGAAGGATTTGAATATTGAGCTGCGTATGAGTACTACTTATCACCCCCTAACTGATGGATAGTCTAAAACGACTATTCCAACTTTGGAATATATGTTGAGATCGTGCTTTATTGACTTTCAAGGTATGTGGGATCAATAATTTCCTTTGGTTGAATTTTCCTACAACAATATTTTCCATTCTAGTATTCAAATGGCTCCATAGGAATCATTATATGGAAAGAGATGTTTAACTCCAACTTGTTTGGATGAATTTTGTGAGAGGAAAATTATAAAAATAGAACGTATTGAAGAAACTATAGTAAAGGTGAAGACAATCCATGCCTATATTAAAGCAACCCAAAGCAGGAAGAAGTTTTATGCTAACCAACATAGAAAGGATTTGGAATTCCATGTGGGAGATCATTTCTTTCTGAAATTATCTCCAAAGATAGGTGTCTTAAGGTTTGGTATGAAAGAGAAACTGAGCCCCAGGTACATCAGACCATTTGAAATTCATGAAAGAATCAGAGCTGTAGCTTACTTTTTAGAAATTCTTCCAAGTCTCTCCAAAGTTCATGATGTGTTCCATGAGTCATTGTTAAAGAAATACATGCCATACCCAATACATGTACTCACCTATGAAGAGATAGAACTGGAACTTGATTTGTCAAACTGTGAAGAGCCTATCGGGACTTTTGACAAAAGGGATAAGGTATTGAGCAACCAGAAAACTCGTCTAGTAAAGGGTCTTTGGAAAAATCATAATATGGAGAAATCAACATGGGAACCCGGGGATGTTATGAAGAAGAAACACCCACATCTTTTTGGTGGTCTTTATACATAAATTTTTTATGATGAAATTTCGGAAGGAGGGAATAATATAACACCCCAAACATTTTATGGTATGCTTCTCCTAAATATATTATATTCATAAACTATATTTCAAAAGGAATTATGTTCCTTTGAAACAACACTTGTTTATTTAAGAGATAATCATAACCTTTCCATTAAACATTAATTTTCCACTTCTATGTTTTGAATTTCGAAAAACTGACATCTTGAGTTGTGACCAGTAAGTCATTTAAAGTCTGATAGAACCAAATTGATTTATTGATGAATAATAACACACCATTATGAATAGTAATATGAATAGTAATCTGACCCTTATGAATAGTAAAAAATGATAATATTTTATTTTCTTAAGGTAATAATATAATAGGATCTTAATTAATTTTTCAAAGTGACATAAAACTAATTATACCTTTAAAATTGTTATTTTTCGAATTAACTATGATTTCATATAAAATTTAAATTAAAAATACATAGAATTTTTTTTTTCAAAAAATTGAGTTCATTTTTTGAATTCTACACGTCAAAAAATGGTTAGGATGAATTTTTGGGATTTTTCTAAAATACTTGAATATTTTGTGAATAGTAAAAATACGGTTTTGAGTTTTCGGTAGTTTAATGACATTATAATGATATAATAATTAATATAAAAGGATGATCTACTTTTTTAAAGTAACATATTACATGAGGTGTTCTAATTGTCTAAATCCATAGGCAAATACCATGGTTAAGCCCATGGTTTTGCAAAAACCACTAATGAGGTGTCCCTTTTAATTAAAAAAACTCCCTCTCATTTACTATAAATACCCACTCACCCCCTTCGTTTTAATTCCTTACAAACTCATTCTCCTCTAATATTGGGTATTTTAACCACCCTAGGAGTCCTCAAACTCCCAAGATCTCAACCTTCATGTTTTGGGAGTTACTCTACAAGGTATGAGAGTCAACCACCCTTCTCTTTTCTTAAAGCTTTCATTTTATGTTTTCTCTTTTATTTTCAAATTGTATTATGTTGGGATATGTAATTATATATTCACTTTTCTTTCCATATTATGTAAGTGTTATGAGATACACCTTTTCCCTCGTCAAACTATTTTTTGAAATTTTAAGTGACGTCGTTTGGCTGCCGAATTTTCATGAGAGATTTCTCAATTTTCTTTTTTTTGAGTTTCTTTATTTTCTAATTATTTCTTCATATCCCTTCATCCAAATTCTATAACAATTATAGTACATTACATGAACTGGAATTATATTTTGATAATGGATTATTTCATCATCATCTCTCTTTCCCCTCCTCTAATGCTAAAAATGAAAACGTCGTCTGAGATGTTTTAATTTATCACATTCAAGGATGATGGGTTCTCAATTTTCATTTCCATGATCAATTATGGTCATGAAACCATTTTTATGGTTAAAAAAGATCATAATATATTTATTTCATCTCAATAATGTTTTCTAAACCTTACACACTCATAATATAAAATAATAATACAAAAAAAATTCGTTATGAAAAAAACCACCAAGTTAATCCAAACCTTTTTAATTAACTCTTAACTAATAATTCATCATCTTGGTATATAACCCAAAATAATTATAAGATAATTTATATATATTAAATTCCATTAATAATATATATTAAAAATTATGTATGTTTAAACAAATTCCAAACGAACTTCCATTCATGAATACAAGTAAACGAATCATGAAAACTAAGGAAGAAAATGCTTCCAAAACAATAAAATTGAACCTCTTAAACCCACAAAAGGGGCCATGAATAAACCTAATAAGGTTATAATAAATAAATAAAATTTATATTAGGTTCTATAATTATTAATTAATGATGTTTAATTTTATTTTTCAGGTCATTAAAAAAAACGAAGAACGCACTCGAGCATAAGGTAAGGGCTTTCTCATCTCACTTTCATTTCTATGAGATTTCCATTGTTTGCCACTTATTTATTGTATGTGGTATATGTGTACTTACATTTGATATATAATAACAATATTATCTTTATATTCATGGTATTTTTTGATAAATTTGGTTATTATTGAATTTTGGTCATACGATTCAATTGATTATAATATGGTAATGGACTTTGTATAAATTTCCTTTTCATTAAGACCTTCTTGGTATTGTCCACCTACTCTTTCTTATGTGGTGTTCTACTGAAAATTTGAGATCATTTTTTATTTTAAATTTTAAATATATTATATATCCATATTTTGGTTTCATCCATATGAGTATTGTCTAAACCATATACTATTTTATATAGGGTGTTTATTTGGAATGTTTTTTTAACTATCGAAATATTAATGAATATGTATCCTCTACTCTATACAGATATTAAAAAGGCATATTGAACTTATATTAAATCAATGTATAAATAATTATTTGGAATTATAGTGGAAGTTGGGGCCTGATATATCCCCTCGATGCATCGACAGGTCTTATGAGACAAATCAGTTGGCAACAAACCCTTCGAATTTGCTTCAAAAAATCACATGGGTTTCTACCCACAGAACTAAATAGTTTTAATAGTATTATGGTACCATGTTCCAGATACATGAATTCCAATTAATAACAATTTTATTTATTAATTATCGATTATTACTATCCATGAGGTTTTCACTATGACTAAATCTATGGTTGCAGTTTCATTCTCAATTTGTAAACGGTGTGAGTTTTTCATTTATTCACTATGCCATATTGATTACGTCAAATTGTTTACTTTTTATTGAATTCATGCTCTCACTATCTTTAACCCTACTGATAATTTTATCTCACCCCTTTCATTTGTTTACCTTCAACAGGTTATGAAGAGGATATCATTTATTGGGTATCTGTGGATGCATTTTTTAGTTTTTATTTATTTATTGTATTTTGAAACCTTTACCAATGTAATTTGACTTACATATATGTATCTAGTTTCTTCAAGACTGCTAAAAAGATTGTTCCTTTGGACTTTCATTCATTTTAACCATGCCAATTTACTTTGTAATGCACCAGCTCTGGTCTAGAGGAATGAGGGTGTTACAATTGGTATAAGAGAAAGATTAGTAGCAAACTTTAAAACTAGATTAAAAAGTATAGATTAGAAAACAAAGCCCTAAGGTAGTATTTGAGGAAAAATATACAAGAATATCCTAGATTTTTTTGTAAAAAACAGAGTCTGTGGATATTTCTAAAAAATATACCCATGTATGGATACAAAAATGTAGAGGTGGCTCTGGCATAGATATACCTAGGAGTGAAAACTCCGACAAGAAGTTTCAGACTTAACCTGAGGTATCCTAGTACATGAGAATGGGAATTGTTTCCCTCTTGGTGTTGACCGTCCAGGGGAATATTCTTAAGATAATTCAAATTTTCATTACAATTCATTATGAAGGATTTTAATTTAAGTTTTTCTATATAAAACCATGTTTATGAGATTAGTTATGCATGAAATTTTAATCTAAGTTAAGTGCTTTTATATTTGAGATTCATAAGGTAATATAGTCTATAACATTATTTAGAAATGACACCTAATGGAAGAAGGGGGATCAATACTCGTGGGTAATGTAGGGATATCCCTACCGAGTAAGTCAACACAGTCAATATTGGAGTAGATCAGATCATTACTATATTGGGACAACATACACAGGTTGTGAAGAATATCCATGCCACACCTATGTTGGATCATTTCGTATGGTAGAAGACCCCATCTTTCAATGGGACCACTAATCCAGTGGTTGCTGAGCAGTGGATCAAGTCCTTTGAAAAGATATTCATGGCATTAATATGAAATAAAAATGAAATGTTTGTGTTGGTAGTATATTGTCTCAAGGGTGACGCTGATCAATGGTGGTCCTTGATTAAGAATACCTTTGAGTAAGAATAAATAGAAGATATGTAATGGAGGACTTTTAAGGAAATATCCTTTGAAAAATATTTCCCTTGTGAGAAAATAACCGAAATGAAGAGGAAATTACTTAGTATAAAGCAAAGGGAAGAAGAAAATGTTGTAGAGTATGGGGATACCTTCACAAAACTAGCCAGGTATACCATAGAAGATGTACAATACTCAAAATAAAATATTGAACATTTCATTGAATGTATTAATCCAATTATTTTAAGGGAACTGTGTTCTCAAAAATTCTCATCATATGAAGAAATTGTATCAAGTCCCATAAAAAAGAGAAGGAATTTTCTAGATAAATTTTTTTCAAGGGAAACCAGGATAAAAACCGGTACTCTGATAACCATGGAAATGGTGAATCTCCCAAGAAGAACAAGGGAACAAAGTGATTCCCGTTATGCAAGAACTATGGAAAGAATCATCCTGGAAAATGCTTGGAAGGCATTAGAGTCTTCTACAAGTGTGGAGAAAAGGGTCATCGATCTAATGAATGTAATGAGAAGAAACAATTCAATGATGTTAAATGTTACAATTGTAGAGATATGGGACACTATTCAAATGAGTATCCTAATCTCTAAGGAAACTTACCTCAGAAAATTCCAAAGAGATCAAGGGAAAGCATATGCGATTACAACCGTGGAGGTTGAAGATCTTAATGACATGGTGGCAGGTACATTAATTGTTTTCTAAAACTTGGACAATGCATTATTTGATTTTGAATCATCACATTCATTTATATCTTCCCAATTTTTCAAGAAACTTAGACATATCCAATTTGATTTAATAAAGGAGTTATTAATAAATACTCTTAGGGGATGTACCATTGCAACAAAAGTGTTTCTATTAGTTCCACTTATGACACATAAACATGCTTTATTTGTTAACCTTATCATCATTCCAATGATTTACATTTATATAATTCTCAGTATGAATTGGCTGTCAAATTTTTATATGAATATCTCTTTCAAGAAGAAATAAGTTACAATTTTTGAAAATGGTGTAGAATCGCTTATCTTTAGAGAAGAAACATGGCCACCTGATTCTTATCTAGATTCACCCCCAATATCTCTATTCAATTCAATAATTGGAGAGGAAGTTAAACCAATATCTATTGGTGAGGAAAGAAATTTTCAAATTGAATATGTGTATATAGTGCAAGAATACATTGATGTATTTCCAGAGGATTTACTTGGACATCCTCCAGAGTGGGAATTGGAGTACTCTATTGATTTAATTCCTCGTGCAAGACCTATATCAAAGAATCCCTATAGAATGACCATTGTGTAACTACTAGAGCTAAAGAAAGAACTAGAGGAATTGGGTAAAAAAGTATTTATTCAGCCTATTGTTTCTCTATGGGGATCCCCAATCCTCTTTGTCAAGAAAAAAGATGGATCCATGAGGCTATGCAATGATTACAGGGAAATCAATTCTATTACCATAAATAATAAGTATCCTCTTCTAAGAATTGAGCATTTATTTGATCAACTTTAGGGAGCCCAATATTTTTAGATGATTGAACTTTGATCCGGATATCACTAGTTGAGTTTGAGGAAAGAAGATATCCCTAAGACAACATTTCAAACCACATATGGGAATTACAAGTTTACAGTGATGCCTTTTGTACTGATGAATGCACCATTTATTTTAATTGATTTATTGAATAAAGTTTTCAAGGAATATTTTGATAACTTTTTTGTTGTATTCATCGATGATATCCTGGTATAATCCAAAAGCTATGAAGACCATGAGAATCAACTGCGGATTATTCTGAAAACTCTTATAAGAAATGATTTATATGGGAAGTTTAGCAAGTGGGAATTGTGGATTCAATCGGTTTCTTTTCTAGGTCGTATTGTCTCTAAGGATGGTATCTTAGTTGATCATGTGAAGAAAAAAGATATCCATGATTGGACTACTCCAACAAACATAACTGAGGTACACTGTTTTATTGCCTTAGCAGGTTACTTTTGGCGTTTGGTTTAGAATTTCGACCGACTAGATAACCTGCTAACTAGGCTCACACATAAAAGAGTTAAGCTTATGTGTACAAAAGAATGTACATAATGATTCGAAGAATTGAAAAGAAGATTTGTTAATGCTCCAATTTTGACTCTTCCATTTGGAAGTGATGGATTTGTAATATACAGTGATGAATCAAAGAATGGGTTGGGTTGCATCCTTATAAAAAATGGTAAAGTTATTGGTTATGCATCAAGGCAGTTGAAAACTCATGAGAAAAATTATCCAAATCATGATCTTGAGTTAGTAGAAGTAATATTTTCTCTAAAAATATGGAGACATTATCTCTATGGTGAACAATGTGATATATACGATGATCACAGGAGTTTGAAATACATTTTCACACAAAAAGAACTCAACATGAGGAAAATGACATGGCTTCAGATACTCAAATATTACGATTTTTCAATACACTACCACCCTTGAAAGTCAAATATGATGGTAGATACTTCGAGTAGAAAAGACCATGGAATTATGAACAAGATGAGAGTTTAAAGGGATCCTATGTTCATGGATCTAGTAAATATGGATATGGGAATTATCATGGAAGGTAATAGATCACTACTATTTCAAATGTTTTCCAAACCTTCTTTACTAGAAAGGATAAAAATTTCTCAAAATTGATGAAGAAGAGTTTCAAAAGAATATTAGTTTTAAATGACGGGACGTTGATTGACTTCATATATGAAGGAGGAATTTTTTAATTTGGAAAGAGGCTTTGTGTTTCCGCTATTCCTGAGCTAAAGAGGGAACTATTAGATGATGATCATAGCTTTAATTTCTCTATACACTATGGTAGCACAAATATGTATAGAGATCGAAAGGAAAATTTTTGGTGGGACAACATGAAGAGGGAGATTTTGATTATGTGCCGAGATGTTTGGTTTGTCAATAGGTGAATAAGGGAAGACAACATCCTAGAAGAGTCATGAAAATCCTTCATATACCTATGTGTAAATAGGATGATATTACGATGGAATTTTTAATGGGGTTACTAAAGACTCTAAGATGGAATGATGCGATATGGGTAATTGTTGATCGTCTTACAAAATCAGCACATTTTCTAGATATATGAGAAGATTTACCACTTGAATGTTTTGAAAGAATATATGTTAATGAATTTGTAAGACTTCGAGGTGTACCCTTATCAATTATTTATGACCTTGATCCCCATTTTACATCAAAATCATGGAAAAGTATCCAGAAGGATTTGAATACTGAGCTTCGTATGAGTACTACTTATCACCCCCAAATAGACAGACAGTCTGAATGTACTATTCAATATTTAGAAGACATTTTCAGATCATGATATCTTGACTTTCAAGGTATGTGGGAAAAATACTTGCCTTTGGTGGAATTTTCCTACAAAAATAATTTCCATTCTAGTATTCAAATGGATCTATATGAAGCATTATATGGAAAGAGATGTCGAACTCCAACTTTTTGGGATGAAGTTGGTTAGAGGAAACTTATAGGAATAAAACTTATTGAAGAGACCATAGAAAATGTGAAGTCAATCCAATACCATATTAAATCAACCCAAAGTAGGTAGAAGAGTTATTATGAAAACCGGAGAAAGGATTTTGAATTCAAAGTGGGAGATCATGTCATTCTGAAAGTATCTCCATGGAAGGGTGTCTTAAGGTTCGTTATGAAAGGGAAACTGAGCCCCAAGTACGTCGGACCATTTGAAATTCTAGAAAGAATTAGATTTTTATCTTACCATTTAGAAATGTCGCCAAGTATATCCAAAGTTCATGATGTGTTCTCTGTGTCATTGTGGAATAAATACATGATAAAACCAATTCATGTACTCACCTATGAGAAAATAGAACTAGAACCTAATTTGTCATACTGTGAAGAGCCTATTGGGGTTATTGACATAAGGGAGAAGTTATTGAGAAATTGGGAAACTCTTCTAGTAAAGGTTCTTTAGAGAAAATAGAATATGGAGGAATCAACATTGGAACCTTAGGATGTTATGAAGAAAAACCACCAACATCTATTTGGTGGGATTTATACATAAAATTTCTAGGACAAAATTTCTGAAGGAGGTAATAATATAACACCCAAAGCGTTTTATAGTATGCTTCTCTTAAATACATTTTATTTATAGACTATATTACATAAAGAATTGTGTTCCTTTGAAACAACACTTGGTTATTTAGGAGATATTCATAACCTTGTAATTAAACAGAAGTTTTTCACTTCTAGGTTCTGAATTTCAAAAAATGGTCATCTAGAGTTATGACCAAAAGTCATTTGGAGTCTAATAAAACCAACTTGATTTTTTGATGAATAGTAACATACCCTTATGAATAGTAATATGACCCTTATAATAGTAAATAATTATAATATTTTATTCTCTTAAGGTAATAAGATAATAATATATTAATTAATTTTTCAATGTGATATAAAACTAATCACACCTTTAAAATTGTTATTTTTCGAATTAACTATGGTGAAAAACTGAAATTTTATCTCACACCCTATACGGTATGCCCTTAAGAACATGAGAAGATTATGTTTTTATAAGTATTATTAATTTTAAAGACCCTTATATAGGTTTTTGACATGTACTTCTTAGCTGGAGCTTATGAGCATAGTATTGGTCTTAGGATCAAGATACATAAAGAGTTGTTTTTGTCCTTTTATTTCCTTCTTCACTACTTTATAGCATGATTGTATCTATTCATTCAATTATGTATAACCAATATGCCTTACATAATTTTATCAGACACTTCCATTGAGGTTTTTTATTATATTTATTATTTGTTTAGTTTGTTTACTACTTTCGTTTCTTACCTTTTTGTTATCTGTTTATATTTCTGGTGTTTATTGTTTCTATCTGATATATCTTGCTTCCACTATTATTTATTATTTTAGGGGTCCATCGTGATAGTATTACTTGAGGTTATTTTCTCCCCACTATAATACCTTTACACAAACACTACTATCTAGTAGCCTCTGGCATACAGGGAGACATGCCTAAGGTCATGTGGCCAGCTGGGCATTTAGCATAGGTTATGTGGCATCCGAGTCTTAGAATTCACGTTGGATTACAAAAGAAAATACATAAAGATTATAAGGGTATTGTGAAGAAGGATTTTTTTATAGGTTATTATTTTTCAAGTGGGGTATTAGTGGTTTTACATTGGGGGAGTGGGGCTACTTATACTTGAGGAGAATCGTATTTTTTAGAAAAAAATTGAATAGAATATTATCTCAAAGGTAAAAAATGTAATTTTGAATTTTTGACAATATAAATCATATATAAATATTTAATAATAGGTTTAACTCTTTAAATACCCTTTATCATTATAATTAATTAGTTTATTAAAAAGGAAAGTGGAAAGATGTGAAATTTTTATTTTGAGGAATCACTTTTGACTTTCGGCATTGGAATGTATATTTTAGGTTTGTAATTTATGTTTATTTTATTTTAATGAATTTTTTTATCAAATTAACTATATCATGGCCAAAAATAAAGTTCTATAAATAATTAGGTTATTATTAGATCATGAATTGTGTAATTTAAGACACATCGGTTATGTGAAAAAATTGTATTTTTACTATTCAACCAAAAGTTGAATTATTTCATAGAATTACAAAGAAATAAACATTATAAACATTATATGGGATTATTTAAAAAATTATATTCATTATAATAAAATAAACATAAATATTCTCTAATTTTAATTTTAAAAATTGTGTTTTTACAAAATAATTTAAGATATTCTTTATTAAAAATGTGATTATATATTTTTTGAGTTTTTTACTATTCCCAAAAGTCTGGTTACTATTCCTAATGTTCAGGTTAAAATTCCAATGGTCACATTACTATTAAAATGGTCACCTTACCTCAAATAAATACCTATTCATTCAATAAATAAATTTTAAAATAAATTCTTCTCATGTTTCTATATTTACATTTTCTAATATGTTTATTTGTTTACTAATATTTTGTTCTTTTATATAGTTCTTTCGGTGGGGGATATCTGTAATAACCTGAACTCGGATGCCACCAAATAGTGATCTGAGCCCATTTTTCCACATTACCTCAAGAACATGTCCCCAAATTGAAGAGTATTCCGACTATTAGTGAGGGCCTAGGTGTGATAGTGGGGATAATATGCCCTCATTAGCATAGTGTAACACTACTAAAGCAATTACAATTTAATAGTAGAAGCATTAATAGCATAAAAAAGTAAATAGAGGAAAACCGATAGTATAAATAATCCAGATTTCATATCATACAAAAGATGATTCTACATGTTACATGTTCTAGAAAATATCCAAAACAGGTTACACTACAGTAATCTATAATACAATTACCATAGTACAAAAATGCAAAAAAGAATATCAGAATTATCGCAGCCTTAGATTAGTCCCAATATAACACCCCAAACATTTTATGGTATGCTTCTCTAAAATATATTCTATCCATAGCCTATATTTCATAAATAATTGTGTTGATTTTAATAAACACTTGGTTATTTAGGATATAGTCATAACCTATCCATTAAACATAAATTTTATACTTCTATGTTTTGAATTTTGAAAAACAATCATCTAGAGTTGTGACCAGTAAGTTATTTGGAGTCTGATAAAACCAACTTTATTTTTTGGTGAATAGAAACATACCCCTATGAAAAGTAATATTAAAAGTATTAGGACTCTATGAATAGTAAATAATGATAATATTTTATTTTCATTAGTTAATAAGATAATAAGATTTAATTAATTTTTCAATGTGATATAAAACTAATTATACCGTTAAAATTGTTATTTTTCGAGTTAACTATGATTTTCGTTAAAATTTAAATTAAAAATACACATAAATTTATTTTCAAAAAATTGATTTCATTTTTGAAATCTACACGTTCAAAAATGGGTAGGTGGAATTTTTGAGATTTTTCTAAAATACATGAATTTTTCATGAATAGTAAAAAATACATTTATGAGTTTTCTGTAGTTTTATGACATCATAATGATATAATAATTAATATAAAAGACTGGTATACTTTTTTCAGTAAAATATGACATGAGGTGTCCCAAGTGGCTAAAACCATTGGAAAATACCATGGGAAAACACATGGTTTTGTAGTAACCTCTAATGAGGTGTCCCTTTTAATTAATAAAAAACATTCTTTCATTTACTATAAATACCCACTCATCCCCTTATTTTTCATTCATTACAAACTAATTATCCTCAAATCTATAGTAATATAAATTTCCTAGAATTCCTCATAAGGTTTCCTCAAACCCCCAGGGTCTCAACCTTCATGTTTTGGGAGTTACTCTACAAGGTAAGAGAATCAACCTCCCTTCTCTTTTCTTAAAGGTTTCATTTTATGCTTTCTCTTTTATTTTTCAATTGGATTATGTTGAGATATGTAATTCCATATTCCCATTTCTTTCCATATTATTTAAGAGGGATTAAATACCCCCTTTCCCTCATCAAACTATTTTATGAAATTTTAAGTGATGTCGTTAGGCTGCCGAATTTTCGTGAGAGATTTCTCAATTTTCTTCTATTTTGAGTTACTTTATTTTCTACTTCTTTCCTCATCTCCCCTCATCCAAATTATATGATAATTACACTAAATTACATGAATAGTAATTATATTATGATAATGTAATTTTTCATCATCATATCTCTTTCCCCTCCACTTATACAAAAAATAAAAGCACCATCTGAGATGTGTTAATTTATCACATTCAAGGACGTTGGGTTCTCAATTCTCATTACCATATTCAATTATTGTCATGAAACAATTTTTATGGTTGAAACGAATCATAATATATTTATTTAATCTCATTAATTTTCTGGAATCATTACACACTAATAATATAAAATAATAACAATACAAAACAAATTCATTATGAACAAAACCCCCAAGTTAATCCAAACGTTTGTAGTTAAATCTTAACTAATCATTAATCATATTGTTATATAAATAAAAATCATTAAAATATCATTTATATTTCTTAAGTTTCATTAATAATAAATATTAACAATTCTTGATTTTTAACCACGTTCCAAACAAACTTCCATTCATGAATTCAAGTAAATGGATCATGAAAACCATGGAAGAAAATGCTTCCAAAATAATAAAATTGAACATCTAACCCATTAAAAAGGGACATGAATGAACCTAATAAGGTTGTACTAAATCAATTAAATTTATAGGATGATATGTAATTATTAAGTAATGAAGATAAATTTTATTATTTAGGATATTAAAACAAATGAAAACACACCCGAGCATAAGGTAAGGGGTTTCTCATCTTACATTCATTTCTGTGAGATTTCCATTGTTCGCCACTTAATTATTGTAGGTGGTATATTTATACTGCCATTTGAAATATAATAACATTATTCTCTTTATATTCATGGTATTTTGTGATTAATTTTGTGATTATTGACTTTTGGTCATATGATTGAATTGATTAAAATATGGTAAGGGACATTGTCTCAATTTCTCTTTCATTGATACCTTCTAGGTATTTTGAACCTAATAATTCTTATGTGGTGTATCTACTGCTAATTTGAGATCATTTTTCATTTTGAATTGTAAATATATTATATATCCATATTCTGGTTTCGTGGATATGAGTATTGTCTAAACTGTATACCATTTTATATATGGTGATTATTTGGAATGTTGTTTTGACTGTGGAAATATTTATGATTCTTTTTCCTCAACTCTTTACAGATATTGAAAAGGCATTTTGATATTGTTTTAAGTCAATGTATAAAAAATTATTTAAACTTTATGTGGTGGGTAGGTGCCGCTATATCCCCTTGATGCATCGATAAGTCTCATGAGACAAATCAATTTGCGACAAACCCTTCGTGTTTGTTTCCAAAAATCAGATGGGTTTCTACCCACAAAACTAAACCGTTTTAATAGTATTATGGTATCATGTACTAGATACATAAAGTACAATTAATAAATATCTTCTTTATTCATTATCAGTTATGACTATCCATGAGGTTTTCCCTATGAAAAAATCTATGGATGCAGTTTCATTTTCAGTTTATAAATGACGTGAGTTTTTCATTTATTCATTATGACATATTGATTACGTCAAATTTTTTACTTATTACTTAATTCATGCTTCTTCTATATGTAACCCTTACTGAGCATTTGAGATCATCTCTTTCATTTGTTTACCTTTAACAAGTTATGAAGAGGAGATCATTTATTGAGTTTATGTGGATGCAGTTTTTAGTTTTTGTTATCTATTGCATTTTGTAACCTTTACCAATGTAATTTTTGTTACATCTATGTATCTCGTTTTTTTAAGGCTAATAAATAGATCATTCCCTTGAGATTTAATTCCTTATAACCATGCCAATGTACTTAGTAATTCATCAGCTCCTGTCTAGAGGGTTCAGAGTGTTACACCCAAGATCTCCTTATCCTAATCAGCATTTCACGTACTTGTAGGGGGGATCTTTACCTTATCAACACCTACAGTCATATAAAACATTTGGGTCCAAAACATGAACCAAATAGTGTGTGAGACTAAATCCCAGCAGGAAACTGCACAAGATCTATTCCAATTTTTCAGTGAATATATATAAAAGGTGGTGTGCAATAATAAAAGTAGTAATCTAGGAAGTACTCAAAAGTAAAAAACATACTTGTAATGTTTTCCATTTACATTTAATTTCTTTATCCATTTAACATTTCAATTACATTGAATTCTTAACTCTCAGGATCTGGCTCAATCCAAAAATCCCCCATATAACTGTATGCACAACAGTGGCCTCATAAGGCCATCTAAACAAGTACGAGTGAAGTATGAATCCAAGATTGTTCTTTTGGATTGGAAGACACATCATAAGTCATTCCAATTCAATATTAAATTTATAACACGGGTTTTTCCTTAACATTCCAAATTTGAATTCAAGTATCACTCCAAGGTAAATTCTACCGACACCCTACAAGCATATCCCAGTAAACCTCTCAGGTACCTAGTATCACTCTAGGTGTGGTATAAGTCCATGTAATCTGAGCCCTTCCATGGTGGTCTAATAGGGAATACCCAAGTATCACTCGTGATATAAATTCAATGCCTCTGGATCCCCTCCATTAGATCCCTCAATTGATCTATGATTCACTTGGCATTTATGTACATCATTGATGAGATTCTCCATGGAATCAATGGTTCACTCACTGCATAATCATAATAAACACTTTTAGGTCATCCTTGGCATTCAAATTCGAATCCAGGGTTCACTGAAGTAATAAGGTACAACAGTCACATGATCCCCTCGATGGCATTCTAAACTGAATCCATGATTCAACCAAGGCTATTTACCAAATCATCATTTAATTCATTTAACATTTCATTAGGCATGCTAAGGTCAGAACCCAAAATCATCTTCTACAACACAGCACTGAAGGGCGTCTCAAGAAAGGAAAAACCTCATACGCCTTCACCTTTCATTTACTCACATGGTAACATTTTTCATAATAATAATCAAATGAAAATTAAACTATTACAAGGATTTAACATTATTCAACTCATGTGAGAAGTTCAATAGATTAAGAAAATCAATCCAAACACAATTAAACAAGCATAGGCATATATGGTTCAAGGGTAAATTAAGTTGTTCCATACACTAAACCAATTAAAAATCCATATAACAACTTTAAAATTCCATTAATAAACAAATTTATTTTTAACAACTCTTTGAAGTGGAAACATAGGCTTTCCTTGTAGGAATCCTAGGTCAAACAACCATAAAAGGTCATCCAAGGGAACTCACCCATGGGGTGGACCTAAATCTAGGTATAAAACATAATACATGCTTTAAAACACCTATTCAATAACCTAAAAATAATAGGAAATAATAGGGGTTGTTTTTAAATTAAGGTGACACCCCAAAAATGGGTGTGTGATACTCTGACATATATAAAATGCTCAACAATTAGTAAAATCCATGAGAAAACCATCCTCAGGATCACGCTAGATAGCTCATCCAGTATCAAGCTTGGATTTCTATAGTTTGGGAGAAATATAAAGAATTGGAAAATAAAAGGATATTAGGGCATAAGATTTAAAATCCCAATAATGAAAATGATATCTAGAATAATTGAGAAAGTATAAAAAGTAATCAAGGCATTACCATTGGAGAGTCAAGGAGATGAACAACACTCGATTTATAAATCAGATGACAAGTATATCTGAAATCCAAGAATAGTCAAGCTTGAGATGTTTTCTAAGGGGGCTAGCCATTTTCAATTGAAGGAAAAGCAAAAAAGGGTTAATATAATATTTTAATTTAAAAATTAATAATATTATAAAAAACCACATAGAAATCCTCTCACGTTTTATCTGTATAATTTTCAAACCATGCAAAAATCATTCCAGGCTTCCTGTATGTCTATGAATAGCGCCCAGTTACCCTGCATGGTTTTCACTAACTGTTTAGTAACCATGCTCAAGCCTCTATCTATTTCTGCTAAACTAGTAGAGCTATCGTACTTCCATGCAACCCAACCAACACAGTTTTCACTAACCGTGTGACCTATTCTTTTCACCCAAAACCTAGGTTCTAGGCTCTAGACTAGCCTCAAACAGCCTAGAAACTTCCCTGACCCAACATGTATTCATAATAGTCCAAATCAAAGAAATTAAGCTTGAAATTGATAGAAAACACAAGATTTGTACCTCAAAAAGGAACTGAGTTCTTACGAAATTCTCCCATTAAAGCAATTTGTCCCAGAATTTCCTTTCTTAGGGTGGTGAAAAAATATCTAAGAACAAATCTGAGCAATGTGATCACACATTAGCCTCCCTCCCCCATGTCTCATCATGCACCTGGTTGTGCTGCCATAACACCTATACTAAAGGAAAAGACTGGTCATAGAAAACCATCATTCTACAATCCACAATACATATAAGATGATCTTAAAAGGATGTATCTACCTGTTACTCAACCTCCTTGGGATGAATAGCAAGAAATAGGTCTAAATAGTGACGTTGCAGTTGACAAACATGGAAGAATTCGTGCATAGCCCAGTACCTCTGAGCTAACTACAACCGATAGGATACCACCCCGACCCACTTTAGAATCTTGAATGACCCAACATACCTTAATTAAAGTTTAACCTGTCTCTTGATCCTATTGTTCCCCTACCTTGGCGAAACACTTAGGAATACCCAATCCCTAACCTCGAACACTTGAAGTCATCAGTGGTGATCGGTGTATGATTTTTGATGAGACAACACAATAGCCATCCACTTCTAAATCAAATGAGTTTATTTTGTTGTATCATAGAAAATATGAGGTCCCAATATAGTTATATATCATACCTCTAGCAAATACATGGCTGATTATCATGGCCTACCATACAAAGCCCCAGATGGTGCCATCTGAATAGTATCCTAGAAGCTATTATTGTAGGAAAATTCAACTAAGGGTATATGTCTCTCCCAGGAACCCCTAAAAACCAGGACTTAGGACAAAAACATGTGCTCAGGCACCTGAAATGTTCTATATGACTGGCCATATGTTTGGGGGTGATAAGATATGCTCAGAAGCACCTATGTACCCAGGGACCTATATATCAATTACTAGAAATGAGAAGTAAAATGGGTGTCCCTATCTAAAAAGATAGATTGTGGGACCCCGTGTAGTAATACAATATCATAGATGTACAACCTCACAAGATGGCCAAGACTAATGGTTTTCTAGATTATAAGTAAATGTGTATCCTTCGTGAGCCAATCAACAACAACCAAAATTAAATTGTTTCCTCGAGGAAACCTTGGTAAACCCATCACGATATCCATCACGACATCATTCCATTTCCATTCAGGAATGGGTAGCTACTGTAAAAATCTGGATGCTTATTTTTGTTCCGCATTCACTTACTGGAAGGTGAAAAATCTCATGACAAAACCAGATACATATCTTTTCATACATTTCCAACAATATTGACAATGTAAATCCCTATACATCTTGGTGAAATAGGATGAACTACCCATATAGAGGCACAAGGATCCCACATTATCTCCTCGTGCATGTCTGAATAGACCCACACATGACCATGTACTTGCAGGGTATCATCTTCACCTATAGTCCTACCAAGAGTAGGGTCCTCACATTCCACACTCTCCAATAGAAGTAGGCCTCCGGAATATGATATTTTCCTCATCCTCACTCTATATAATAGGGTAGAGGTAAAAGCTAAGGATGAAAAGTATTCCTTCCCCTGACTTTTGTACACCTCTAAATTCATCTCATAGAACAACGCCATAAGTTTCCACTCACTGTTGGCCTGATGCACTGGCTGTATTTGAGTCCTCCTTATCATTGTATCAGCTAGTATATTTCCTTTACTAGGCATATAAGAATGTTCAAAATCAAAATACTGAAGGTTTTACACCCACCTTCACTACCTCAGATTAATATCACACTGTGTAAATAAGTACTTTAGGATTTTGTGGTCTGTGAACACCACATAATGATCTCCCAATAAGTAATTTCTCCAATAGTGAAATGTGGTAATAACCACAGAGAAATCATGATCGTGCTTTGGGTAATTCCTCTCATGTGGCCTCAACTATTGATTCCCATATGAAATGACTCGATCCCCCTGCATCCAAACTACTCTCATCCCAATACCTGATGAATCAAGTACATAGTATAACTCGTGTCTGGATCTAAAAAATAAGTATCACCACTAAATAAAATCTTCCTTTAAACTATTGAAAGGTCGTCTTGTAGATATCTGTCTATACATTCTTCAAAGCCTTATTAGTTAAGCCTATCAATGGTTCTGCTCAGTGTGAGAAGTCCTATATGAAATTCCTATAGTAACCATTTGTCCTTAAGAAACTATACACCTCAAAGACATTTTTGGGAAACTCCTAGGAAACCAGTGCTCTCACATATTCTAGGTCCACTGATACTCTTGTCTCTATGATGAAATGACCCAGGAAATGAATCTAATCCATCTAGAAGTGGCACTTTGTGAGCATAAAATATAAATGATGCTATCTCAGTGTAGTCAATACACTCTCAATATTTTTGGCATGGTCATGATGATATTGAGAATACATAAATATATCATCCATGAAGACCACAACAAATGATTCAAGATATGGATGGAACCCTTGGTTCATCAGTTCCATAAAGACTACAAGCTTGTTCATGAGACTGAACAACATTACCAAGTACTCATACATACCATACCTACATAGAATGGTTGTGAGAGGTATGTATGATGATCTAACACACACATGATGATAACAGGATCTCAAATAAATCTTTTAGAAAACCTGATCTCCTTAGAGCTGGTTGAGGAGATCATTTATCCATGAAAGAGGAAACCAATTCTTAACCGCCAACAAGTTAAATTTTCGATAATCCACACATATACCGAGGTAATCGTCCACATTTGTTTCAAAAAGGAATGAAAAAACCTATAGTGAAGCACTGGTTTAGATGAAACCCTCTGCCTCTAAATCATCTAGCCACCTCTTAAGATCTTGAAACTCTATCATAGCCATTTTGTAAGGAGGAATGGAAATGATTGCAACTCCTAGCACAAGCTCAATAGATAACTCTACCTCTATCACTAGATGTAAAATTTAAAATTAATCTCAGAAAATGTCCTAGAAATGATAAAATATTGGAGGGAAATTAATCTGATATGTCCCCTGGTGATCTTGATATAAACTCTAAATCTGGGCTATCATCTCACCCAACCAATGATACTCAGGTCCAACTCGGCTCGCATGGACAACCCGTTCACCTTTTTGTAGAAACCCTCTGCCCTCTAGGGATGTAAAACTCACTCTTTTGTGATAGAAATCAACGAAGGCTCATAATGGAACCAATCATTCCATCCAACGAATAACATAAAATCCTATCATATTGAGGACGTAGAAGTTCCATAAGAAGTGATTCCCACCAATCTCAAGGTGCAATACTTTCACTAACACACACCTTCCATTCTGATCCCAAATTTTTTTTCTAGCATCATAATGCCATCAAAAGAAAAAATAAAAATCCCCAATCTCTCCACAATGGGCATCAATACGAAACTATGTAAAGCCCCTATATAAAAAAGTGCAGAATCCAAAATAGAGGCTACTAAAATAGTACCTCTGAGAGTAAACGGTCTGGTATCCTACTCCGGTTGGGTCTGGTTCACTACAAACTCCTGACCTATACCATGGCCCTATTACACTACTTGACTACCCTAAGTTGATCCACCCTGCTATCTCTAAGAACCAATGGTCTTCCTACCATGACCACAACCACCACCTCAGCATGAAAAACCTGTTGTACTTCTTCTCCCTATCTGGTGAGAATTTTCATACCCCACTCCTGAATGTGGAGTTAGTTTAGACCCTATATCACTAGCTTCTGATATAAACATCTGGTAGAAGCACTTTGGATAGTCCATATTACCATAAGATCGACACTCCACTGGGTTCAGCAGATATTATGGCCCCCTATACCCCAACCTACCACACTGGTATCACCTCACCTGGCTACCTAGAGATATGTTCTAACTACTATTATCACCATGATAAATCTTCATATGATTCTTCCTATTACTGGTAGAGATAGTAATAGAACTATGTGTTTCACCACCCTGGCTCACACCACCACATTCCCTCAGGTTACACACTTTAATCAGTGTCTGATTCACTATAGCAGATATATTAGTCAACTTGAATACATTTACCTATGATCAAATTTCATACCTGAGACCATCCTCAAATCACCTATAATTCGATAAATAGTCACCCATAAGAATAGGTTTGAACCACATGATCTCAATAAAATGGGCTATTTAGTCCAGAACTGACAAAGCACCCTGCCCCAGATGCAAAAAATCCCAGGCTCTATCAACCATTAGTGTCTTGGGAATATCATAATCATAGAAGACTATATGAAAATCTCCCCACACCATATCCGGATGAAACTATTCCTGATTGATAACGTCCCACTACCTCTTGATGGAATCCTGAATCTTGTACATAAAGAGATTTACCCTCCTCTCATGAGGCATCTCTAAATGCTCTAAGATCATAAGAATGGCCTATATCCATGAGTTTGTAGACTGTGTTCCGCCATACCCCGAAAATATGGGTGGATGTTACTATTGTAACCCTCATGTTAGCTCTTCTGTAGACATGGAAGGTTGTGGTTCTCCATAAAAGGTTTTCATGAACCTCATTAAGCCTTCACGGTACTGTGCATCATCACTTATGTCCAGTATAATAGTTGTTTCCGCAACTAGAATGACTGTAGGATCCACTAGTATCCCATGGCCTACCACACCTAGGGTATGATCATTTCCACCCTCCTAGTGTAAAACATGAGCTCATCATGGTGGCATGACTCTAAAATTCCAAACACATGACTCAGTTCAATATCATCATCAAGGTTCATAGATCAAAAGTGTAGATACAAAAGAGGAAAGGTCAAAACCTTCCTCTAAGAACTCACTACTATGTGTTTCCCATGGTCCAGGTCTAGGTTTCAAACAAACGAGTGACTACCAAAATCCTACTACTAAGGTCCGGTAATGTTTAGGTCTTTATCAAAATCCATTTCAGTTTTACATGCTTTTATATTTATTTAATATTTATCACATCCCCTTTCAGAAGGGTAAACCAGTGGTATGCCGAATTTCTATCTGTTGGGGCCAATACTCCCCATGAATCAAAGCTTGAAAACCACATATATCATATCATAACCCAATCTACTTTAAGGATAAAGCATAATATACCAATTCCCAATACAAGAGGGCCCATACAACTCAAGGAACAAAGCTTGTCATCCATCCAATCTGTATTGTAACATTTACTAGTATACCTATAACATCAGCACACATATTTATCACAACATCTATCACAAAAACATGCAATCAGTAATCCTCTCTAAATAGAATGGCCTAATTCATGGAATGTGATTTCAAAAAAGTTCCTATATGATTCATGGTATGGAATACCCTCATCTCAGTAGGTTAAACACAATAGAAACCAAAATCATATAAAAAATAACATAAAAATATAAGTGTATCACCCAACAGTGAAATAGAATCAACTATAATAGCTCAAAAATCCAAAAATCACAATTCAATTCGAGGTAATTTGGACTTTCCCTATACGTGAGGTAGCTACTCCAAGAAAAAACTCATTACCAAATAACATTTCTTTTATATCCCTTTCAATTTTCACAAAATAGTAAAGAAAACAAAAAATACTGATACCCCTTTATAACACCCAAAACCTAGATGCCACCAAACAGTGCTCCGAGCCCAGTTGGTCACATTTCCTCAAGCACTTATCCCCATATTTTAGAGGTTTTCAACTAGTAGTGAGTGCCAAGATGTGATAGTGGAGAGATTACTCCATAATTAGAATAGTGTAACACAGTGGAAACAATAATAATTCAATATCATAAGCAGTAATACCATACAATATAAGTAAACATCATAAAAACGATAGTATAAATAATCCATATGTCATATCATAAAAAATATGATGATACATGTTACATATTCTAGAAAACATAAAATACAGATTACACTACATTCATATATAATAAAGGTACCAAAGTATAAAAAGGCCAAAAATAACATCAGAAGCACTGCATGCCTCCTCTCAGTCACATGCTCTCCCGCTCTTAAGAAGGGTATCTAGTACCTGTAGAAGGGAAATTTCACTTATCAATTCCTGCAATCATATAATATATTTTGGTCTGAAGAATGATTGAAACATGGTGTGAGACTAATTCTGAGTAGGCAACCACCCATGGTTTGTGGAAATCTTACAGTTAATATATATAACAGTTAATGTTCAATAATTAAAGCAGTAAGCTAGGAAGTAATCAAAAGTAAACAACCTACATTCAATGATTTCTATTGTAATTTCATTTTGAAATCAATTTAACAGTTCAAATACATTGAATTTTTAAGTCTCAGGATCCGTATCAAGCCTAGAATCCCCCTTATAACTGTAATCACAACAGATGCCTCAGAAGGCCATCTAAAAAGTATGAGTGAAGAAAAAATACAAGATTGTAATTTTTCTTGGAAGATGCATCATAAGTCATTACAATTGAATATTCAATTTATATCCTAATCCCATCCTTGAAATTCCTAATTTGGATTTCAAGTATCACTCTAGGTGAAATTACACCAACACCCTACAAGCCCATCCTAGTGAACCTCTCAGAAACCTGGTATCACTATATGTGTGGTATAAATCCATGTTAACTAAGCATATCCTTGTCGGTCCTATAGGGAATCCCAAAGTATCACTCATGAAAAAAATATGCCTCTTGACCCCATCCATGCCATCCATACATGGATCAACAATTCACTCTACATTTTTGTACAACATTGATGATCACGTCCATGAAATCCATGGTTCACTAATGATATAATAATAATAAACCCTTTTAGCCAATCCTTGGAATTCTAATCTGAATCTAGGGTTCACTCAAGGAACAAGGTATAACAGTCACATGATCCCATCCATGGAATTCTAAACTAAATCCACGATACACCCAAGGCTATTTACCAAATCTTCATTCAATTCATTTAATATTTCATTAGGCATGCTATGGTGAAAACCCAAAAGCATCAAATATAACACTCCACTAAAGGGTGTCTCAAGAAAGGACCAACCTTATAAGTCTTGGACTTTCATTTACTCACATGGGAACATTTATCATAACAAGAATCACATGAAATTTAAACTATTACATGGCTTTATCATTGTTCAAATCAATTGGTTAGGTCAATAGATTAAAAAAAATCAAACCAAACATGATTAAACAATCATAGGCATTCAAGGGTCAAGGTGAAATTCAACCATTCCATACCCTTAACCACTTAAAAATCCATATAACAACATGGAAATTCAATTAATAAGCATACCATTTTCTAACAACCCTTGAAGGGGAAACAAAGGAATTCCTCATAGGTATCCTAGGTAAAATGGCCATAAAATTCCATCCAAGGGAACTCACCCATGGGGTGGCCATTAATCCATATATAGAACCCAATACGTGCTTTAAAAAATGAATTCAATTACCTAAAAAATAATATACAACAACAGGGTTCAATTTTAAATCAAGGAGACACCCCATTAATGGGTGTGCGACACTACGACATATATAAAGATCTTCAAAATCTACAAAAGGCATGATACCACCTACCTTAGAATCGTTCTAGATATCCCATGCAATATCATGTTCTAATCTTCCTTGGTTCGGGAGGAACCTGAAGAGCGTGAAAAGAATGAGATAATAGGGCATATGAGCCTAAATCAAAATAGTGAAATGGATACAAAAAATACCTAATAATTGTTGTAAATGAATCGATGCATTACTATTGTGGATCCAAGGAGACAAACAACACTCGATTCATATATCAGACTTCAAGTAGATCTAAAATCATAGAATTGTCAAGATTGGGAGATTTTTTTGGGGAAATTCATTTTACATTGAAGGAAAACCCAAAAGGATTAATATAATATTTTTATTTATAAATTAAAAATATTAAAAAAACCACACAGAAGGTCTCACACGGTTTATCTGCATTGTTTTTCAAACCGTGTGGAAACCCTGCAAGGATTTTTGTAAGTCTGTGCATAGATCTTGGTTACCCTAAACCTTTTTCACTAATTGTGTGGTAACTATTATAAAGCCTCTATCAACATATTCTAAACTTTAAGAGCTTCCACACATCTGTGCGACACAAATCACACATTTTTCACTAACCGTACGACCTATTATTTTCACCTAAAACTAAGGTTACAGACTCCATTCCAACATTATACACCCCAAAGACCTCCACAACCCAAACAAGAATTCATAATAGGCCATATCTATGAAATTAAACTAATAATTGACTTTAAAAAACAATATTTTTACCTCAATGAAGAATCGGGTTCTTACACAATGATTCTAGTGGATTGGGGTGATCTATATTCTTCTATTTTATCCTTTTAATTTTATAATTTTATTCTATTCATAATGTTTTTATTTTTAATTGGTTTCATTGAAAATTAATGTCAAAAAATTTATTAATGATTTTTTTAGTTTACCTATGTGTATAATACTATATAGTATATTATGAAACACATTTATTTCAGAGAAAATATCATTTATAAAATCTAGGTTTTTTTATAAATAATCTCCAAATAGAATTCATTCCCAGTATCATCCAAAACAATTGTAGTTTTTTACTTCTTTCTATAAAGATTTTTAAAATGATCAATAAGAATGATTGATTTAAATCTATTATTGTATGAAAATTCGACAAAATGATGGTGTTGATTCCAACATCATCTGAAATGCGTACAGAAAGCTCTAATAATATCATCTAATGTTTTAATATAACTCTTAGACATACTATTTGTATTAGGAAAATATATAGTGGTAAGTTATAACACTATATTCAAATATTGTTAACGTATTTTCAAGAACATATAAGAATACCTCATATACCAATACAATATGATTGAGATTGGTACTCCATGAAAACTTACCACTAATTGTATAGCCTGGGGATATAATCTAGAGAGAAACATTCTCTAATAACAATGAAATGTATATATTTTTAAGGTTTTTATGTAAAAAAAATTAATTGAATTACCTTTAGATTTTTTGGGGAGTCCCACAATGAAATATATTTTTATTTTTCCAGTTTCCACATAGGTATGGGTAATATTTGTAGCATCACCCAAGAAATATATCTTTAAAAAATAAATTTTTGGCATTCTAATCACAATGATATATACTCCAGAATCTCTCTTCAATTTATCCCACCAGAAATTTTCTTTATGATCTCTATACATATTCCTATGTCCTCGAGGAATAGATAATTATGAACTATAAAAATCATTTGGAAACTCCTTGTTAAATTATACTATTTACTACTCACATACTCTATTATTGAACCATATCCCTCCATCACTATCATGACTAAACTTTAGAAGATTCTTTACATTAATTTGAATCTCCACATCTTCCGTATGCACATATTTAATCTGCACATGGGTACATGGTTATAAATTCATCTTATAAATATAGGACATTTTAACTTTTTTAATTATTTCATGATCAATAATTTGAAAATAAATATGTATTGGATCTCATTAAATCATCATCATGTGCAAACATTCATTTTTATTCTGACATAGAGCATCAACCACCTTTTTCACCATCCCATGGTAGCAATGTATTGAGTATCCATAACCGTTTAAAAAATAAAACCATATCCTATAAATAAAATATAATTGTTTTTATTTGAATATATACTTCATGACTTTATGAATTCTATATATGTGACACATTTAAATATATTGTTAATGCGTCCATATTTTCATTCAAAAATATTAATGTTTCTTATTCCAAATCATGAGACTGGTAATTTTTCTCATGAACATTCAATCGATATGAATAAAAAGCTGCTACCATGTCACCATATATGAGAAAAATCATAATAACTTCATTGATTAATCACTGTAGATTACACACCCTTTTCCAATACATTGTAGTGTTTGAATTAGTGAATATTTCATCCTTATCTTCATAATATTAAAATTTTATTAATTTTAATTTTTCCAAAGGAACATAGTTCCCATCCAGGTCAATATGGTTAGTGAATTTTATAATAGTGGTAAATTTAGAAAATAAAATTGATATAATCTAGTCAACCTATGAAAATTATATATTTCTATCACTATGGTTACTGTGGGTCATTTTCTACAAGTTCCTTATTTGAAACATCTACCAATATCTCCTCTCTTGTGATTACATGAACTAAGAATGACAATTTTTGTATCCAAAATTCACATAAACAAAAATTGGAATATTGATTACACTTTCTCAATGTCATCATAAAAAACATCAAATTTTCTTCACGATCTTTCTGAATCTTGGGATATATAAGAATATATTTGATATAGACTATAAAAAACAAATAAAGGTAATATCTACAATCATTATTCATTATATCCATAATGATTGAATGGAAATAGTTATGTCTAATTTACATAACTATAAATTCAAAGTATCCATATGTTGTATGGAAGGATGTCTAGGATATGTCCTATTTTTTACCCTTGACTGATGAAATCTAGATTATAGGTCAATCATTGAAATATATTTTTCTCCTCAAAGACGATCAATGTAACCATAAATATGGGTTATTTGAAACTTGTTATTATATGTAATTTTATTATGTTCTTGATCATAAATGAAAATATTCAAAACCCAAAATATATGGAGAAACCCATGGTGATACACTTTTATAAATTAATCACATCTCAATAATCTCTAAGATTTTATTCCTTAATTCCATAAACTAAACCAGGGTCACTTCATAAGGTGTCATTAAAATTGGTATATAAAATGGTTTGAGTTTTATTAAAATATCAATATCCCAATTCAATTTGAAGTTATGAAAATATTCATGAAATTCATTTACAAATTCCATAACAATTTCCTTATCATCAATGTTGAGTTTCTATAACAATGTTGCTCAATATTTCACATTAATACTCAATTTATTACATAAAACTAAACATAATACAACCCAAAAGATCTATAAATATAGTGTATTAATTAATTGGGTACATATCTTAACATCATGAACATGTGATACAACAATAATATTTAAAACTTCCTTAAAATGCTTATAAAATTCCATTTCTTTAAAAATTGAACGGGATAAACGAGGTACCTTCCTTAGAAAGGGGTGACCTATAAATCCTTATAAGGGAATGAGCAGAGAATAAGGTGATAAATGTTAGAAAATATTCATATTAATGGTGTAAAAGGTGTGGGAATCAAAAACATGAATAATAAGGTATGATATAGAATGATAATAATAGCAATGGAAATGTGGAAACAACTTAAAACACTGCATCGTAAACAAAGGTCAAGTATAAATTCCATTAAATAATGATGGAAAAGGTTCGATAAAGGAATTAATTTCACTACCTATCCTAACATATTGTCTAATGAGACTAAACTTTACCTAATTCATTAGAGTGCTCTATAATTATGGGTGCACTTGTCACATTTATTTCATTATCATGCTTAAGTTTTCCACATAAACCAGACAACATGGATTCATTCATCATCATATTTTATTCCACGATTAAGAAGTATGTAATAAATACATGTAAGTCCCAAATCAAAGAATTATAACTTTGTAAAGGTTAACACCCTTGATAGGAAATGGGTATGGTATTCACCACCCACTTCTCTTATCCCTGGAAAATCATGGTGAAATTTTGGCAACATAACAACATCACTTAAATATTAATAAAATGGGTTGAGGAGAGATAAAGGGGTATCTAATCATTATTAAATCAAATTGGAAGTATTATGGACATTTAATTACCCATACCAACATTATGAATTAGAATTATAAGGCATGAGATACTAAAAAAATTTAATAAAGAAGAGAAAGTGAGGATCCCTTACTTGAGCGTGTGGCCAAAATGCTTGGAGAGATTCATTAAAGATTCGGTGAACCTTGGGAGGAATCTAGAGATGTTATAGAAGAGTAATGATATTATTTATAGAGTTTTAGTAAAGAGAAATGTGATATTCTATTAGTTTAAAAAGGAAATGATTGGGGATTTGTTTATTATTCCTCAAATATAGGTTTTGGACTCTATATAATAAAATAACAAAAACCAAAAAATTTCCCACTGTTTTTCCCATGGTTTCTACCAAAATGGAGTTTTTTTCAATATTTTATATGTAAAATGGAAAAAAATATTTAAATAATACCCTTTATTATGTAGAAGTGATTCATACTCTTAATGAAATTATTTGAAAAAAATAAAATATATTAATGGTTTTGGAGGATTCATTATGGATTTATAAAACTAATAAAATATAATTAAAATATAATTATTTTAAAGATAAAAAAAATATTGTTCCATGGATACCTTTTATAGTAATAATTTCATCAATTTTGGGTCATTTCATGTCATAATACACAAAGTATATTTATACAGTATTTAATTTTTACTCAAAAATTTGATTGTCTTAGAAAATTATGAAAAAATTACCAGTTGGATATTTTCTAAATTTTCTTTGAAAAAATAAGACACATTTTATAAATAATTATATATATATTTAAAATCTCACTTTTAAAATAAAATTTACATTTATTAAGAAATGATGGGTTTTTTGACAATAATAGTTTTCAAACCATATAAAAATTACATTTGACTTCATTGAAATTATATGAACATTTATATATAATAAAAATTATTTGATTATAATATTTTATTAAAATATTATTTATTGCAAAAATCCATTAATTCATCAAAATAAATTCTTTAATTAAACTTGAATATTACCCAAAAAATGCATTTTTGTTTTATTATATCAAAATAATAATCATTTACAAATTTATGTTAATAGGATGAAAATATAATAATTATTATATAAATGATAATTTACATTATCATATTTATAGGGTCTTGATACATATCTCTTTAATACACAAACAAACTCCCAAAGAGTAAGGTTCATGACAAGGTGACTTTCATGGGGTGGTAAGGTGTACATGGTTTGGCTCATGATCTTGATGATCTTGAAATTCATCTCTAAAATAGTTTATCTCATGATTAAGTTGTTTGATCTTGTCTTTGGATCGATTAAGGGAAACCCCAGTGAATATATCTCACATGGAAGATATGATAAATGAGGCTCATAGGGTACGATCATACTAGTTGAGTTCATCACTTTGATGTGTCAATTGGATTTGTTAAAACCCTATATTTATACTAATCACATGATCTCTATTCAATGGCTATATTATCAACAACAATGATTCTTAACAGTCATTTAAATATGATAGGATTTAATAAAACCAAAAAAAATGAATTTTATTTCTAAAACCATATTACATAATAAGACATTAAATTTCATCAGAAGTGGAATTTTATTTTCAATTGTTCAGGTCATTAAAATCTCCCCCCTAAAGAAATTTCACCCTAAAAATTTCCATTTCCCATATTAAAACATATGTGGGTAACTTTATTTAATCATATCTTCAAGTTCCCACATTTCTTCTCCAAACATGTGGTTTCTCTACATCACATTGACAAGGTGAATTGTCTTGTTTTGTAGATCTTTTTCTATATGATATAGGATTCTCACTAGCTGCTCATCATAGGAAAGGCCATTCTCCAATGTTACCACACTGGATTGAGTACATGTGAGGGGTGTGGTGTGTACTTCACGAAGAGGGATACATGAAATAAATTATGTACTTGATATAGGTTAGGTTGGAGTTCTAGTGAATGGGTCACTGTTTTGAAGCAATCAAGGATATCAAATGGGATGATGTATCTTGGGATAAGCTATACCTTGTTCCCAAATCATATCACTTTCTTCCATGGGTATATGCAGAGAAATACCACGTCTCCATCCTCAAACTCCTGGTCTCGCCAATGATTTTGGGCATAGTTTTATTGTCAACTCTGAGCTGCCCTGGTGTCCTACTGAATGGTTTTAAACTTTTCCTCCATTTCATTTAGAATTTCTAGACCAGTCCATTTTTGTTCCCCAAATTCATCCCAACATGTAGGTGTTTTGTACCTCTTACCATGAAGAGATTCATTGAGATCCATTTTAATTATTGACTAGAAACTATTATTGTATGAGAACCCAACCAGAGGATATTGTTGATCCCATCATCCTTTGAGTTAATTGACAGTTATCTCAACATATCCTCATGTTTTTGGAACGTTTTCTCAGATTTACCATCAATTTGTGGGTGATAAGCTATGCTGAAGTTCAAATCAATGTTTATATCATGTTAGATAATTTTACAAAAATTTGAGGTGAATCTAGGATCTCTATCAAATATAATTGATAATGGTACTTTATGTAGCCTCAATACTCTCTAATTTATTTCTGTGCGAGTTTATCCAGTGATAAATCATCTCGAATCACAATCAAGTGCACAATCATTGTAAGACAATCCACCACAACCAATATATAATAATTCCCTATTTATGTATTTAGAAGAACACTGAAGAAGTCCATGGTGATTTTCCCTATTTCCATATAGGTACAGGTAATGAATTCATCATATACTTGAATTGTTTTCCATTCTTCTTTCACTTGATGACATAGAAGACATCTTGATGTTTATTCTGAGATCTCCTTTATCATGTTTTCCCACTAATAGTGTTTTCAGAGATCTCGATACGTCATTGTGATTCATGGGTGTATAGAGAAGGTTGAACAATATGAATCAACTAACAAATCCTTATTTAACTTAGGATTTGATGGTACACATAGTCTTGACGAAAATATCAAACCTTTTTCTTCATTAACAATAAACTCCAAGGATTTACCTGTCCTTAGATATTCAACTTTCTTATGAATTCCACCAACATTTGTTTAATAATCATTTATATTTTCTAAATGAGACGGTTGATAAATGATTTGTAAAAATATTGATGGTGTTCTTTCCTTTGTGATTCTCATGTTCATACAATTCATGAATAAGAATATCAGAACCCTCAAAATTCTCTTCAATGATAGAATTTTTGGATCCTTTCTACATAGATTATCTTCCAATTTATTTTCCTTATTTGGATGATAGTGGATGAAGTAGTCATAGTCATTTATCATCTCTAAGCATCATCGATTCCACATATTCATCTCTTTCAATGCGAATGAATACATACGGCTTTTGAGATTCGTATTTATCTTAAAATTCTCCCTAAAGAGATAATGATGCCATCTTTTCAATGAAAATATCACTCAAACCAACTCTATATCATGTGTTGGGAAGTTATATTACTTAGAATTAAAATTAATTGAAGAATAGGATATGACTTTCTCATTTTTCATAAACACATATCCCAGTCCCTTCATTGATGCATCGCTGAAGACCATGAAAAGTTCTCCACTAATGGGTAGTTTGAGAAGAACTACAATTATAATACTCCTTTTAAAATACTTGAATCTCTCTTCACATTAATCATTGCAATAAAACATGACCCCCATCCAAGTTAGCTTGGTTAGAGGGTTTGAAAGTCACCAGAAATTGAAAAAAAAATCCATGATAATACCCAAATAATCCAAAATAATTATGGATATGTATGAAAAAAATTCCTTGTCCACACTTAAATAACATATGTCCTTGAAGGGTCAACAAATATCACATTGGTTGTAATGAAATTTTCTACTAATGAGACTTACTTCAACTATAAATCAAATTTGATGTACTTTTCCTAAAGATTATCCTTTCCCAATCTCTTTAACATAGTACTCAAATGCTCCTCATGTTGTTCCTTAGTATTGGATAATATTATAATATCATCTATAAATACTACCAATAATTTGTCAAGGTAATATCTAAATACCCTATTAATAAAGATCATGAAGATTGATGTAGAATTAGTGTTTCTGAAGGGAATTACTATGAACTCATAGGGTACTTACCTTATATGAAAAGATTTATTGGGGATATCAACCTTCTTCAACCTAACTTAGTAATATCCCGACCACATATCTTACTTAGAGAAGTATTGTGTTCCATGTATCTGAATAAACATTTAATCAATATATGGAATATTATACTTGTTCTTTATCATGATCTTTTTGAGATCATGATAATCAATGAAAAGAAACAATGACCCACCCTTCCTGATGAAGAGGACTAGTGCACACTATGGTGAAGCACTTGGGTATATGAACCCTTTATAAATATTCTCTTGTAGTTGTTTCTTCATCTCTTTAAGATCCACAACAACCATTATATATGGTGTCTTGGATAATGGTAACACCCTAGGTATAATCATGATTGAAAATTAAACCTCTCGACTAGGAGGAAGATGAGGAAATTCCTCAGGAAACACATCAAGGTATTCCCAAACAATAGCCATGTATTCAAGGATGATTCTTTCCTCCAACTAAATCATTTGAGATAGATATTATATCTTGTGGGTCAATAATATCCATACATTAGATGCTGGTTCTAAAGAAAATTTAGCCTTCTCCTTGCACCTATAAAGAATCGGGGCCCGATTTGAGATACAAAGAGTGATTTTATTCTCACAATAATTTATGTTGGGCTTTTATAGGGAAAGAAAATCCATGCCTATAATTGAGTCAAATTCAAATAAGGAGAGTATGAAAAAGTTTTCAGGGAATTTTATCCTAGAAATTTTGATGGGGTAGGAGTTATATAATCATGTTGAAATAATTTCCCCATTTGTCATTTTCACTAATAACTCCACATCCATGATTTTTCATGGTGTTTAAATAGTTATCTTGAATTTTTTTATATAAACGAATTCATATAACTAGAATCCAAAACTCCATTTTGTATCTTTTAATGAATAACTAGTGTACTTATCCCCACTAATTTGTCATGATCCACCACAGTGGTTGTGATGAAAAATATATCCATTAATTCTAAATAGATTGTTGGTTGTATTTGAAAAACCTTGTCTTAGTGCACTAATTTTCAAAGGTGTAACACCCCAAAATTTCATAGTACGTTATTTTTTCAATGTAATTTATTAACCTGCGCTACAAGCAACACCGAGTTCGAGCACACCACAACTTACCAAACTAGCTGTTAAAAAGAAGTTATGAATAGAATTTTCTTAATTTAAATTTTTTTATCTTCCATATAAATTTTAACATACATATTAGTTGTTTCTTAGACATAATATAAGAACAAATTCATTTTTTTAGATAAAGGAAGTATTTTTCAGAAAATGTAATTTTACCACATTTTAATGGTGAACCCTTTTTAAATCCAATATTTGACACTTTTATGTATTAAATTTGACAAAATAAAATTCTTCTTTGAATCAGGAGATAAAAATTTAACTTTGATAAATTTTTGGTTTTTTCTGATAACTTTTATATTTGGGTGAATAGTGAAAAATACTAAATTTTAATTGAAAAAAAATTCTTAAATCAAAATAATTTATATTGCTCAATTATAAATTTAAATGGTTTGGAAGTATAATTAGATTATATTTTTATCATTTAATAAAATTAAGGTCATTATAAGTAATTTCACATTTAAATTTGACATAAACGCCTGTCAATCTTTTGATAGTTTTTACTTCTTAAAAACACACATTTTGGTTTTGACAACGAGAATTAATTTTAAATTAATAAATCAAATTTATATTATTTGGATTTGGTAAAATAGAATTTATTTTTTAATTCAGAATATCAAAATTATCATAGGGTAAATTTTTTGTATTTTTCGGAAAACATTCAATTTTTGATGAATAGTGAAAACACAACATTATTATTTAAAACTGACTTTTTATTAAAGTAATTAGTTATTTTATTTTCATTTATTTTAGGACAAAATAGTTACATAGTACATATATATGTACAATGTAATTCATTGGAGTCATTTTATAATAATTTTAGATATATAAAATTTTATTGAACTTTTTACCGTCTTTTACCCACCTTATAGGAGCATTTCAAAATTTCCATAAAATTTAATTTTACTGCTTCTGTGAGTTGAATTTCAAAAATCTGGGATACACGGTTGACATCAGTAATTAAAATGTGGTTCAATAAGATGAGAATAATTTTTGGTGAATAATAACTTTTGACTTTTATTTACAACGGTTAAAAGTAAATAGGGTAATTAAGGGTAAAAATGATATTATAATTCCCCTAACACATATCCTAATTATATTGGATAAGTTTAATTCGACCGAAAACAACCTTAGAAATAAAATATGATCCTTTTGGTCCACTTGGATTAGATTAGTACATTTATTATTATTTTATTTAAAGAATAGTTAAAAGTGTTAAATTCAAAGTTTAATAACTAAACAATTTTTAATATAGGGATATACATAAGATAATTTTGACTATAAATATTCATTATAAATATAAAAATATTTCCTACATAATGGTAGTTTATTTATAATTTTTAGAGATTAAATAATAAATATTATTTATGACACAATAATGATGCAGTAATTTCCTTCTAAATGAAATATTAAAATAGTTTATATTATAAATATTAAAATAAATATAATCTAAATTTTTTTATGCCATCCACTAATTTTTTAGGTTAATATGACATTTTAGCATTTATTAGATAATTTTTTTGAAGTTATAAGGTTGTTATGGCTTTCACAAAAAACAAAATACCAAATAGTGTCAAAATTGACATAAAATAATTTTTAAAACAAATATTATATTATTGGTTGATATAATATTACTAAAAATATAAGTTTTGTCCAAAGGGATTAAATAATATTATAAGTGTAATTAATTAATGACTTGACATTCTCTTGGAAGTTTAGAGTAAGTTTATTAACCATATAGTGTAAGAATATAAGAAGACACGGTAAAAGTTAAACTATTTAACTAAGAGCTAAATCTAAAATATAAGGTTAAAATGTTAACCAAAACATGTCAAAAACATATTTGTTGAGATTATTTCGAACCATAACCACCTAAGTCTTGAAATAAATTCATTTTGAGCCATTATAAACCAAATATGATTATATAATAAATTAATATTTTAATCTTTTCCTAAAGTGACCCTCACTACTCTTATAAAAGGGCACTTCCCCTTCTCTCAAAATAACACCTCCAAAGACATTTGCACCGGACAAAACCTTTCCAAATATCCTCCCAATTTCTCTCAAATCAACCTAGGTTACTTACTTTAATCATAAATCCAACCTATGGATCCCTTTTGATCAACTCAAAAGAAAACACCCAAAGAAGAGATAATAAATTCACCAAACTCTTTCAAGTTCTTTTCTTCTTCCAATTCCTCTTTCATTGTTGTTTCCATACCAAAATAATAACTCCATTACCTCCTACATACTTTGTTGTTATTATAAATATGGTACAACCATATTCAATATTCTATCCATCATATATATGACAAAGTCACCATACGTGCGTATGTACGACTTACCGTCTCCACTTCGTGGTGTAGTTTGTTATTCAAAAACATTATTATTTAGATGGGTATAATAATGGGAATAACTAATTTAAATTATAAATATAACATGTTAAATATTAGGTATATATGATATACAATCCAATTATATACGATTCCACCATCAATATAATGATATTTTCGCTCGTGCGTACATACGGATTACCATCTCCATGAACGTGATGAGATTCATTTCCCATCGTAATCGTTCAAGAATAATTTTCATTTTATGATTAAAAATAATGTTTAAGAACTTAATATTATTGTTTATATGTATCAAATACATCCTATCCATAGCAAACATGGCTTACGTAACAAAGCATATAAAGTAAAATTGGCTAGTTAACACCCAAAATGATGATACTACTAAAATATTATTAACAAAGCAATATTAGAAGATCATATATGATATAATATTTATTTATGTGGTTATTTTATAATTTAATAACAATTATTTAACCATTACACAGGATATTAACATACCCTCGACCAAGGAAAAGTACAAAGTAAGGGTTAATTCTATAATCTCTTCATTATCTGAGGTTGTTTTTACGTGAGTATCTACTGGGACCTCTTTATCATCCACATCTGTGATTCATAAAAAAAATTCATAAGGAATATTTTAAGGATTTATTGAAGGTAATATTTAACTAGATCATAATTTTAAATGGTTTTAAATATTTATTCTTCTAAATAATTCTCATTAATGTTCATGTTTTCAAAATGGATTTTAAGGATTTATTTATATAGACATGTATGTTTTTAAAATGTTAATTCCATTCAAAATTTTCAAAGTGGTATGGGAAACTTTGATTCAAAAATGTCTTTAAATTTCTTCCTTTCTAAATTGTGTGATTTTAAATGTTTTCATGGAAAAGGGATATTTCTCTCAAAGAGTTTTACAAATCATTTTCATCTATGTCAACATCCATTGATGGATTTTAATCTTGTTTGAAGTTGATTTATTATGATATGAATCTTCCATATTCTGTTGAAGGTTTTGTGATATGTATGACTGTGGATGTTTTATTTTTATACCATTCATGGTTTATGGATAAAGTATTGAAATTTCATATGCTAGTTTTAATATGAATGTTTATATTATGTTTAAACCTTTTCATATGAGGAATGCATTGGACTTAGTAAGTGATGGGTGGAGCCTGATGTAGCTCCTCGATGCATCAGTAGGTCTCATGAGACAAACTAGTGTATTGGCACAAGGCCTTGACAAAATCTTATTTGTAGTCTTGGAAAAAGGCCTTGAATATGTGGTTATGAAATCTGGTATTATTCATTACATCATTATGAAATTGGCTATTGATATTACATGTGATTATTTGACTAGTATAATATCCATGTGAATAAGTTAATGGCATTGTCGGATTTATCTTTGCCATACTATGATGAATTTTAAGTTTAAAAGGCTTGTGTTTAATATTATACATTTCCTTAAATGTTTATGCTTATCTAAAAAAGTTTCCACTGTATTGTTATCCTTACTAAGCATCTGAGCTCACCCCTTTATGTGTTTTATTTTTCCTAGGATGCAAAGAACTATTTTATAACTAACCCACATGGATAGTATAAGAGATATAAATGGTGTCAATGGATACAATTTTGTTGTTGTTTTTCATTTGATAATGTAATGTAAAACTTATGAATTTATCTAGTAGTTCTAAGGATACTAAAATGATCGGTCTTTCGAGATTTGATTCCTCGTGATCATGCCAATGTTATGTAATAATGCACCGACTATAGGTAACTAGGGTCAGGGAATTACAGTTGGTATCATAGGAATTTTAGTACAATCCTTGGAAATTAGATTTAGAAAAACTATGATTAGAGGACATTACCCTAAGATAGACTTTTAGGATTAGTATAGAAAAACTTCATAGAATTTTGGTAATGTAGAGATTTTGTGTATTTTCCAAGAAATACATCCCTGTATGGATACGAGCAGGTAGAGGAGGCTCTGACAGAGATGTACCTATGAGTGAAAAATCCAACATGGTGTTTTGGGCTTGACCCAGGGTATCCTGGTACCCGACAATAGGCCTTGATTCCCTCTTATTTAGGACAATCCTGGGGGATATGCTTAGGATAACTTACATTTTCATTACAAGCCATTATGAAGGATTTAAGGGTAAATAATTCCTCAAAAAAAATTTATGATTATAGATTATATGCATAATCTTTTTAATTTTTGTTAGGTATTTTGAAAGTTAGGAATTATGCATTGTGATTCATAAACTATCCTAGTGTATGCCATTGTTTATAAATGGTGCCTAGTAGAAAGAATGAGAATTCCATCAATACATGTGATTGAAAGATTAAGAAGGATCATATCTTTCATGGTATTAAGACAACATTTAAAAGTTAAGTAGTCTCCCACGTATTCTCATCATATGAATAAATAGTATCTTGTGTTAATCATATAAGTAAATAATTTTCTGAGTCCTATGGATTTGAAGGTAAGCAAGAGAAGAAAAGGATGGAAGAGAGAAAGATAGATAAAAAGAAGAGGGGAAAGAAGGGTTTTCCCATATGTGATAACTATGGAAAGAATCACCTTGGTAAATGCTTGAAGGGAATGAGAGTTTGTTATAAGTGTGGAGAAAAAAGACACCAAGTATGTGATTGCAAAGGTAAGAAAAAGGTTTCAAATGTAGAATGCTTCATCTGCAAGGAGTTGGGACACTACGCGAATCAATGTCCAAATAATCAGAATATACCACAAATGTTGTTATTGGATAATAATAATGTTATGATACTACCGAAGATGAAGAGGAATGATTAGAGTTCTTATGTTGTTATTAAATTACTGTGTCATTTGAGTATTGTTTTAATAATGTACATGTTATAAGAATTATAAAGTATATAAATATTGTATTGCAGTACCATTTCATTAAGGATTTGAGATTGTGCGGAACCAAGAAAAGTGACTCAATAACAGGTTAATTTTTTTTGAAAAATATACGGTTGAGAGAAAGATAAACCATAATATTGTTCTGATACTGATGTAGTGATTTTGGAATAATATATGATTGATTTGGATAAAATATATTTGATATTCTTGACTACCTTGAAACTGATTAATGATTTGTATATTCCATCATTGTTGGAGTTTAAAACATTTTTGTATTGAAGGAGTATATCCAGTATTCTATAAGGAATAAGAGATAATGAATGTAATCAATAAGGTTATATGGTAATTGAGAGTGTTATAGTGTTTTAAAAGAATACATGATTAAGGTATTCATAGTTATTATGTGGAAAAAAGGATCTTCATTGCATTTACCTTCCTTATAAATTTTGGACTATGACTTTGGACAGAAGTATTTTTGATAAGTCTAAAGTTTGGAATAGATTAAGTTTAACATTGGATACTATTTTTAATGCTAAATAATTTCTTGAGATTATTTTTGTATTGTCATAAAAAGGAAAACTCGGAGGTCGGGTGACAACCCGTCGCGTCCAGCAAGGCCGCGAGACTTGAACCTGCAACTAAAGGGAGACAAGGGTGTATCACCTACCACTAACCTACATGGTTTCCTAGTTTGTGTAATGTAGTTTTTTTAAATAGTATGACAAATTAATTATATATTCATTATTTTTCAAACCCTATACATTTAGGATAAATAAAATATTTTTGAATTCTTTTATCTTTTGGAGTGAAAGATGAGTTTGTGGTAGGAATTAGTTCAACGGTGAAACTCTACTTGTCATGTATTTTTTTCCTCTTATTCTATGAATAAATTAATTATTAAACTTTATGGAAGAGATCTTAAAACCAAAAATTTGTTTTCCTCATACCTTATGTTTTGTTGAACCGATGATATTTTAAATCTTCATAGATTGATGGATTTGAGGCCCTCAATTTTACAATTATTTGTGATTGATGGCCCCAATCACTCCCTGTGAATATTTATGTTTTTCCTAAAATTATGTGTCTTTAATTTCCACCAATGTTCTTATTATCAAGATCATAATTTGGTGGTGAATTTTTCATTTCCATTTCCCTCTTATTAAGATTAAATTTTATTAACCCAATTTATGATGTGGGTTTTCCACAAAGGTGTTTTTCTATTTTTAGCCTTTTATTTCTGAAGAAAAATTTCAAATTGTGAGGATGCAATTTATTTAAGTAGTTTATATTTTAACACCCCAATATTACATAGTACGTTATTTCTTCAAACTAATTTAAAAACTTGCGCTACACGCAACACCAAGTTCGAGCGCACCACGACTTACCAAACTAGCTGTTCAAAAGCGGTTATGAATAGTATTATCTGCATTTTGAATTTTATATATTCCATATAAATTTTAACAAAAATAATATGTGTTTCTTAGACATAATATAAGAAAAAAATAATTTTTTCAGATAAAGGAAGTATTTTTAAAAAAATGCAATTTTATCACCTTTTAATGGAGAACCATTTTTAAATCCAATATTTAACACTTTTATATATTGAATTTTACCAAATAAACATCTTTTTTAGAATCGGGGAATAAAAATTTAGTTTCGAAATTTTTTTTGGTGTTTTTCTGATAACATTCATATTTGGATGAATAGTGAAAAATATGAAATTTTAATTGAAAACAGTTTTTTTAATCAAAAATAATTTATTCTGTTCAATTATACATTTTAATGTATTTTAAGTATATTTTTATTATATTTTTATCATTTAATACAGTTTAGGTCATTATAAGTAATTTCACATTTAAATTTGACATAAACGCATGTCAATCTTTTGATAGTTTTTACTTTTTAAAAACCCGCTTTCTGTTTTGACAACAAAAATTACTTTTAGATTAATAAAATTAAATTTGATGTTTTGAATTTTGTAAAAAAAACTTCATTTTTGAATTCATAATATCATAATTATCTTAGGGGGAAGTTTTGGTATTTTCTTGAAAACTTTCAATTTTTGATGAATAGTGAAAACCAATGCGTTATTGTTTAAAACTGACTATTTATTTAAGTAATTAGTTATTTTATATTAATTTATTTTATGTCAAAATAGATACATAATACCTATATATGTTCAATGTAATTCATTGGAGTCATTTTATAATAAGTTTAGATATATAATGTTTTATTGAACTTTTTATCGTCTTTTACCCACCTTCTAGGAGCATTTGAAAATTTGCATAAACCATAATTTTATTGCTTCTGTGAGTTGAATTTAAATTATCCATGAGACATGGTTGACATAAGTAAGTAAAATTTGGTTCAATAAGATGAAAATAATTTTTTGTGAATAGTAAGTTTTGACTTTTATTTACCATGGTTAAAAGTAAATAGGGTAATTAAGGGTAAAAATGATATTATAATTATCCTAAAAAATATCGTAATTCTATTGGATAAGTCTAATTAGAAAAAAAAAACAACCTTATGAATAAAATATTATCCTTTTGTTACACTTGGATTAGATTAATACATTTATTATTATTTTATTTAATGAAGAGTTAAAAGTTTTAAATTCAATGTTTAATAACTAAACCATTTTTAATATAGGGTTATTCCTAAGATAAATTTTACTGTAAATATTCATTAGAAAGATAAAATGATTTCCTAAATAATTTTAGTTTATCTATAATTTTTAGATATTAAATAATAAAATTTATTTATGACACAATGATGATGCAGTATTTACCTTCTTAATGAAATACTAAAATCATTTATATTATAAATATTAAAATAAATATAATTTAAATTTTTTGATTCCATACACAAATTTTCTAGGTTAATATGACATGTTAGGGTTTATTAGATAAATATTTTTCTAATTGATAAGGTTGTTATGACTTTCACAAAAACAAAACACCAAATAGTGTCAAAATTGACCTAAATTAATTTTTAAAACAATACTATATTATTTGTTGATATAATATTCCAAAAAATATATGGTTCGGCCAATAAGCTTAAATAATGTTATATATTTCATTAATTAACCACTTGAGGTTCTCTTGGAAGTTTATAGTATGTTTATTAACCATATAATGTAAGAATACAAGAAGACACGGTAAAAGTTAAACTATTTTACTAAGAGTACAATCTAAAAGATAATGTTAAAATGGTAACCAGAACTTGTATAAAACCTATTTTTTGAGATTTTTTCAAACCATAACCACATTAGTCTCTAAATAAATTCATTTGGAGCCCTTATAAACTGAATATGGTTGTATAATAAATTAATATTTTAATCTTTTCCTAAAGTGACCCTCACCACTCTTATATTAGGGAACTTCCCCTTCTCTCAAAATCACACCTCCAATGCCATTTGGCTCGACCAAACCCTACCCAAATATCCTCCCAACTTCCCTAAAATCAACCTATAGTCCTTACTTTGACCAGAAATTGACCCTTAGGATCCATTTTGATCAACTCAAAAGGAAACACCCAAAGAAGAGGTAATAATAATTTAATCACCATCTTTCAAGTTCTTTTCTTCTTCCACTTCCTCTTTATTTGTTGTTCCCATTCCAAAATAATAACTCCAGTACCTCCTACATACTGTTATGTTATTATAAATATGGTACAAACATATTCGTTATTCTATCCATCATATAAATGGAAAAGTCACCATATGTGTGTACGTATGGCTTACCGTCTCCACATTGAGGTGTAGTTTATTATTCAAACACTTAATTATTTGGATGAGAATAATAATGAGTATAAATGATTTAAATAATAAATATAACATGTTAATGATTCTGTATATATGATATACAATCCAATTACATACGATTTCACCACCAAAATAATGATATTATTGGTCGTGCGTACGTACGTATTACCGTCTCCACGAATGCGATGAGATTCATTCCCCATCGTAATCATTCAAGAATAATTTTAATTTTATGATTAAAAATAATGTTTGAGAACTTAATATAATTATGGATATGCATCAAATACATCTTATCCATAACATACAAGGCTTATGTAACCATGTATATAAAGGAAAATGGATCAGTTAACACCCAGAACGATGATACTAATAAAATATTATTAAGAAAGAAAAATTAAAAGATCATATATGATATAATATTTATGTATGTGGTTCCTGTATAATTTAATAAAAAATATTTAACTATTATACAGGAGGTTAACATATCCTCGACAAAGGAAAAGTACAGGGTAAGGTTTAATTCTACAATCTCTTCATTATCTGCGGTTGTTTTTACGTGAGTATCAACAGGGACCTCTTTATCATCCACATCCATGTTTCATAAAAATATTTTCAAAAGGAATATTTTAAGGTTTTATGGAAGGTACTCTTTAACTAGGACATCATTTTAAATTGTTTAAATATTTATTCTTTTAAATCATTCTCATATATTTCCATGTTTTCAAAAAAAAATTTAAGAATTTATTTATATGGACATGAATTTTTTTAACGTGTTAATTATTTTCAAAGGTTTCAATGTGGTATGGGACAATTTGATTCAAAAATATCTTTAAATTTCATCCTTTCTAAATTGTGGGACTTTTAAATGTTTTCATGAAAAATAAATATATCTCTCAAAAAATTTTACAAATCTTTTTCATCTATGTCAACTTCCCCTGATGAATTTTAAACTTGTTTGAAGTTTATTTATTATGATACAAATCTTTAATATTGTATTGAAGGTTTTGTGATATGTTTGATTGTGGATGTTTTATTTTTATACCATTCATGGTTTATGGATAAAGTATTGACATTTTATATGCTAGTTTTAATATGAATGTTTATATTATGTTTAAACCTTTTCATATGAGGAATGCATTGGAATTAGTAAGTGATGGGTGGAGCCCACTATAACTCCTCGATGCATTGGTAGGTCTCATGAGACAAACTACTATCTTGGCACAAGGACTTGACAAAATCTTATTTGTATTCTTGGAAAAAGGCATTGACTATGTGGTTATTAAGTCAAGCATTAAGCATTCCATCATTATGAAATCGGCTATTGATATTACATGTGATTATTAGACTTATTTGACTTATCTTTTCCATATTATGATTATGTTTAAGTTTAAAAGGCTTGTGTTTTAGTCGTATACATTTACTTAAATGTTTATGATTATTTATTAAAGTTTACGCTATATTGTTATCGTTACTGAGCATCTGAGCTCACTCCTTTATATGTTGTATTTTTTCCAGGATGTGAAGAAGTGTATTATGACTGACCCACAGGGATAGTCTAAGGGATATGAATGTGGTCAATAGAGACAATGTTGTTGTTGTTTTTTATTATATAATGTACTGTAAAACTTATGAATGTATCTATTAATTCCATTGCTACTAAACTGATAGGTCTTTCAGGATTTGATCTCTTTTGATCTCTCCAATGTTATGTAATAATGCACCAACTCTGGGTAACTAGGGTCAGGGCGTTACAAAAGGTCCATGTTTCCTTATAGTTTATGTAATGAACAATACACTAAGGGTTAATTCGAATATTCCTTTACACCATCACATTAGTGGGTTTCTTCTGTCGTAAATCTCTAGCTATGTTCCCTTACATCCCCACCTAATCCATTTTTTCATTCCCCTTAGACAATTTCAATGGATTTTCTGTCCACTCCTATAAAAATTAGGATATTGATATTTCTTTCCACCATAGGATTTATCCATCAGACCACCAAAATTAAACTCTACTTTTATATTTTTATCCCACTAATACCCTTGAGATTCTTCAATCTACATTTCAACTTTGAGGTTACATCAGACATTTTCTTAATAGCTATCGAAGTCTCAGATCACCCGGGATTTTACTAGACACATTTTTATCCCATCAAAGATATGGTCAACCTTTCATTAGAGGGTAATGACCAAGTTAGAGGTGTATCGTGCATTTCTTGTGAAGTTTTCCTCATATGACTGGATAGATTCATCATCTGTTTTATTGAGGTAAAAGATATCCCTTTCCATTTTAATTCGGAGAGTGTGAGGATAAAATTTATCAGATCGTTTTCCAAAATTCCTTCCACCCAATCGCTTTTATATATTCCTCAGGGGTTATATTCATGATCAATTTCCACCACTGATCATATTATCAATCCAAATGATAAAATTCTATTAGAAACTTCTATTGTTCATAAAATTAATTATGGAGAATATATTCTCAATGGGGATGATCCCATATTCCACATTTATAGGATCTCCTGATCCATTAAATGTTAGAGGACATTGTCCAATAAAGGAATAAATTCCAAATTTTTCTTTATTAGGGGGATTTAGGTGCTCTTCCTGATCAAGGTTTCTATTCAAAATCTGAGTCATCTTGGAGATTATCATTAGAAAGTTTGAGATTCCTTCTCCTATCGGGTTGGGCATCTCATTGGTGAAGTCATTATATTCCCATCACATTGATTATTTACCCGATTCCTCCTATTTCAGGCCACATGATAGAATAAAGTTAAAATCAACGATGATTATTTTTAAAATATTAAATACTTAAAGCGATAATCCAATGACATTAAAGGTAGAACTAATAAATTACATTTATTTCGTAACTTATGAATTTTTCGACTTCAATCTATGTTATCCATGATCTATTTTCTAACATATATTGTTATGGGAATTTTGTATTCCATTAATAATGGTTAATAACGAGTTTATGAATTTACCAAAGAATATACCCCTAATATTTTCATACCATGTGTGTAGTAAGTCTAGTTGTTATGTACCAGGTTACACTGATTTAGGCCCAACAAACCTTGTTAGAGTTGTTACCCCTTGGTACCTCTATCCCAAATCCATGTCCACTAGGTTTTTCCAGATATGGATGTATTTTTATGATAAACCACTTAATCTATACTTACAAGATTTAGGTATTTTTTCTTAAACATAGTCTTATCCATAAGGATTTTTCTATAGTTTTATAATCCCAATCACAAAAATAACAAACATTTTCCCTCAAAACCAACTATAAGAACCCTACTCTTTTTATCACATTAATACTTGATTTATTACACAAATGTACATGTAATACCACCTAAGAGATAGATAATTATAATGTATTTTTGAATTATGTAAATTTCAAAACATCCTGGATATGGGATAAAAAACCACATTGAAAACTATCTTGACATACTTCTAAAATTCAATTTCTTTTAAAACTACACGGGATAACCTAAGGAAATACATAAGAACAAGGTGGTATTTAAATCCAAGTAAAGGAATAAGTGTGTAATAAAGTGATAAATGTTATTTTATGCATACCAATGGGTAATAAAAGGTGTGAGAGTCATAAACATGAATAATAAGGCCTGATATATCATGATAATCATAGCATGGGAAATGTGTAAACAACTTAAAACACTACATCATAAACCTAGTTTAAGGCTAAATTCCAAAAAATCATGATGTAAAAAGTTTCATAAAGTAATTAGGTTCACTCCCTATAACAACATAATTTCTCATGACACTATACATTACCCAATGTATTGGGTTGCTATATAATTTCAAGTGCACCCATCACATTAATTTCATTCTGATGATTTAGTGTTACACAAATATCATACAACATGGATTCATGCATCATCATATTTTATAAAAAAAATTATAGATTTTGAAATACATACATGTAAGTCCCATGTCAAAAAAGTATAATTGTATAAAGGTGAAGACCCCTATTTTTAAATTTATTTGGTATTCACTACACAAATTTTTGGGCATGGGAAAATAATGGTGAAATTTCAGCAGCATAACGAAATCAATTATAAATTCATAAAATGGTTTGAGGAGAGTGAAAGTGGCCTCTCATAATTTTTAAATAAAATTATCATTAATTTGAAAATGTAAATACAAATCCCAACATTAGGAATCAGAAATATAATTCATAATATAATAAAGAAACTCGAATGAAGAAGAGAAGGTGAGGATCCCTTACTTGAGTGTGTGACTCAAAAAATTTATTGGAGTTTATTTAGAGATTGGTTTTTCACACACCGACATTTTATAATAATTTATTTTCTTATTATCTTGATCTTCAACCCTTGGGTTGTGGTTTGGGTTGAATTCTCAGCTTAAATTTTTGGGTTTTTGAGTTTTAGGTGATTTTTTGGCTTGTGCATAGGTAGCACACTGTTAGTAGAAACCGTGCAGACCAATCCAATAAACTATGTGGAAGGTTCTAGTGTTGGATAGTAGATAATAAATATTTTGATCCTGGTAAGCCAAACTTTTTAGGTTGGTCATTTTGTCGATCTCTTCTTGGACTGAATTTATCACACGGTTGGTGTACGGTTTTGTAAACCATGCAAGGTGCCCAGAAATTTTAAAAATTGAAAACTTTTTTTATCTCTCTCTTTTTTAAACAAAAATGAAGCATCTCCCTCCTTGTTTGATTTTGGCACAATAGATGTTTCCCAATCCCCTCTCCCCATGGCTCCTCCTCCTCCTTGGGTGCTCCTCTAAATATCTAAGGTGATTTTTAGGGTTTTAGCCTCTTTTCCCATATTTCTCTTATCCTCTATCTATTTCTTTGTTTCCATTTGGTGGGCACTCCCTTGGCCTAGTCCTAGATGTTATGGTTGATGTGTAGTTTTATTTTCCTAATGTTTAGGGTGTTCAGTTTGATCTTCAGGGTGTATTATTCCTTCTTCAATAGTTTCCTCCCTTTAACACACCATTAAGGTTGGTGTCCCCATATTTGTTTTCTCTCGATGCAATCCATATGATGCATTGGTTATTCAATTAATTTTTAAACATGATTTTAATGTTTATAATGAACATGGTTAGTATATTTTTGTGTTTATTGTTGGTAAAAGTTTTTAAAAATGTGTATTGATGTGATTCTTCACATATGCCTAAGTATATGTGAACCAAATGTGTTTTATGAAATGCCAATTGAAATTTGAAGTGAAATTTAGAATTTCTTGTGACGTTTTTCCTTGGATACATTTTATATTATGATCTTGATTTATATTTGGGTAGGTTTTGTGGTTTGGAATCCTCCTTACTACCTGAGAAATTATGGTGAAATGTTTTGGGTACGTTTTCTTGGTTTTTCAAACATTTGTTAATGAATTTGATATTAAGTGGGTTGTTATGTTGTTTGATGGAAAGTGATGCTTCTAAAATAGGTTTCTAAATGTTTTCTTGGATATTAAATGTGTGCCATTAGATGTATCACATCGATGGGTGCACAAGGTGCACACATGGATTTGAATTCAAATGAATATATAAATTCCCCACACTTTTCTCTTAAAAAAATTTCATCTTTCTTTCCTTCCCATTTTCATTAAAATAGTCCCATATTTTACAAATGGTAAAGTTTTTCTTCAATATATTTAGAAATGTAACTTCAAATGTGTTCCTTAATTTGTGGTTCATTTGGCCTTGAAATATGTTTTTGTGAGTGTTTGTAACTTGAAGTCCCATTTTATATTTTGGTCATGAAAGTGATTGTCTGTATTAATTTTGAAAATTATTGAGAAATGTTTTTAATGTTCATTTGATATGGAAATGACATCAGTCCTAGTTAGAACTTTGTAATATTGGGAAATAAATGTAGTTTTTCAAGCCTGAATGCCTGGTTGGCATCTTGAAATGCTTGAGAAATGTTTTATAAGTTTTGGTGATGTGAGGGACCAATTGGCACTTATAGATGACTTATTGTATGATGGGAACACCTATTAGGGATTTCCCAATATGGGTTATCAAATAGGTGGTTTCAGTGTATGCGGTAGGCAAGTGTGGTGGTGGCAGGTAACGTGAGTCACGCGTGTGAGGGACTCCTACTTACACAGTGTACTATTACCATGGGTTTCCTTAGCATCATTTAAAGGATTGTATGGTGGTTTCATATCAGCCCTGATTATATGGGCTGGTTCCCCGTGGATGGATTTAAAGTCCAGGTGGGTCGTTCCACTGGTGAGGCTAGTTTAGAGCATCCAGTTGGTTATAGACTATGGAGTTTCATCATATTTTGAAAGGTAGTTCTGAACCGAGTATGTCCCTGGACCACTATAGGTACATTTCTGATATTACCAGGGTTTCTATCTTTATTTTCTTGTATAATTTTCTCTCCACTTGTTTTCCTATTTATACTACTTATTTACTTTCATAATGACTTTTTATTGTGTTGTTTGGATTTTAGTTTGTGCTGGAATTCCAAAATGATATATTTTCTGATTAATGGAAATATGCCATGTGTTGTTTTGAAAAAGTAGAAGTTATATTGCTTATTTAAAATGGGAAAAAAATATTTTTATAACTGTATTTGAAAATAGTGTTTATGGACTATTTTTGGAAAGGAATGTTATGGATTATTTGGTGGTTTCCTACTGAGCTGTCAATCTCACACCCTACTTGTGCCATTTGGTGTCGGTAGACCTGAACTATTTTTTAAGTTCATCTTCTTGTTCAAGTTGTCTAGTTTGAGTGTTCATCATTAGATCAGGTTTTCCCTGTGGATATTTTGTTAGTGGATGGTTGTGAGCATGATGTCACATGTATATATTTCTAGTGGAAATTTGGTTTGGTTTTGTATTAAGTATTTGGGTTTTCTAGATGTATCTTGTATACAGGTCTATTTGTATATTTTTATCGAGACTCAGTTGTTGGTTATTATTGTGTGATACGTTTTCAGGGATTATTTATTTGACCCAGTTTATTATTTGCGCAGAAATCATTTCCACCTAGATTTCATTTTATTCCCATAACTATTTTCCAACCTCTATGGATTGGGAAAGCCCTTCTGGTCATGCCATGAACCGAGTCAGGTGTCAGGTTAGTTGGAATTCTAACTTGGTTTCTGAAAAAATGGTATTAGATGAGGAACTTGTTATTTGGAGTGTCAGGTAGTTAGAGATTAGTATTTTTGAAGCGTGGGAGGTAGTATTTTTGAAGCGTGGGAGGTAGGATATGGGATGGTTCCTGATCAACTACGACCCATGAAACACATTGTGCACAACACTAAACCGTGGTGGAAAATCCTAGTAGTAAGCCACCTCTCCAATATACTAAAGTATCTCAAAAGGTCCAATATACATCAAAGATAACTTACCCTGCTTCTCAAACCAATGATGTCCAAACCTAGAAGATATTCTCAAAAACACATTCTTACCCACCTCGAATGACAATGATCTTCGACAATGGTCTGCATATGATTTTTGACAACTTTGAGCTATCTCCATCCTCTTTCTGATCAAATTTATTTTCTCTATATTCTCTTGTACAAGGCTCAGTCTGATCATCTAAGTCTCGCCTGTTTCCACCCAACACAGTAGAGAATGAAAAGAAAACCCATACAAAGCCTCATATGAAGCCATATGTATCGAAGCCTAATAAATTTTATTATAGGATAACTCCTCCAACAATAAGTGATCCTCCAATGAACCACAAAAATCAATCAAAAATCCCTTAAAATATCCTCCATGGTTTGTATCATCCTCTTGTATTGGCCATCCATCTATGAATGATACACCATGCTCATAGTCAAATGTGTCCTAAGGACTTGCTACAAGGATTTACACAAACAAGATGTCAACCTCAGGTATTTATCTGATACAATCAAAACTATAACACCATGCCTCATTACCACCTACCGAATATAGATTTTGGATTGATCATCCACCGTATTAGATTCATGAATTGAAATGAAATGGGCCGACTTTGTGGGTTGATGCACAATCACACATAAGGCATCGTGCTTTCGTACCATTCTTGGGAGACCCGTCACAAAATCCCTTTCTATTTGATCCCATTTTTACACTGGGATAGGTAAATAATTCAACATGCCTACTAGCCTATGATGATCTACCTTGACTTGATGACAAGTCAAGCATCTCGAGAAAAACCCAGCCACATCCCTTTTCATACCATCCCACTAAAACTGCACCTTCATCACCTTATATATTTTCTGAATTCGAAGATGAATAGACCACCTAGAATGATGATAATCACTGAGAAGTTCTTCTTGACAAGCCACTGGTACCACCCTCTGATTACAAAAACACAAGACTGAATTTACATTTAGTTCCCACCCCTCAATGATCTCCCAAATATTGAGTTTTGACCTCATATCCATACGCTCAAAATAACATTCTTGTACCTCTTTGACCAAACCATCCAAGTCAGGAACCAAAAAAACTGGAAAGAAGACCTCTCTACAACCCCATTCCTCACATTCCAACTGTATTTCGGCTCTAACTGACATCAACTTCTACTAATATGATGTCTATTTCACCACTTGAGCATATGATTTTCTACTTAATGCATTTGCCACTGAATATCTCTTACCTGGTGTTTACATTATGTAAAAATAAAAAATGTAGAGATATTACATCCATCTTCTTTTCCTCCAATTCAAATATCTTTGTGATAAGATATGTTTTATGTTCTTGTGATCAGTAAATACTGTAAATTTCTCACCGAATAGATAATGACACCGCATTTTTATAGCAAGAACCACTACTGCCAACTCTAAATCATGTGTTGGGTAGTTCATCCCATGAAACCTCAACTATCGTGTGCCATATACAACCACATGGTCCCCCTACTTGAGATCACACCCTAACCATGATCCTGATGTGTCACAATACACCACGTACCATTTCCATAGTTCTGGAAAAACCAAGATTGGTGCTGATGTAAAGAGACCCTTTTACTCTTCAAAGTATTTCTGACACTACTCATCCAATTGAAATGGGATATTTTTCCTGGTCAAAGCTGTCATCGGCGAAGCCAATCACGATAAATCATGAAAAATCATTGATAATACCCAGCTAGACTGAGGAAACTCTATATCTCAAAAACATTATTTAGTGGTTTCCGTGATATAACAACCTATATCTTTTCCAGATCAATTGAAACACCCCTCCTAGAAATAACATGGCCAGGGAAATGAACCTCCTATATCAGAAAGTCAAACTTTGACAATTTGGCATATAACCGATGATCCCTCAAGATCCCCAAAACTATCGCCAAGTTATAGTCATCCTCCACCCTTGTCCTTGAATACAATAGAATATAATCAACAAATACCACTATAAAAGAATCCAGATATCTCTGAAATATATGATTCATCAATTCCATGGACACCGCTGGTGCATTCGTTAGACCAAAGGGCATAACTACATACTTGTAATAGCCATATCTACTTGTAAAATCTGTTTTCAGAATATCCTCCTTCCTCACTCAAAATTGGTGATACCCTGACCTCAATTCAATCATGAAGAACCATTGAGCTACCCTCAATTGGTCAAAAAAATAATCAATGTGTTGAAGTGTATATCGGTTCATTATTATAACCTGGTTAAGTCTATGATAATCAACACAGAGCTGCAAGAATCTATCCACCTTTTTAACAAACAAAACAGGCACTGCCCATGGAGACGTTCTAGTCCGGAAGAAAACTTTGTTTTATAACTCTTCCAATTTCACCTTTAATTCCCTCAATTCCGTTGGTTCTATTAGTTGAGATGGAAGTTATATAAGATTGGTCCCTAGAAAGAGATCAATTGTAAACTCTACTTCTCTCACGGGTGGAATACATAAGAATTCCCCGAGAAAGACATCCATAAACTAATCCAAAACTACTGAAAGAAGTCTCTGCTGAACACCTTCCACCAATTACAATTACAAGGCCACTAACTAATACGACATTATGCCAAATTTGGTTCCAACAAATGTGTTGCACCCAACTTTTCACTCTTCTCCCCTCTAAAGAGATGTCTAACACTATCCTCCATCACAAATATAACCGTTTAAACATAGAAATCGATGTGGGCCTTAAAAATTGACAATCAATCCATTCCTAAGATTATATCATAAGAATCCCACTCAAAAATTGAGAAATACCAAATCAATTCAATGCCATCCACAACTAAACAACAACCTCTCCATAAGAAGGCTCGACACACTCTTTGACCTAGAGGAGTTTGTAGTTTCAAAATATAAGGCATCATTTCCACATGTAAACCAAAAAAATCAACGATGTGAGAAGAAATAAAAGAATTATAAGTAATCATATCAAACAAATCTTGCATCAACATTGAATTTAAAATAACTGTACCTTGCACCATGGATGGTCTCGACTGATCATCCACCACAACTCGCTCAGCTCCAAACAACTGCTTTCTGGCCACGCTCTGGTCATTATTAAAGGGAATGATCTTCCAATATATACATGAATACTTTCTCTTTCAGCTCTTCCAGTGTTCCCAATAAGTCAAATATCTGATTTACTCTGTTTAGCCACGCTTCAGCCCTCTCTGGCTCTGAATCACCCTTAAATATGCGTGAATTCCGCCTTTGAAATAGAACCTCATGATCCGCATGTCTTGGTTTATCCACTTTATCCCCACTTTCTACAGCTTGGAAGTCTTTCACTATAAACTGTACTAGCTTCTGGTTCACCTAGGGCTCAGGTGAAACCACATTTTCAGCAGCTTCCATTGGTTGTTCTCTACGACGCCTACCCGGTTCAATTTTTATTAATACCAAAACAACCATAAGTCCTTCTATTTTACCAACACATGATTCAAATATTCGAGTTCAATTACATAAAAACTTTCACAATCAGGATTTCCACTAGTTCACATTTCCCTTATTGCTCTATTTTGAAAAAACCACAATGTTTTGAAAATTAACCCATTTTAAAAATACCACCAGTTTCCATGTTTCAAATCCTTCCATTTTGAAACCCAATTCAAATTTTTCAAAATCCACACATTTGTATCACCCCATAGATCATTGTACCCCCATTAAATATGCATCCTAGTGGGAAGTTATTTCTACCATGCATGCAATGTATATCTCATTGGATACACCCACGACAATGAGTTATCCAATGCCTATAAGTGTCTCCAAACACTTACATACCAAACTCCCTAGTAACTTGAAGTTTAGCATAAAAGGGTTATCTATTTCCTTTTATACTATACATTACACATTCTAAAAATCATATGCCTTGCTAGAATCCCAATATAATGAATATAACAAGAATGAATGTCAACACCAAGACCAAAAATCAACGCCAAAGGATCAGACAACTGTTCACAATTGAAATCAAATGACTAAACAAACTGACACCACTTGTAACATCCTATCCCATCTCATTGGCTTGAGATGGAGGAGGAATGCCACTTGGACTTAAGTGATGTTCCCAATGCACCAAAGGCTGGAAATTAATATTGAGGGCTTTGAGAATAAATTGGGGAATGATTTTCCCTTGAGATACAACCAACCAACCAAACAACCCAATAACAACAAACTATATAATGCATGAAAACAAAACAACCAAACCCAGACATTACCAGAAGACAACCAACAATTCTAAAACAATTCCAAAGAAACAATACAACTAAACACCATATCAGAGTAACATGTGAAATACTAAACAAGAGACCCCAAATAAACCAAGACACACTCTACAGATCCACACCAAGCTCCATGCTACAACAACCACCACATCTCCCAAGCATCAATACAAACCACTAGCCATGAAGTGTTTTACCTTTACCAATGTGCTAGAATATGACATCTGCAAAAGAACCCAAGTGTCAAAGTAGGGGGTGAGTACTAATGCTTAGTAGGTTCCCCAAATTACTTCCCTACACATGCAACTATGATAAAACCATTATCACATTTATATAATTTTTTTTATATAAAATAGTCAATAGAGTAAAAACTTAAAACAAGACAAACACTCCTTATCAAGACATTTCCACCCATTTTTCTCACAACACAAATAAAATACATAAAACCATGCCACAATCCAACTCACCATTACACATTAGCACAACAAATTCCTTATTTCAAACAACACACAAGAAGGAAACCATAATAGTGGAGTTTCCATCAAAGCTGTTCACCCAGTCCCAGCTAGTGGTACTTCCCACCCACATATCCTTTGATGGTGGCCCTTCCTTCAACTATCCATCCCCTTATTATAGTGGTACTTCCCTCCCACATCCACATAATCCACATAATCCATAACACTTAATCAACCGACATGCAAAAAGCACCAGGGCCACAAAAAAGAAAATAATCATTCCCATCACATGTCAATTTACTTCAAAAAATAAACCATTTACTGAAATCAGAATTTAATCATTTTCCATGGAAAAACATATTTCAATAAAACAACATCTTTATTGAAAACCATTTTCATCAACCATTTTCTCAAATAAATTCCAATAACACATTATAAATCCTCTATTTTAAAATCAAACATCAAGAGCGTTTCACTACAAAGCCCCTTTTTTCCCAAAAAATGACTAAAACGTCACCAAGGGATTTACAACCAATTTCTCACATCAAGAACATAATTAATTTCAAGAAAAATAAATTAATTATTACCAAGCTTCACGTTCTAGAAAAGTGGCATCAATAGTGAAGCCACCTACCTTTAGGGTTTCGATGAATTCGACCAACAAACAACTGATCCCAATCTGGAAAAACACACCACCGAAACTGATCTAGATCCCCTTCCATAACATTCAAAATAATTAAAATCAACATCCAAGGAAACCACAACCCTATATCTACACACAACAGGTATAGATCTATAAAACTGAGAGATAGAGGGAGATGTAGATCTAGAGGAAACCACAAAAACCCATAAGAGGAGACTTACCTGAGAAGAACCACCTTCATTCCACAAAGAAACCTCTTCAATTTTCTTCCAAAACGTGTGGGAGAGAACCTCCAACCATTGAAAACCCAAAATCCCAAGTGACGCTCGAGTGGTAGTAAATTAGGAATAAAAAAAGAAAACCCCGAGGGAGCCTAGATTTTAAAACTCCAATTTTAAGAGGTCGCATGGTTAGCCCACACTGTTTTGAAAATTGTGCACTAACCATGTGAAAGAAACTACCTTGAGAGAGGGGGTCTGCATAGTTTCATTTCATGGTTTGGAAAACCTTGCACAAGCCGTGCGAAGCCCACTATCTCCCCCTGTACGGTTTCCTAGAGAACCCGCAAGGTTTTCCCTAACCGTGCTCATATCTTGATCACTTATAAAACCCTCAAAAATTATTTGAAAACCATTCCAAACTCTCCCAAACACTTCCCAACTCATCCCAAGAACTTAAAACACATAAAAAGTAATAAAAAACACTACATACCTCAAACTAGGGGTTCTACAAAGATACACCAAAGAATATGGTTACAGTTGATGAAGGATTATGACTCCCCAATACATTACCACCCTAGAAAAGGGAATAAGGTGTCAGATTCTTTGAGTTAAAATGATTATTCTAGATTTTCCATAATGGGGATGAAAAAATATCCCATATTTATATAATTTCGAAGGATGTACATGGAAATATTGAAGGAAGGGAAAAAAATTTATCTTGCTCAATAAAATTTACATCCATCTATCTAAGTGGAGATAAAAGAGGTGTAGAAGGAAGATGTAGAACTACATAGGAAGGTTAGAAATTTTACTGAGTTTAACCATTATCAATATGGAATTACAAGGTTTGGAAACTATTTATATGTTCTGTCTATACTGAAGTAGAAGATATAATATGAATATCATAGTTCTTCATTATATTTTCAGTTTAGAAGTATGAATATGTTTATAGATTTGAAAGAATACATCTGGTGGGATGGAATGAAGTGGGATATAAAATATTAAATATCTTATTTCTTGGTATTTCATCAAGTCAAAGAAGAAATAAAAATGTATAAGGGGTTTTTCAATCCATTTCCAATACCAAAATAGAAATGAGAGAATGTCACCAGGGATGTTATCACCTTATATAAAAAACATCTAAAGGGGATAATTCTATATTGTTGGAATTCAATCACCTTACAATGTCATCACACTTTATTTATATCAGAGAGAACTACTATTTGGATTATCTTACGAGGATATTGATTAAGTAAATGGTTAGATTTCATAGAGTACCACATTACATTTTATCCGATTGGGTTCCGAGGTTTACCTAAAAGTTTTGGAAAACTCATCATTAATCACATGATAGAGAATTGAGTTTCATCACTTATTATAATCCCAAGAAGGATGGTTAGTATTAAAGAAAAATTCAAACCCTATAGGATATTTTGAGATCTTTTTCTCTTGATTTTAATAGTGGATGGAATGAACACATTCCTCTAGTTAATTTTTATTACAACAATATATTTCATTCAAGAATTCAGATGGATCCTTATGAACCCATAAATATAATGAAATGTAGAGCTCCAATGTATAGAAATGAAGCTGGAGAAAGACATCTATTGGGACTTGAGATTACTGAACAATTAGAAGAGGAAATTAGAACAATTTAGTAATATATCAAAGTAGATCAAATTTGGCCAAAACATTATGTTGATAACCTTTGATATGACCTTGAAATTTATGTTGGTGAGAAGGTGTTTCTAAGAATATATCCTATGAAGAAGTTTATGATATCAAGGAGGAAATGGAAACTATTTCCTATGTATATCTGTCCTATTGAAATTCTTGATCTTATCGAAAAGGTATCCTATAACATAGAACTTCAACAAAATATCTCTCAATTTAATAATGTGTTTATTGTACCTCTCCTAAGTAAGTACATACCAAACCCTTCACATGTACAGAACTCAATGTTCATATTATGGGAGAATGATCTTTCTTATAAGGAAAAACTTGTTGAAACTCTAGACTATACCAAGAATGTTATATGAAACAATACCACTCACCTGGTCAATATTTTTTTTGTAGAAACCCGCAGTTAGTATAAGGTATTTGGTAACTTTATGATATGATGAGGTAGAAGTATCCTCATTTTTTGTATCAGAATAACAAATTTAGAAGGAAAAAATTATTTAAAGCGGGTAGAAAGAAACACCATGAGTTTTTATGAGCCATTTTTAGAATAAATTAAATTTATTTCATGTATTTAATTATAAATACACCATGTTAAAAAATTTAATATACTAAACCAATTTAATATTGTGATACATGAAACATTTTCTTAACATGCATAGCACTGAGTTTCTAGGAAACAATATTTTATTATTATAATTATTTTAAATAAGATAGTTATAAAACAGAAAATAAATTATTAATATAAATTGTAATAAATAAGTTTAATTATTATTTATAATGGTTTCATATAAATAAAAAATATTGATAATGAAATGTATAATTTTCAGTATATTTATTATATTTCGGAAATAAATACAATTTTCTCAAAAGAACTATTTTTTATGTCCTTTTTTGGAAAATAATAAAATTAATTTAGAAACTTTTATAAATTAAGTATAGATAAAATAAAAATCATTTTTGAATAAATAATTTCAAAATTATCTTATAGTTAATTTTTGGGATTTGTTTTGGAAAATTTCATTATTGATGAATAGTGAATAATAATGAATTTTGATTGAAAAGTTATTTTTCTTATAATTTATATACATAGTTAAATTACATTTTAATTTAGTTTTAATGTATAAATAGATAAATAATACATCAATTGATCCAATTTATGTCATTTAAAAAAAATTCCACAATGAAATTGGTTATAAAAACATTTTAATCTTTTGAACTTTATAACTTTTAAAACTCGATGTCTCATCCCATAAGAAAGATTAATTTTATGTTTATTTCCTCAACTTATATGATTATAGTATGGAAAAATATATTACATATTTGGAATATTTAAAATATATAATTTATAATAAGGAATATTTATTTTCCGAAAAATTATATTATTTAAATTAATTAAAATTAATTAAACAAATAAAGTAAAAACAAGTTTACTTAGTGGTTAAACATTTACTTATGGAAAACAATGACCTAAAAACATGTAAAAAAATCCATTGGATGGCCAAATTTCTACAAAATCATACCTTGGATCGAAAATGGACTATTATTTCAGGCATAATATTTAATTCATACCTCTCAATTTTGTTTACCTTTTTATATTTTTACAACAATGCTACTCATCCTCCACTATAAAACAGGAATTCACCCCCCCCCCCACTTCATCACACATATAACGACATTTTCATAATAAAAAACCTAACCAAATATCCTATTAACATCCAAAAAATTATCCAATAAGAATCCCTTTGGCCATAAACCCAACCAAGAATCCCTTTAGTGAAAACCAAAAGGAGTTACCCAAAGAAGAGGCAACATCGTTCAATAAGAAATTTTTTATTTTATTCTCCGAAAAATTAATTATTCTTATTCCATGATTATATAACAACCTAAATATCCTAAATATACTAATATATTTTTATGTTAAGTTTAAAACCTATACTCAAACACACTTCCATCAAATTGGATACACAATCATCGTTTGTGTGTATTCCGGACTACCATCACATGAACCGAGGTCATTTATTCTTCCATTACCACGTATCAATATTGGAAATAATTATGGAGATAAATTTTTTAAATTATATATGTGATATTTTTGATTTATTTATAATTATGGAATTATTATATAACACACACCTTCATACCTTCCATTTTGTGGGAATATGATAACATCGTTTGTGGATGTTTGGACTGCTGCCTCCTCAAAGTGATGTGATTTGTTCACACTTTAAATGGAATGTATTATGTATGGGTTTAATGTAAATATGTAATATAAAGGACATAATAATGATTTTTTAATGATAATATATATATATATATATATCATTTACTTATCTTCTTTCTTTTAATACATGAAGGAAGTAGAAGCAATGTATGCGTACGTATGGCGTACCGTCTCCATGATCAATGTATTTCATTCCTATCTATATATTTTATAGAAACCTATAAATATGTATATAATAAATATATAAGATATTTATATCATGTTTTTCATTCTTGATATGATGAAATCTTGGTATAAGTATGAGAACAAAAAATATAACAAATCAAATCACATGTGGAAAACAAATCATCTATTACCCAAAACGTGACATTAATCAAGAATTGTTAACAAATGGGTAATAAAATTTAAAAATAAAATAATATATAGTATCATATAATTTAATATGGTTATTTTATATAATTATAATAAACTAATATTTATTATAGAGGAGGTTATAATGAGTAGGATGAGAGTTAAGATACTAGTCTCACTTTTATTTCTGTGAGACTTATTCCATATTCACTAGTCATTTATTTTGTGTGATGTATATGCTACCCATAAATGTATTCTATGATTATCATCCTTAAATTTATGGTTATTTAAATATCAATTTCATGATATCTATTTAATAGGTTTTTACGGTTAAAATGTTACCAAATCAGTAGGGTAATTTTATCTCAATTATCCATCTTTGAGAGACATGTTATGTTATCCACCTATATTTTTTACAAGGTGTATGTACTTAACATTGAAATATTTTATCATGAATCTTATTATATTTAGGATATTATATGATTCTCTTAATTTCACTCTCTCATAGGTATTATGTTTCAAATTTACTAAAGTGGAAAGGGTTTATTGCTAAAGTCTCATCATTATCCGGATTGTATATGATTATGATTCCATTAATGAAATATTATGGTCCATCTATTAATTATGTTCATGGAATTTATTCTAATCAATTAATTCATTATATCATCATGTATTTTTATCATTCATACACTCTTTGGCACTTAGTATAATTAATAAAATGTTTTTAAGAAAGTCCAAACTTATTTCACTCCTCGATCGATAATCTGTGTTCTATCAAAAAATTGATTCCTAAAAAAATTCAAATTTTTTTTTAATTATTTTTTAAGAAAATTTAAAAAAAAATATTTTAAAATTGTTTTATGATTTCATGATTCTTTTATACATTTTCAAATTTATTTTCAAAGAAATGTATTTTCCAAATGTTTTACTTTTTAAAAAAGAATTATTCAAATAAGAAAAGATATTTTCATCAAGAAACGATTTTGAAATATTTCTCAAAATTATGTTATGTATAATATTACATCCTTTGGTGGTTCTATTTAGTTATAAGGGATATTATCCAAGGGTTCCACTCATATTCATTCTCATAATGTTTTATTTTTTTATGGAAATTTTTTTATAAAACATGTTTCTCTTTTACAGGTTATATGTATATGAAACCTATATCCCTTTCATGGGTTATATATTAATGAATATTGTTTCCCTTTCATTGGATATATACTTATGAAACATGTTTCCTTTCAAGGGTTATTATTTAATGAAATTATCATGTAACTTTTCTCTTTTCCACAAATTATGATATTATGACAGGTTTATGATACCCATTTCATTTCATGGGTTATAATATGATTATTTATTATCTTGTGTCACATGTATTTATGATTTAATTATGATATGGGTGGGACATATATATTTCTCTAATGTATTGGGTAACAATTTAAATCTCATTAGATAGATATGGATGGAATGGGGGATAATCTTGGTTCAGTAAAGCATTTTTTCACTAAGATGGTCTTTAGAGTGAACCCTGAATACTAAGATGATTTGGGGAGTGAAACTATTACACTAATTAAATCGTGTTATTGAGACTTGACTAATATGTAAATCATTTTTATATTCTTTTGTATCTTACACAATTCAATGTCTTATTACTATGTTAGGGTTTCATGGCTTATGCCCTTAATTACCTTTTGATTCATGTCTTATTAACTACCAATAATTATTAAAAGACTCTTGATTATGATATTTTATATGAATGGTATTATCTTCTAATGTTATGATCTTGTTTTCATACCCTTATGCTCAGGATTTTGCTTACATATCTCACTTTTTACCGTTATTCAGCATCTAAACAAACCCTTTATTATGTTTCCTTTCCCCAAGTTATGGAGATATGTATTATTTTTTATGTATATTATGGGGGTTCTAGTCATGGAGAACCCATTTAGAGACAATGTAGCTCACTTATTTACCATTATTTGTGTTTCCATGTTTCCAAAGAAATTAAAATACTATGGTCTTTGGGAGTCTGTTTGTGTAATTTATTATGTATTCTGCAAAAATGGCATAATGTATATGAATGAGAAGTGATGGTGTCTATATCCTTCACCTGAGAGGACCATTATCTTGGGTTTTGGTATCCCAACACTCTTTCTTTTAATAACAATGTGTCTCTTGATTATTATTTCCATTGGATACATATTGATTCCAAGATCTAATATTGGTTCTAGCCATAATTTCAACAGAAAAATGCCACCTCTACACATGGGTCATACCAGAATGGATAGTTTTTTAATTAATAACAATGAGTTTCTTAATTCATATTAATATATGATACATAGTTCTTCCCATATAGCCAATATTAGGTCCTTCCATAACACAAATGGAAAAAATTCCCTCCTCTATGTATGGGTCATAACATCATATAGATTTTTTTCATTTAAGTAATACGTGTTTCATGATTCTGACCATTAAATGATATGTACTGATGCCTGGAAATTAAATCCTAGGTCTATACATAAATAAAATGTTCCCCTCCCTTCACATGAGTTATACTTATATAGGGAACTTTTATACTAGAACTACAAGTAGCTTGGTTCCTATTTTTTTGGATATGTAGTAACACCCATATATCTATTCCTCATTTCCATTTCCAATATATGGAATGATAATAAATCACTAACTACACATGTATTAGTCAAATGTAGTTAACTATTTGAGAACTTTATGTGAAACGATTACATATATCTTAGGATACGCAGTGATGCCTAGATCCTCCATTTCATGCCCATGAATGGGTTTTCATCACTCCAAATCATATGCTCTGTATATGAGTTAGATCTATATATAGGGATATCATTAATCAATATGATTATGTAATGATTCCATAACTTATAATATGCTTGAGGGAAATAAGATAATAACAACCATAAAAATTCAATATACCTCGATTTAAAGAGGGTCAACTCATACAGACACTCTGTACCTACACATGAGTCAGATCTACGTATGGATTTCTTTCACATGATATAAATTTCTGAAAAAATGGCTCTGACATATGTATATTCCCCAATAAGTATGTGAATGTATATAATCTGATTTCAATATCTAAATTACCATGATTAGTGAAAAGTTTCCTCAAGGATTTATTGTACAAGTACATGTCAGTTCTTATATCCTTACCACATGATGTTAAACTAAAAGGAAACATTCCTTATCACATGATGTTGAACTGTACGATAGATACTTCCCCACTACATGAAATTAACATATTTAGACCATCACATGTACTCATTAATAATCAAAGTACCACAAGAGAATAACCCGATTTAACTAGAGTATGGGATTCAGTAATCATATTTTAATCACCTCAAACCATAAACAATACTTCATGTCTTCAATGCTTTGGGTTGTCGTAAAACATTTCAAACCCATGTAAATGAGAAGTTATCTCTATATTTGACCATGATAGAGGTGGGTCTTCATAAGTTATTTGTCCCACCAACCAGAGGACTCTAGTCCCTATAAGAAGGGATTTCAGTTTTTTGTAAGAAGTAACTTAAACACGGAGCAACTCAACACCTTAGAGTATTTTAGGTCATCCTCTGTATGACGGTCCCATACCATTAATCATGACCCAAGTACATTGATCCATGATTTATGACATTTTCACCGCCCACTCAAAAGGATGTTAGAGTGATCTTGGCCATAGCAATTCTAATTAGGTAGTTGGGTAACATTCTACCTAATCCAAGTCCACATGAATAATGACCTAAAACTTCATGCAATTCATTCATAGATGTACGACCATAATTTTTATCCATTTATGGTCCAAATCACTAGAACCTAAAATTTTATTGAAAGATACTTAAAAAATTTCATCTTCAAAACCCCCAATGGTTGTCCTGAGAAAAATTCATTTATCTGGTCACTAAACTCTTCATCTATAGAGTTTATCAAAAAGTTAGAGCATTAATAAACAAGGCATGAAGCTTGTAGTGCGCAATTTTTTCACATATAAAAATTTGATATGTGATCATTGGACCACACAGTATTTGATAAATTTATAGAAATGTTTTTTGATATATTCTAACTATGATAATGTGTTGACTAGGTGGTGAAAAAACATTTAGGGTTCTCAAACCCTTCTCAAATCATACATTTTATACTATTCACTATCATGTTATTGAAGTCTAAACTGACACAACTAGTTCCTTGAGTTTACATCATTCTCTTGGAACCCCATGGAACTTGGGATTTCTAGATCATATTGTTCCCTATAGAAAACTAGGTATAGGGATTGTAAAATCAAAAAAGGACCCCACAAGTATTCGTTGGAGAATTGAACCCTACCAAAGTTCTTGTGCCTAGGGGATTCTTGGTACCGTAAGGCCCACTTTAAATATAGTATTTATTATCCTGAATACATGAAATATTGGATTTCTCCATAACCAATTTTTAACATATACTTACTTGTTCTACCTTCAGTTAACTTTGATATTCTATGACCATGAAATATAATCCCTATAACTAGACTATTCTAGCAGATTGAACACCCTAGATGTTATATCACCATTTTTTGTACTCTTTATCAAAGTAGGAATGTTACACACCATTACCAAACCTTTTTATGGTCCACACCACATGTCTTTAAATCACATGAACTTGGTCCCAAGACTCCAAACTAAATGCTAATATTTTCTAGGGATCCATAAACCTCCCTTGATAACTTTATCTCCACTACAAACATCATCTTGAAGATATTTGAGTCTTTATAAATCATCCAAGGCCCTTGTAAGATAGTGTAAATCCCCTTTACTTGACCAAGTATTTAGTCTGCATTCATCCATTCTGAAGGTCCTTTTGCATACCAACTCTAAGTATATCCTCCTTTTATGAAAATAACTCCAATCCTCTTGAGCCCCAAAAACACCATATAATAACTCATCACCTTAGTGTGATTTGGGTAATACCTGGTATGTCTTCCCCATTCAACTCATGATCATCGACAACACCATGATGGAACTCATTGTCATAAGGTGTTTCGGATCATCCCGTTTATGTCTTCCCCATTCCACCTGCTGATATGACCATGGAAGAACTTAGCACCTTAGGATGTTTTGGGTTATCCTTGGAATGAATACCACATTCTGTATTCATCAGTTCAACATCCTAGACACATGATTTATGTGGTCCATATTCGAATTATCCATGATGGATTGACATCCCACTGATGTTATCATTTTCTAGTAGCATGTTTTTAAACTAAAAATAATTTTATGTCTTTACTAAATGACATTAAACTACCCAGAAGAAGTCATTAAAGAAATACCTAGAAATGGAAAAAATTCAAGTATCTAATAATTAAATAGGAATTTTGTGTGATCCATGAAATATTGATCATTTATAAAATTGAAAAAGATAAAAATATGTTATATAGAAATCCTAGAAAAGTTTGGCTTGATCAGATTCCATGTCTACACCCACTAATATTTCCCCATTTGAAGTTTAGGAAAAAGATTGGGATTACACAGAAAAGATAAAAAGCCTATAGTGACCATTATCTTTTTTATGAAAAAAATAAATCTATTCTAGGTAGGTCCACTGATCTTGGAAAAAATTATAGTACATCCCTATTTCTCGGTACCCTCCTTTGGGTACCTATTTCTTCACATGATTCATGGTCTGTCCTTCTAAACATTAAACTTCTTAAAGTGGCCTATAATGTGACCCAAAAATGTGGAATGATAGATAGATCCATGAAATATATACCCCAAATAATGGGTCTATATGAATGATTTCATAAGAAAACAATGAAATTAACATTCCTATATATGATCTAGATCTACGTAAGGATATTATTCATAGATCTTTCCATCAGTAAACCTATTATTTTTATGCACATGCTTTATTTTCATAAGAGTTTATATTATAACTATGTAAATCTTGATTCATATTCCCTTGGGATATGATGGGATGTGTACCTACCTACCAATTTATTTTAGACATGCCTTAAGATGGGTTTATTCATATGGGAAACACAATTCGTTGATTAGATCACCCATCTTTTCAATCTAGTGGATATCATTTTTGGAAACTCTGTCAATTTGAGTGGAAAATATCACTTTTTTGGTAGTAATAGGATGTTATATTTTCAATAACATTGAAAAATTATCTATGTTTACCTTATAATTAGATTCATTTTTTCAGAATGAATCTAATTCTAGGGGGGGTCATTTTATCAGAACCCATAATTTTTCCTCACACACTTTGTTGTCAAATATTTAAGAAGTATGAATACCATGAAATAATTAAGATATATTTTATATAGGGGACATGGAATTGCCTTGGGAGCCATTTTATTTGGTCTTATAATTTGGAACTTATTATACACATTTTACATAGATAAATATTCTTAGTATTCAGGTACATGCCTTTACCCACAAATATTGGCCAACCAAGGCTAACTATCTATGCCATCTCAACATAAGATATTTTGGGAGTTTCCTAAACTAGGTTTGGGGTTCCATCCCATATAAATATAACATAATACAATGGTTTTATAGAGAAGCGCATGAGTAGAGGGGTTAGAGCCACACTGCGGGTCGGTGGCAGAGTGGAGGAGAGTGCATTCATGGGGAGGTTTCAATGAAGGAAGAGAGTGGACCCCATATACTAAATTTTATCTAGATAAGGAATAACATTATATTATAAAGAATAGTCCAAACCAACAACAAATATGATGTTGTATGGGATCAACACATACATAGTTCCTTCTTAAAAAATGTGTATAGAAACTTAACTGCCTAATAAAACTGATTAGGGCCATCCAAATGTCACGCTACATCATCTTCAACTCCCACTTGCCTGACATAGTCTAGGCACCACTAGTTCAAGATATATACACCCAACATTGGGCATAACACCTGAAATCTTTCATGGAATCCATTCCCAAATATATATCCAAGAAACTAAGGCACACTCAACCATCTGAATCCAAGAATGAAACCTTTAATTCATGTTGTTTTTTGAATAAAATGATGATTTGTCGCATGATTCTCATCAATATCTTGAGATTTTAAGACTCACAAGATCACAAATCAACCTATCTTCCATGAATAAAATATATGTCTTGCATGCACTGATTTTTTTTAAAGTCATAATCTACCAATTGAGAATCCTTCCCAAGAAATCTCATGTGAAGTATTCTGGATTATGGGATTCATGTATCACCAATGGTTTGTATGAAGGATTGATGTATCGCATGAGAGTATATAAGATCATTTAGGAAGTGATCAAATAATAGGGGTCACATGAAAAAGGGAATATATATTCATCTCAAGATCCTCCTGTCATCTTCAAGATCAAATAAACCAAGATGATCATGAGAAGCCTCCAAATACATAATAAGAAACCAATCATGAGAATATATCCAAAATCCAATGCCTCAACACCACGCATGCAGCCGATGTTGCTACATTTAAGAAAATAGCTACCCTAAAGAACAAATTAATGTGACATTAGTCATCTAATCAGGGTATTCCATATCAATAAGTATCAATTCCATGATATCATGGGACAAAACTCATGAAAATCCATTCATAAGTCATCAAGTATTCTTTAGAAAAAGAATGTAACTCCCTTTAATGGGATCCTCCTTTTTTAATTATATGATTCTCCTCCGCCTCGTGCCAATGCATGTGGAACCCTCATTGTGAAATGTGGCTAGAATCATGAGAAATGTATGTCTATCTAAAAATTTTAACCCTTTAAAAACACACATGAGATATGGAGAGAAAATGAGAGGAAAATAAGAAAAATAGAGGAGGACAAATAGCCTCCCACATTTTGAATAATTTCTCTAGGATATAATGAGATCAAATAGCATAATCCCATTAAGATCACATGATGAATTAAATATCACATAGTTCAACCACTAATACAAATACATCGTTTAATAGTGCTAGTAAAAGAGCTTTATTAGTGCTTTAGAAATGATGACAATGTGAGTGATGTTAAATGGTTCGCTTTAAAATTACTCAAAAAAAGCATTGTTAAAGGCCCCCTTTAATAGTGCTAAAAAATAACTAATAAAGAGGGATATTTTTTTATTCAAACCACTTCCTAACCCACCTTTTATAAGTTCCTCCCACCCCCTTTATTATTGCTCCCACACCCATTATTTGTGAATTAGTAATTAAACCCTCCTGTGCAAGCCACTACCTCCATCCAATTTCAAACACGAGGCCTCCTACTCATATCCTAACACCATTTCCACTCCCCTATGTTTTTTTGTCATCCATTTTATGATATATCTATATATTTATATATATTTCATTACATATTTTAATCAATATATTTATATATATCTTTATATATGTATATATATATTTATATATATATATATAATATGCTTTTTGGGTGTGTGTGTGAGTGTGAATATACAAAAAATATGTATATATTATTATATATTTTATTATAAATAATAGTACATTGTGAAAATTGATAAAATTTCAAAACCATATTATCAATATGAATGTAATCTCTGGAAATAAATTCAGTACCTACTAAAAAAAGACAATCAGACCCCCTTAAAAGAGGCTAAAATTCCATCGAATGTTAAAACATTAGGGTACCCCGACTAAAACATTAGTTTTGGAGGCCTTTTAGGCCTTAATTGACCTTGGAAATGTTGATACCAACCCAAACTCAACATGGTGTAGTGCACATTGCATTCTTCGATTTGATATATGGTAGAGGCTAAATAGACACCCTAAACAAAAGTTATGGTCTTTTGAATAATGCGTTACATTTTCAACTGATTTTAGATATTTTATTAATTTTTTGATTTTTTTATCATAAATGTTTTATGAAATTACTATTACGTGATAATAATTAAAAAAGTGTTACTTATTTTTTTAATTATTTTATAAACCATTTTCGATAAATATCATATATATTATGTTTAAAGGCATATTTAGCCTTATATAAAACATATTTTAAAAATATATAATATATTTATTTCAACATAAATATATTAAAATGTTAATATAATATTTTTATTGATTTTTCTTTCAAATATACAATTTATTAGTGCTCGTAAAAAATGATGATAAAGGTGGGGTCCTTATCAATGCTTCTAAAAAAGAACTGATAACGACCCCCCCCCCTTATCAGTACCTTTTTAAAAGCCCTGATAAGGGCCCCACTTTATTAGTTCATTTTTACTAGAACTGGTAAAGGGGGTCTTTATCAGTTCATTTTTATAAGTGCTGATAAAAGGGCCCCATTTAATAGCATTTTTTAGCACTGACAAAGGGGGTCTTGAAAAACACTTTTAGCTATTGTTGTTAAATCCCTAGCATGGGATAAACTTGATTTTGTATTATTGTGCTATGAGAACTCTAGTTCATGTTAGGTGTTATTAGAAATGCATTATGTCTCAATATATTTGAGAATAGTCCTTACAGACACTCATCCATGCATGTAGAACCAACATGTCATCCCTGCATAAGTTTTCATAACCTTTCACAAGATCCCTTAGAGATTATGTGATCACATGATGATGTAAACATCATGTGATGATATCATGCGGAACTTTTTTATTCGATGAAAAAAGGATTGGGATCGTGTTTCCATTCCATGCAGAATTAATAGGCAGAACCCTCAGTCTCATGACCCCACTATTCAGACATGGGGGGTAATCGCTCTATCGTGTAGGATACCCATGAGGATTTCAGTGGATATACACCCTTTCCATGAAATGAAAACACTTGAGGTCATGCAATCCATTTTCATAAAGACCATATAATATGTAGTCTTTTAACAATTCCTCGACTACGCACTCCAACCCCCATGAAAATTATTTCAATAGTGGACAAACGATGACTAGTTTAGACCTTAAAATTCAATAGTTTCACATGCATTCGATCTTGGACTTGTTCATGAGACCCCACTTCATGAATCTCTTATTATCACTCAATCACAAGACTCCTCCTTGGTTTTTCAATTCCCTTATGTGGCCTTGGACATGTCGATTTTATCATGAATGATTCCTTGGACAAGTATGGTTTATCATGAAAATAAATACTAGAAAATGTAGTTAATCATGTGAAAGGCCATTTACATATCCTCTTTGATCATGAAAAGACATCCTGGACAAGCTAATTTGATCATGGGAAGACATACTAACCAAGTGAGATGATAATATGAAATGCCCTGTACATGTACTCTTTGATCATGTGAATAAATCTTGGACAAGTCACTTTGATCATGGAAAGACATTTTGGACAAGACAATTGATTATGTGAAAGGAATTCGACATGTTCACTTCGATCATGTAAAACATCTTGGACATGTCATCTAAGATTACACAATTAACTTGGGACATGTTGTAAATAAATATGATACATTTCGTGTATAAAGTCATAACATTTCCTGAAAAAACATATGGCATGTCAGGTATACAACTTGGACATGTCGGGAGATACCCTAGGGCATGTCAACCTTGTCTGGAACAAATAATTGTACATACACCATGAAATATTCTAACCATGAACCATTGGCCAAGTACCCCCATTATAATGGGGGGTACCCTTAATGGGTTAGGGTTATAAAATAATGAATCCATATTTGTTCCATGATCCTGAGGGGGCCCTCTATGTCATACTGAACATATTTGGAATAAATTTTATGGTCATCATCTATCTTTATTGAATAGAAGATTGAGAATGAATATACAACAAGGGAATCCATTATAGTATAAATTTATAGCAATCCTAAGCCTCAGGGTTAATAATAATCCCTTAGAGTAGAATCTCATATCTAAACCCATCAATACTTTAGGGATGATTTGAAGTTTGATGACTATAATTCCTCCCCAAACAAGTTACGAAGGACGATTTCCTAATCCCCAGGTATCGAATGGGATTCCGGCCATGTTTATATTCCACAATATTATAAGAAACATGCCTCATAGAACATAGACACCCGAGTAAGTCTTTGATCCTTTCTTTTCCATCATCATATGAGACTTTGGGTAACAAATATAAATCCATTTATATGTAATCCATGACCATTCCTTCAAGTACCTCGAACCCATTAGTGCATTAGGGATAAACCAATCTATAAAGAATAAAATTCGAATTATAAACAACACACACTACAGTCATTCCCAAGGCCCAATATCCATACTATATTCTCCATGAGATGGGTAATCATAGCAATATAAGGGGATATTTAAGGTATAATCCCCAATAAAATATGCTCTCATGTGATTTGTTCGATCTTATGCTATATATTTTTTCACATTAAGCATGAATCGAGTAGGCTTAGATAATGGAGATGATTGTACCAATGGAAAAATGATGATTCTCTTAATGGGGGTCCTTCATTGGGATTTAGGTCTGATTACCTCCCATCATCACTCAAAGGGTCATATTCCCAATGAGTCAATTCAAGGATTTCTTACATGCATAAGTATTTGTCAAGTCCTATGTTGTTACATCTTTTATAACATAGAAACCTATAAGACAAACTATGTATACTATTATTCCTACAATAACTAGAAATATTAGACACCTTCTCAGGGATCAATCCATTTATTAACATCCTTACTGCATGACGGTAAACTAAAATGTATGGTTCTATCATATGATTGTGATCTATTTCAAACGAACTATGTGGGTTTTGATTATTGTTCTCACAAGATATGTAGGATACCTAATACATGTTCAATAGCATCTCCAAGACACCCACTACCTCCCTAGATGGTAATAAAATCTAGATATCCTGAATATAGTTATAAACTAAACCATCATAAATGAACAATATAATGATGGAGAACCTATGACACACACATTTGTTCCCTTCAACACATAGTCTTAATCATGTCATTCTCAAATTTGTAACCAATATCATGTCATGTCTTGGAAAGGATTTCATGAACATATCATAAATATATAATATATTCCTAAAATATGCAATAATTTCCCCTGAAATGGTGTGATGATACTGACCTCCCATCCTCTCGACCAATGTGAGTTCTTAAGAATCATTGGTTTTTAAATACTAATTGAGCACATGACTTTAGAAATCAAGTTCATTCCATATAAGGGATGTGGGAACTGTTGTGATTTTCTATTAGATACAAATATGGTAAACCTAAAGCATATGATTTTTAAAACACCGTCAATCACCCACAACCGAGTGTAGGGAGAAACCATTTCCAAATTGGTCAGGAAACAATAATATATGTTTCAAAAATATTTATAATATAATATATATAATATAGATACATTAAATCCATTGAAATTTCCATTCATGTCTCGTGTACATGAAAAATAAAATCTTATAACATTGTGGAGGTGGTTACCCACACATATGAAAGATAAAAGCAATAATTACTTATAAGTTAGTAATGAGATATAAAATTATTATACCATTAACATAACATAATTTATATTTAGTTTTTAAAAAAATCATCATTATAACATGGATATATAATTTTTAGAGGATATTAATGAATAATGATATTCAAAATAGATGGGTAAATAGAATTACACATTATTGTGAAAACTTCCTTCAGATTAGGGTTTAAGACATTATTGGTTATTATTTTTGGAAGAAAAGATGTTCTAATATGTATGGGATGTTAAGAAGATATTTTGATAAGTATTTTCTTAGCAAGAGGTCCCAGATATTGGGAATATGTGAAGAGAGTATGTTCTCTTTACTAAGTGATATAGGTGTCATTATTATATATACATAAAACATAAAACTATAACAAAGTCATATTAAAGGGAATGGGGAAAATGTGGTAAAAGTTTCTAATTTAAGATATTTTAATGAAGAAATATCATCAAAAAATAAAATCTTAAAATGCTAACTTTATGTTTTAAACTATATATTTTTGTTTAAACCCAACTTTAACACTTTTAAACCTTAACCGAGTTAAAAAAATTACCCACCTTTATATTCATATTTAACATAAATGAAGGTGGAATCATTTCCAAATTGGAGAATTATAATACCGAATATGGAAATCATTCAATGAAATTCAATTTTTATATGTGTCCATAGTTAATTTTAAAATAATCAGGCAAAAGTAAATGCAAGCTATATTAAAAGTACGTATATTATTATTCCTTTCCTAATAAAAACCATTACAAGGATGTTAGAAAAATTATTAAATATATTGTATAAAATTATCATAAAAATTAATTTTAAATTATAATTAATTTTATTAATTGTGATAAAAACACATTGCTCCCATTGAAATAGTGTTTTCCGAATGACCTCTTTTTGTACCTTAAATTGTTTTATTTTTAATTTCAAAGAAATACTAACCACAAAATGTCTTTTCTAAATCAGTAAAAAATTATTTTTTTTGTTTTTAATATTCTTATTTTATTTAATAATGAAATATTTATGAAACAAAAACCTTATAATAAATTATTTCAAAACTTTTTTTGGATAAATAGTAAAGCCTCACTGAATTAAAAGTTAATTTTGATAATTATAAATAAATTAAATATTATATATAGAGTATTTATATAATTTTTGAGAATTATTCCCATATGTTCTCAGTTGTTTTATTCACAAGATATTGAAATCAATTATTTATTAAAGACAATTAAATTTTAAATTCTTAAGATGTTATAAAAATGATCACTCATAAATCCTTATTTGAAATCATTTATAATCGTTGTCAAGGTGAATTGAATATTGATCTAAATGAGGATTTGTATTCCTTGAAATTGAATAGTTTTTTAGTTTTTTTAGAGGAATAATCAAAACATTTAAATATAAATATATTTTAACTATTCCAAAATGTAAATGTTAATATGGTGTTACATGCTTGACATAGTTGTTGATGGTTTTGAGATCTTGGTTTATCTTAATGACTTCATAATCTTTCTTAGACCATGGATAATAACAAATGATTGACGACAGAATCATTTATATGAAGTGTGTGTTTTCATCCTTATGTTAATAACATGGATTAGACACATATTCTAAATAAAATAATGATAAATGATACATTATAAACAATAGAATATGGTTGAGGAAGAGAGAGATAAATCCATTATATTATTCATAATTTATTTCTTATAATAGGGAAAATAATAGTGTTCAGAAACACATATTTACATGTAGGATTAATGGTATAGAAGAAAATACTATGGAGGAGATTTAAGGACAAAATAAATGATTGTACATGTTTCCAATAAGATAAGTTGTCATGATAATTTAAAAGATTTCATTATTTTCTAGAATGCAGGAGAAGATGTTTTCTAGTCTTTTACTCATACATTATGAAGAAAATAGAGTTTCTACATATGAAAAAATAAAAAAAAATTAATACCTCATGATGAATTTTCTATATATATTTTATTTTATCATCTTTAAATATGTGATGGTTTTGTGAGATGATATGCATGTGAAAGGAAAAGTTTAATTACAGATTCATGGTCTAAAATAGTTTTAAAATATTTTCTAAATAATCCAAATACAAGGGAGAATGGTTAATTATTGGAAAAAATAATGTTACAGAATAAAGGCCATATAATTTTTAGGAAAATCACAGAATACCATTTATGTAATAAATTCTATAATTAGATGTAAAAAACCTTTTTAAATAATGTTTATAGTTGATTTTGATTGAATTATAAGGACTCTGAATTATTTGGAGAGGCTATATAATTTTGGGGGGTAAGTATATAATATTTTTTCTTAGGTGAAAATGAGAAAGTACTAATAATTTCATTGGAATTCATAATGTTCATGTCAGTATTTAGAAATCTTATGGAATATCTATGTAAAGATCATTTCATTTATGTGGATGAAGTTTTATAATGGTTGGATGAATTTGTATGTATTGAGCTATGTTGGAATTTAAGGTAATATTTCAAAGGCATGAACCCACTCTATGAGTGTAAGGATGAATTTAATACTCTTATAAGGATTCATAAATCCTTTATAACTATTTTTTATATTTTTAAGGATAAATAATGTAAATTATTAGGATGACCATGGAATTCATAATAAAGTACTTACTCATTATAAAGATCATCACATTGTGAATGGATGAGTGTAAAAATACAAAAGGATGATCGAAAATTAGTAAATATGGATGTGAATTTTATAATTATGGTTTCTAACTTCATATGAATTTTCCACAATTTTATAAGGATCATATAATGTTTATAAGGAAGAAACTACTATGTCAATGGTTCCACAATTTTCAAGAATAATAGATTCTTTAGTTGAGAATTCAAAATAGTGGAATAAATTTATATTATTATAATAATACTATATTAATTGATATATGTAACACCCCAAGCTTCCACGATGTGCTTCTCTTTGAATAATACTGTAGCGTGTGTTGTACGCAACTTCGATATTCTAACACACCTTGACCAATCAAACTAGCCGTTATGAATAGTAATACACAATTTTTGAAATTTTATAAATTTTATCATTCAAAATGGACATCATTTTTGGATTTGGAATATTGAAATTATCCTAGGGTTAAATCTTGGTATTTTTCTGAAAATTTTCAATTTTTGATGAATAGTGAAAAACACTGAGTTATAGTTTAAAACCGCTTTTTTATTTAAATAATAATTTATTTTATTTAAATTTATTTTAGGTCAAAATACAAACATAATACCTATTTAAGTTCAATGTAATTCAATGGAGTCAATTTATAATAATTTTAGATATATAAAAAATTTATAGAACTTTTCACCGTCTTTTACCCACCTCCAAGGAGAATTTGCAAATTCACATAAAACAAACTTTTACCACTTCTATGGGTGTAATTTCAAAAAACAGAGAGAGATGGTTTATATCATTAAGTAAAATGTGGTTTAATAAGATTAAAATAATTTTTCGTGAATCGTAACTTTTTACTTTTATTTACCAAGGTTAAAAGTAAATAGGGTAATTAAGGGTAAAAATGATATTATTATTACCCTAACACATGTCCTAATTATGTTGGATAAGTATAATTCGACCAAAAACAACCTTAGGAATAAAATATTAACCACATTGGTCCACTTGGATTAGATTAGGACATTTATTATTATTTAATTCAAAGAAGAGTTAAAGGAGTTAAAATCTATGTTTAATAAATAAGCATTATTAATATAGGGTTACACAAAAGATAAATTCAACTAAAAATATTCATTATAAAGATAAAAATATTTCCTACATAATGGAACTTTATTTATATTTTTTAGACTTTAAATAATATAATTTATTTATGACACAATGATGATGAAGTAATTACTGTATTAATGAAATATTAAAATAATTGATATTATAAATATCCAAATAAATGTAATTTGTTACTTTTTATGAATTCCAATAATTTTCTAGATTACTATGACATATTAGGGTTAGTTAGATGAATTTATTTCAAAGTAATAATGTTTTTATGAATTTACCAAAAACAAGATACCAAATTGTGTCAAAATTGACATAAAAGAGTTTTTAAAACAAATATTATCTTATTAATTGATATTCTATTACTAAAATTATAATGATCAGCCAAAAGACCTATATAATGATATTTGTATCATTAATTAACCACTTGGGTTTCTCATGGAAGTATATAGTAAGTTTATTAACCGTATAATATAAAAATACAAAGAGACATCGTAAATGTCAAACTATTTAACTAAGAGTTAAATCTAAACGATAAAGTTAATATAGTGAACCAAACCTATATAAAACCTATTGGTTGAGTGTTTTGCGACCCATACCCACCATATCCTTTAAATAATACATTTTGGGGCCATTATAAACCGAATATTATTTTATTATAAAATAATATTTCTAACTTTTCCTAAGGTGCCCCTCACCCCTCTTATAAAAGGTTACTCCCACTTCTCTCTAATTCACACCTTAAAATCCATTTTTCTCGGAAAACCCCTTCTCAAATATACTCTAAATTTCCCTCAATTAATCCTAGAGTCATTACTTTAATCACAAAGAAAATTTAAAAAGCCATTTTGATCAAATCAAAAGGAAGAACCCGAAGAAGAGGTAATAATTTCACCACCCTCTTTCAAGTTCTTTTCTTCTTCCACTTCTTCTTTCTCTGTTATTTCCATTCTAAAATAATAACTCCATTATATTCTATATACTTTGATGTTATTATAAATATGGTACTACCATATTCATTATTCTATCCATCCTTTGAATGACATGTCACCATACGTGCATACGTACGGCTTACCGCCTCCACGTCGGGGTGTAATTGTTATTCAATACATTATTATTTGGATGGGTATAATAATTTTGTATAATTGAATTAAATAATGAATATAAAATTATAATGATTCTGTATATATTATATAACATCCAATTATATATTATTTTAATATCAAAAGAATGATATTGTCGCTCGTGCGTACGTAGGGATTACCGTCTCCACAAACGCGATTAGATTCATTACCCATCGTATCCATTCAAGAAAATTTTCATTTGATGATTAAAAATAATGTTTACAGATTTGATATCATTCTAGATATGAATACAATACATCCCATACATAACAAATATGTCTCACATAACAACTAATATAAAGGATAACGAATTCGTTAACACCCAAAATGACAATAATACTAAGATATTATTAACAAAGAAATTTTAAAAGATCATATATGATATAATATTAATGTATATAATTATTGTATAATTTAATAAAAATTATTTCACTATTATATAGGAGGTTAACCTAACCTCGACCAAGTTAAAGTACAAGGTAATGGTTAATTCTATAATCTCTTCATTATCCGAGGTTTTTTATACGTAATTATCTACTAGGACCTCTTTGTCATCCACATCCATGTTTCTTAAAAATGTATTTCAAAAAAGATTTACTATTTACTAGAAAATGGGTTAAATTAATTTATACCCTTATGTGTTTTGAAAGGAATCATTCTGTTGTTTTCCCAACAGGGTACTTTTAGACCATTTCGACAAATTTAAGTTAAGAATGTTTTTTAACTATACATCGGGTGCGACTATTTTCCACCGTTATAACATCATAAAAGCTTCCCTGACAAGCTTATAAGAATATTTTCTAAATAAATTTATTCTTTATAATTATGTGACTCTTAAATTAATTCAAAATAGGAAGATATATTTCTCTAAAAAGGGTTTTTATTTCATCTATATCAACATCCTTTGATGTATTTTACGTTTATTTGATGTTGATTTATTATGATACAAAACTGTCATATTGTATTGAAGGTTTTGTGATATTTTTGACTATGGATGTACTATTTTTATACCATTCATGGTTTATGGTTAAAGTATTGAAATTTTTTATGCTATTTTTAATACAAATGTATATGATATGCTTAAACCTTTTCATATGAGGAATGTATTGGACTTAGTAAGTGACGGGTGGAGCCATCTATATCTCCTCAATGCACTGGTAGGTCTAATAAGACAAATAGATGTGGAATTGGGCGAGGCCCTTTCCCAATATTGATATATGGTTTTGGCTGAGGACTTACTCATTTTTAGATGTCTTGGTCGAGGCCTTGAAGAAATGTTTCAGAATGTCCATCATTATACATTCCCTCATTATGAAAATGATATTTATGGTTCATGTGGTCATTCGTCTAGTAGAATACCCATGATTATGTTTTATATTGGATTTATTTACTCAGCTCATTTTCCTACAATAAAAGTATTCATGTTTATTATTGGTAAAGGCATGTGACTTCAATTATTCACCATGCTTAATATTTATGTTATCTTACACTGTATTGCTTACCCTTACTGAGCGTTTTAGCTCACCCCTTTTTTATGTTTCATTTTACTAGGATATGAAGAAGTTAGTAATGAGTTACTTGTAGTCATAATCTAGGAGGCTTGGATGTTTCTAATGAAACATATTCGTGCTGTATTTCTCTTCAAGCTGTAATGTTGAACTTATGTATGAATCTTGTTTCCAATAATACTAAATTGATCGGTATTTTGAGACATGATTTCCTTGTGATCATGACAATGTTATGTAATAATGTACTGACTCTAGGTAACTAGGGTCGGGGTGTTACATTTGGTATCAGAGGAAGTTTAGTACAAATGTCGGAAACTAGATTTAGATAAACTCTGATTAGAGCACATAGCCCAAAGATGAACTTAAAATATTAGTTTAGAAGAACTTTCTAGAATATTGGTATTCTAGAGATTTTGTGAGTTTTCCAAGAAATACATCCCTATCTGGATACGAGCAGGTAGAGGCGGCTCTGACACAAATCTAGACAGGGGTAAAACCCGAAAACACCGCTTTGAGCTAGAATCGAATGTGAACTGGTGCACGACAACGGGCCTTACTGTACTCTTGGTTACAACACTCCTAGTAGATATGCTTAGGATAATTCTCACTTTCATTATAAACAATTATGAAGGGTTTATGAGTATGTACTTCCTTAAAGAATACGTTTTTTATGATTATGGATTATGTCCATAAATTTTCCAATTTATGTTAAGTGTTTTACATGTTGGGATTTATGTATTATGATTCATAAACTAATCTAGTGTATGATATTGTTTAGAAATTGAGCCTAGTGGAAGGAATAGAAACTGTATCAATACACACACTTTATGTAGGGATTTAACTCCTATTCAAGATAATTATAGTGGAGTTGTTTATACAATTGGTGCTGATCTGCTTATCAACATACTGGGACAACTCACACAAGTTATGAATAAAAACCTTACCCGTGTGGAGCACCCTGATCCACAACACGAAGGATCAATGTTAGAATTCTTCATGAGGAAACAGCCAACAACATTAAATGGGAGTAAAAATATATAAGTAGCTAAGAAATGGATAAATTCCTTAGAGAAAATATTCCATGCCTTGTGGAGTAATGAAAGGGAAAAAGTTTTCCTGGCAGTTTACCACCTCACTGGAGATGCTGATCAATGGTGGTCATTTATTCATAACACAAAGAAAGATTATGAAGTATCAAATATGGAATGTAGGGAGTTCAATGAAATTTTATTAGAAAAATACTTTCATCATGACCATCGTGGGGATATGGAAAGAAAATTTCTGAGTCTGAGTCAAATGGAGGATGAGAATGTCGGAAAGTATGAGGCTAACTTTTCAAGGTTAGTGAGGCATGCTGCTGATTATATACGTAACCCAAAAAGTAATATTGGTCGTTTCTTTAATGGGTTAAATCCATTTCTCTATCGAGCATTAGTATCACAATCCTTCTCATCATACAAAAATATTGTCTCGTGTGCTATCAAGACAGAAAAAGAAATTCTCTATGTCTTATGACTTTAAATCAAAGAAAGAGAAGAATAGATCTGCTGAACACTCTGGGAAAGGAAATAAGGAAACAGGGAAGAAGGGAAGAATTGAATTTCCTCCATGTGATAATTGTGGAAGGAATCACCCTGGTGCCTGTATAAAAGTAAAAGGATTATGATACAAATGTGGAGAGAAAGGTCATCTAGCTGGTGATTATAAGGGAAATAAAGATGCTACCAATGTTCAATGATACCATTGCATGGAGATGGGACATTATGCAAAATAATTTCATAAGAGTCATGGAAACTTACCTCAGAAAAGGCCAAGGGATCAAGGCCAAGATTATCCGATCACTAATGCAAAGGTTGAATCTCTGAAAGACCTAGTGGTAGGTAATTTAATTGTTTCCTCAAGTTTAGAAAACTCATTATTTGATCCTATATCATAGAATTGTTTCATATCTTCCCAGTTTTCTAATAAAATTAGATATTTCCAATCTAATTTAACAAGACAGTTGCCAGTCAAAACTTCTAAGGGAAGTATCATCACAACAAAGTTTTGTGAATCAGTTCCCATTAGAGAATATTAATGTTATTTATTTGCTGATCTCATCTTCATACCCATGATTGAATATTATATAATCCTCGGTATGGATTGGATTTTGAACCATGTTGTGAATGTTTATTTTAAGAAGAATGAGGTTACAATTTTTGAGGATAATGATAATGAACACCATATCTTTAGAGCAGAATCATCACCACCTGATTCTTATCTAGATCCACCCCCATTAGCTCAACTAAATTCAATTATTGGGGAGGAAGAGAATGAAATAATTGTGGGTGAGTAAAGGAATGTTCAAATAGGGGATGTACCTATTGTGAAATAATATATTAATGTGTTTCCATAAGATTTACCTAGACATCCTCTAGAACGAGAAATTGAGTTTTCTATTGACTTAATTCCTGGATCAAGGCACATATCGAAGACCCCATATAGAATGGAAACTGTAGAATTAGTGGAACTAAAGAAACAACTAGAGGAATTAAGTAATAAGGGATTTATTCTCTCTAGTGTTTCTCCATGGGGATCCCCTGTACTTTTTCTTAAGAAGAAAGATGGATCTATGAGGTTTTGCATTGACTACAGGGAGATCAATGCTATAATGATAAAGAACAAGTATCCCCTACCTCTCATTAATGATTTATTCGACCAACTTCATGGAGCTCAATACTTTTCAAAGATTGACCTTCAATCTGGATACCATTAGTTGTGCATGAATAAGGAAGACATTCTGAAGACAGAATTTTGAACCAGGTACGGTCATTACGTGTATACAGTAATGCCTTTTGGATTGACTAATGCATCCTCTATATTCATGGATATAATGAATAGAGTTTTCAAGGAATATCTCGATGATTTTGTAATGGTATTTATTGATGATAACTTGGTATGCTCCAAAAGCTATGAAGATCATGAAAATCACTTGCGCATTATTCTAAAGACTCTTAGAAGACGTGAATTATATGGGAAGTTTAGAAAGTGTGAATTATGGCTTCAAGATATTTCTTTTTATGGCCATATTGTCTCTATGGATGGAATCTCCGTTGATCCTTCAAAGACCAAGGAAATCCAAGAATGGCCAGCACCGACAAGTATAACTTGGGTACGTAGTTTTATTGGTTTATCAGGTTATTATCGACGTTTCTTCCAGAATTTTTCTCGGTTGGCTAACCCATTAACAAAGATCACACGTAAAGGGGTTAAAGTTTTTTAGACGAAAGTGTGTGAAGAATTTTTTGAATAACTGATGAAAATAATAGTCAATGATCCTATATTGACTCTACCATCAGGGAATGATGGGTTTTTTATTTGTAGTGATGCTTCAAGGAAAGGACTTTGTTGTGTCCTTATGAAAAATGATAGGGTTATTGCCTATGCATCACGATAGCTAAAAATTCATGAGAAAAACTATCCTACTCATGATCTTGAGTTAGCAGCTGTAATTGTTTCTTTGAAGATATGGAGACACTGTCTCTATGGTAAAAAATGTGAGATATATATTGATCATAAGAGTTTGAAGTACATTTTCTCACAGAAAGAACTCAATATGAGGAAAAGTAGATGGCTTAAACTACTCAAGGATTATGATTTCACTATACACTACCACCCAGGGAAGGAAAATAAGGTGTAAGATGCCTTTAGTAGAAAGGATCATGGAGTTTTGAACAATATGAGAGTTGAAAAGGATCCTATATAGATGGATCTAGTAAAGATGTATTTGGGAATAACCATGGAAGGTGAAACATCAATTCTTTTTCAAATGGTTTCCAAACCATCTTTACTAGAAAGGATAAAGAGTTCTCAGACTAGTGATGAAGAGTTACGAAAGAAGATTAAAGCTGTGAATGATGGGAGATTGAGTGACTTTGTGTATGAAGATGGAATTTTGACGTTTTGGAAGAGACTTTGTATTACCGATATACCTGATCTAAAAAGGGAATTTTTGGATGATGATATTAGTTACAATTTCTCTATACACCCTGGGAGCACCAAAATGTATAGAGATTTGAAGTAACATTTTTTCTAGTACAACATGAAGAGGGAGATTTCTGATTATGTGTCAAGATGTATAGTTTGTCAACAAGTGAAAGCTAGAAGGAAACATCCTGGAGGAGTCATACAACCTCTTCCCATACCTGAGTGGAAGTGGGATAATATTATGATGGGCTTTGTCATGAGACTACCAAAGACTCCTAGAAGGAATGATGAAATTTGGTTCATTGTTAATCGTCTTACAAAGCCAGCACATTTTCTTGTTATAAGATAAGATTTTCCACTTGAATGATTGGAAAGACTATATATTAATGAAGTTTTTAGTCTTCATGGAGTACCACTATAATTTTTTTATGATTCATATCCATGTTTTACATCAATATTCTGGAAGATTCTTCAGAAGGCCTTGGATACTGAGCTTCGTTTGAGCACTGCCTACCACCCCCAAACTGATGGACAATCAGAATGGACAATTCAAACCTTAGAAGACATGTTGAGATCATGCTCACTTGACTTTCAAGGTATGTGGGACCAATAATTACCTCCGGTAGAATTTTCGTATAATAATAGCTTATATTCAAGTATTCCTTTGGTACCATATGAAGCGTTATACGGAAAGAGATGTCACACACCAACCTATTGGGATGATGTTGGTGAAAGAAAACTCGTAGGACCAGAACTTGTGGAGGAAATGATGGAAAAGGTGAAGGTTACCCAAACACACATCAAAGCATCTCAAAGTAGGCATAAGAGCTATGCCAATAACCGAAGAAAGGAATTGGAATTTCAGGTAAGAGATCATGTTTTCTTGAAGATATCTCCATGGAAGGGTGTTATACATTTCGGTAAGAAGGGAAAATTGAGTCCTAGGTACATCAGACCTTTTGAAATTCTAGAACAAATTTGGGATGTAGCTAACCATTTTGCAATGCCACCAAGTCTCTCCAAAGTTCACGATGTGTTCCACATATCACTATTGAGAAAATACATGCTTGACCCAAAGCATGTAATAACCTATGGGGAATTAGAACAGGAACCTGATCTGTCTTATTATGAATAGTCTATCAAGGTTCTTGATTCAAGAGAACAAGTGATGAGAAACCGGACGACTTTTCTGGTAAAAGTTCTATGGAGAAACCATTAGATGGAAGAGGCAACGTGGGAACTTGAGGAACTTATGATGAAGAACCACCCAAGTCATTTTATGCAGTAATATTCTAGAAATTTTGAGGACAAAATTATTTGAAGAATGGTAGAATGTAACGCCCCAAGCATCCATGGTACGCGTCTTTTTGAATAATACACTAACATGTGTTGTACGCAACATCAAGATTTTAACACACCGTGACAAATCAAACTAGCCGTTATGAATAGTAATACCCACCTTTGGAAATTTTATAAACTTTTTCTTTCAAAATTGACTTCATTTTTGGATTTGGAATATCTAAATTAGTCTAGGGTAAAATTTTGGTATTTTTCTGAATACTTTCTATTTTTGATGAATAGTGAAAAACAATAAGTTATAGTTTAAAACTGAATTTTTATTTAAATAATAATTTCTTTTATTTAAATTTATTTTAGGTCAAAATAGACACATAATACCTATATAAGATCAATGTAATTCATTGAAGTCAAATTATAATTATTTTAGATATATAAAAATTTTATAGAACTTTTCACAGTCTTTTACCCACCTCCTAGGAGAATTTAAAAATTCACATAAAACTTAATTTTAACGCTTCTATGAGTAGAATTTCAAAAATCCGGGAGACACCGTTGATATCAGTAAGTAAAATGTGGTTCAATAATAGGAATATAATTTTTGGTGAATAGTAACTTTTTACTTTTATTTACCACGGTTAAAAGTAAATAGGGTAATTAAGGGTAAAAATGATATTATTATTACCCTAACACATGTCCTAATTCAATTGGATAATTATAGTTCGACCAAAAAAACCTTAGAAATAAAATATGAACCTATTTGGTCCACTTGGATTAGAATAGGACATTTATTATTATTTAATTCAAAGAAGAGTTAAAAGTGTTAAAATCAATGTTTAATAACTAAATCATTATTAATATAGGGCTACACAAAAGATAAATTCGACTAAAAATATTAATTAGAAAGATAAAAATATTTCCTACATAATGGTATTTTATTTATATTTTTTAGACATTAAATAATTTAATTTATTTATTACACAATGATGATGCAGTAATTACAGTATTAATGAAATATTAAAATAATTGATATTATAAATATCCAAATAAATGTAATTTGCGACCTTTTATGAATTACACTAATTTTATAGATTAATATTACATATTAGGGTTGTTTAGATGATTTTTTTTGAATTAATGGTGTTGTTATGAATATAGAAAAAAACAAAATACCAAATAAAGTCAAAATTGACATAAAGGAGTTTTTAAAACAAATATTATATTATTAATTGATATTCTATTCCTAAAAATCTAAGGTTTGGAAAAAACGACTTATATAATGATAGGTGTATCATTAATGAACCACTTGGGGTTCTCTTGGAAGTATATAGTACGTTTATTAACCATATAATATATAAATACAAAGAGACATGGTAAATGTCAAACTATTTAACTAAGAGTTAAATCTAAAAGATAAAGTTAATATAGTGAAAACAACCTGTCTAAAACCTATTGGTTGAGTGAGTTTTAGACCCATCCCCACCATATCCATTAAATAATCCATTTTGGATCCATTATAAACTGAAAATTATTTTATTATAAAATATTATTTCCTACTTTTCCTAAGGTGCCCCTCACCCCTCTTATAAAAGGGCACTCCCCCTTCTCTCTAATTCACACCTTAAAAGCCATTTGCCTTGGCCAACCCCAGCCCAACTATCCTTTCAACTTCCCTCACTTAATCCTATAGGCCTTCCTTTAGTACTAAAGCCAACTTAAGGATCCCTTTTGATCAAATCAATAGGAAGAACCCGAAGAAGAGGTAATAATCTCACCACCCTCTTTCTTGTTCTTTTCTTATTCCACTTATTATTTCTTTGTTATTTCCATTCTAAAATAATATCTCCAATATCTTCTATATACTGTGATGTTATTTTAAATATGGTACAACCATATTTATTATTCTATCCATTCTTTGAATGACATGTCACCATACATGCGTACGTATGGCTTACCGTCTCCACATCGTGGTGTAATTGTTATTCAATACATTGTTATTTGGATGGGTATAATAATGATGTTTAATTGATGTAAATAATGAATAAAACATGATAATGATTCTATATATATGATATACCATCCAATTATATATTATTTTAATATCAAAATAATGATATTGTCACTCGTGCTTACGTATGGATTACCGTCTCCACGAATGCGATAAAATTCATTCCCCATCGTATCCATTCAAGACTAATTTTCATTTGATGATTAAAAATAATGTTTAAAGACTTGATATAATTCTGGATATGAATAAGATACATCCCATCCAAAACAAATATGACTCACATAATAAAGAATATAAAGTAAAACAAATCTGTTAACACCGAAAACAACAATAATACTAAGATATTATTAACAAAGAAATGTTAAAAATTAATACATCATATCATATTAATGTCTATGATTATTTTATTATTTAATAAAAATTATTTCACCATTATTCAAGAGGTTAAACTACCCTCAACCAAGTAAAATTACAAGGTAAGGGTTAATTCTACAATCTCTTCATTATCTGAGGTTGTTTATATGTAATTATCTACTGGGACCTCTTTATCATCCACATCTATGTTTCTTTAAAATGTATTTCAAAATTTTTTTGCTATTTAATAGACAATGGTTTAAATTCATTTATACCCTTATGTGTTTTTAAAGGAATCTTTCTGTCATTTTCCAAACAAGGTACTTTATGACCATTTCGACATATTTAAGGTAAGAATGTTTTTTTAACTTATATGGAGGGTGCATCTATTTTCCACCATTATAACATCATCAAAGCTTCCCTTACAAGATTATAAGAATATTTTCAAAATAAATGTTTTCTTTATAATTATGTGACTCTTAAATGATTTCAAAATAGAAAGATATATTTCTCTAAAAAGGGTTTTGATTTCATCTATGTCAATATCCTTTGATGGATTTTATGTCTATTTTCCATTGATTTATTATGATACAAAACTTCATTATTGTATTGAAGGTTTTGTGATAAGATTGAGTGTGGATGTTCTATTTTTATACTGTTCATGTTTTATGGTTAAAGTATTGACATTTCGTATTCTAGTTTTAATATGAATGTTTATGATATGTTTAAATCTTTCCATATGAGGAATGTATTGGACTTAGTAAGTGATGGGTGGAGCCCTCTATATCTCTTTGATGCATCGGTAGGTCTCATGAGACAACTAGATGAGGAATTGGCTGAGGACGTTTCCCAATTTTGATATATGGTTTTTTCCGAGGCCTTGATCATTTTTAGACATCTTGGATGAGGCCTTGAAAAAATGTTTCAGAATGTCTGGCATTATACATTCCCTCATTATGAAAATAATATTGATAGTTCATGTGGTCATTCATCTAGTAGAATACCCTTGATTATGTTTTATTATTGAATTATTTACTCAGCTCATATTCCTTCCATAAAAGTATTCATGTTTATTATTGGTAAAGTAATGTGGTTTAAATTATTCACCATGCTTAATATTTATGTTATCTTCCCCTGTATTGCTTACCCTTACTGAGCGTTTGAGATTACCCCTTTTTTATGTTTCATTTTCCCAGGATATAAAGAAGCTAGTTTTGAGTGACTTCCAGGCATAATCTTGGAGGCTTGGATGTTTCTAATGAAATATATTTGTGTTGTATTTCTCTTCAATCTATAAAGTTGAACTTATGTATGAATCTTGTTTCTAATAATACTAAACTGATCGGTCTTTCAAGACATGTTTTATTTGTGATCATGGTAATGTTATGTAATAATGCACTGAATCAAGGTAACTAGGGTCGAGGCATTATAGTTGGTATCAGAGGAAGTTTAGTACAATCATTGGAAACTGTATTTAGATAAACTCTGATCAGAGTACATAGCACTAAGATATTCTTCGAGGATTAGTATAAAACATCTTCATAGAATATTGGTATTATAGAGATTTTGTGAGTTTTCTAAGCAATACATCCCTGTTTGGATACAAGTAGGTAGAGGCGGCTCTGGAACAAATGTACCTAGGGGTAAAACCCAAAAACACCGCTTTGAGCTAGACTCGAATGGGGACTAGTGCATGAAAACGGTCATTGCTGCACTCTTGGTTACGACACTACCTGAGGATATGCTTAGGATAATTCAAATTTTCTTTATAAAACATTATGAAGGGTTTATGAGTATATACTTCCTCAAAGAAAACATTTTTTATGATTATGGATTATGTCCATAAACTGTTCAATTTATGTTAAGTGTTTGATAAGTTTGGATTTATGTATTGCGATTCATAAACTAATCTAGTGTTTTCCATTGTTTAGAAATGGAGCCTAGTGGAAGGAATGGAACTGTATCAATACATGCACTCCCTGTAGGGATTTCCCTCCTATTCAGGATAATTATAGTGGAGCTGGTGATACAACTGGTGCTGATTAGCTTATCACCATATTGGGACAACTCACACAGGTTATGAATAAAAACCTTACCAGTATAGAGCACCCTGATCCAAAATGCGGAGGATCAATGGTAGACCGCTTCATGAGGCAACAACCACCAACATTTAATGGGAGTAAAAATCCATTAGTAGCTGAGCAGTGGATAAATTCCTTAGAGAAAATATTCCACACCTTGGGGAGTAATGAAAGTGAAAAAGTTGGCATGGAAGTTTACCGCCTCACTAGAGATGCTGATGAATGGTGGTCATTGATTCAAAACACAAAGGAAGATTGTGAAGTATAAAATATATAAAGGAGGGTTTTTAAAGAAATTTTCTTAGAAAAATAATTTCCTCATGACCATCATGCAGATATGGAAAGGCAATTATTGAGTCTGAGGTAAAAGGAGGATGAGAATGTCGCAAAGTATGAGGCTAACTTTACAATGTTAGCGAGGCATGAGTCATATTATATACATAACCCAATAAGTAATATTGATCGTTTCTTTGATGGGTTAAAACCATTTCTCCATCAATCATTAGTATCACAATCCTTATCATCATACAAAGATATTGTCTCGTGCGCTATCAAGATAGAAAAGGAATTCTCTAAGTCTTATGAATTTAAATAAAAGCAAGAGAAGAATAGATCTGCTGAACACTCTAGGAAAGGAAATAAGGAAACATGGAAGAAGGGAAGAATTGAATTTCCTCCATGTTATAACTATGTAAGGAAGCACCCTGGTGCCTGTCTAAAAGGAAAAAAAGTATGCTACAAATGTGGACAGAAAGGCCATCTAGTTGGTGACTGTAAGGGAAAGAAAGAGGATACCAATTTTCAATTCTATAATTTCAGGGATATGGTAGATTATGAAAATGAATATCCTAAGCGTCAGAGAAACCTACCTCAGAAAAGGCCAAGGGATCAAGGCCAAGCTTATGCGATCACTGCTACTGAGGTTGAAGCTCCGAAAGACGTAGTGGCAGGTAATTTAATGGTTTCCTCAAGTTTAGAAAAAGTATTATTTTATTCTGGATCATCGTATTGTTTCATATCTTCCCAGTTTGATAATTAAATTAGATATTTCCAATTTTATATAACAAGGGAGTTGTCAGTAAAAACTAATAAGGGAAGTATCATCACAACAAAGTTTTGTGAATCAGTCCCCATTAGAGGATATAAATGTTCTTTATCTGCTGATCTCATCATCATACCCGTGATTGAATTTGATATAATCCTTAGTATGGATTGGATTTAGGACCATGATGTGAATATTTATTGTAAGAATAAAGAGGTTACTATTTTTGAGGATGATTATAAACAACACATTATCTTTAGAGAAAAATCATCACCACCTGATTATTATCTAGATCCACCCCCAATATCTCAAATAAATTCAATTATTGGGGAAGAAGATAATGAAATAACTATGGGTGAGGAAATAAATGTTCAAATAGAGTATGTACCTATTGTGAAAGAATATGTTGATGTGTTTCCAGAAGATTTACCTAGACATCCTCCATAACGATAAACTGAGTTTTCCATTGACTTAATTCCTTGATCAAGACCCATATTGAAGACCCCTTATAGAATGGGAACTGTGGAATTAGTGGAATAAAATAAACAACTAGAGGAATTGAGTAATAAGGGATTTATTCACCCTAGTGTTACGCCATGGGGAGCTACTGTACTTTTTGTTAAGAAGAAAGATGGATCTATGTGGTTGTGCATTGACTACAGGGAGATCAATGCTATAATGATAAAGAACAATTATCCCCTACCTCTCATTGATGATTTATTCGACCAACTTCATGGAGATCAATACTTTTCAAAGATTGACCTTCGATCTGGATACCATCAGTTGTGCGTGAAGAAGGATGACATTCTGAAGACATCATTTCAAACCTGGTATGGGAATTACGAGTTTACAGTAATTCCTTTTGTATTGACTAATGCACCCTCTGTAATCATGGATATAATGAATAGATTTTTCAAGGAATATCCCGATGATTTTATAGTGGTATTTATTGACGATATCTTGGTATACTCCAAAAGCTTCAAAGGTAATGAAAATCACTTGCGCATTATTCTGAAGACTCTTAGAAGAAATGAATTATATGTGAAGGTTAGTAAGTGTGAATTCTGGATTCAAGAGATTTATTTTCTTGGCCATATTGTCTCTAAGGATGGAATCTCCATTGGTCCTTCAAACACCAAGGAAATCCAATAATGGCTAGCACTGACGATTATAACTGAGGTACACAGTTTTATTGGTTTAGCAGGTTATTATTGACATTTCGTCCAGAATTTTTCCCAGTTGGCTAACCCATTAACCAAGATCACACGTATAGGGGTTAAATTTGTTTGGAAAAAAGATTGTGAAGAATTTTTTGATGAACTGAAGAAAAGATTAGTCAATGCTTCTATATTGACTCTATCGTCAGGGAATGATGGGTTTGTTATTTATAGTGGTGCTTTAAAGAAAGGACTTGGTTGTTTCCTTATGCAGAATGAGACGGTTATTTCCTATGCATCACAAAACCTAGAAATTCATGAGAAAAACTATCCTACTCATGATCTTGAGTTAGAAGCCGTAATATTTTCTTTGAAGATATGGAGACACGATCTCTATGGTAAAAAATGTGAGATATATACTAATCACAAGAGTTTGAAGAATATCTTCTCACAGAAAGAAATCAATATGAGGCAAAAGTGATGGCTTGAACTACTCAAGGATTATGATTTCACTATACACTACCACCTGGGGAAGGCAATTATGGTGGCAGATGCTTTGAGTATAAAGGATCGTGGAGTTTTGAACAATATGAGAGTTGAAAAGAATCATATATACATGGATCTAGTAAAGATGCATATGAGAATAACCATGGAAGGTGAAACATCAATGCTTTTTCAAATGGTTTCCAAACCGTATTTACTAGAAAGGATAAAGAGTTCTTAGACCGGTGATGAAGAGTTTAAAAAGAAGATTAAATATATGAATGATGGGAGATTGAGTGACTTTTTGTATGGATATAGAATTCTGAATTTTGGGAAGAGACTTTGTGTTCCAGATATACCTGATCTAAAAAGGGAATTGTTGGATGATGCTCGTAGTTCCAATTTCTCTATACACCCTGGTAGCACCAAAATGTATAGAGATTTGAAGGAATATTTTTGGTGGGAGAACATGAAGAGGGAGATTGCTAATTTTGTGTCAAGATGTATGGTTTGTCAACAAGTGAAAGCTGGAAGGAAACATCCTGGAGAAGTCATGCAACCTCTTCCCATACCTGAGTGGAAATGGGATAATATTACGAAGGGCTTTGTTATGGGACTACCAAAGAATCCTATAAGGAACGATGTGATTTGGGTCATTATTAATAGTCTTACCAAGTCAACACATTTTCTTTCTATAAGAAAAGATTTACCACTTGAACGATTGGTAAGACTATATATTAATGAAGTTGTTAGACTTCATGGAGTACCACTATCAATTTTTTCTGATCATGATCCATGTTTTACATCAAGATTCCGGAAGATTCTTCAGAAGGCCTTGGATACTGAGCTTCGTTTGAGCACTGCCTACCACCCCCAAACTGATGGACAATTAGAACAGACAATTGAAACCTTAGAAGACATGTTGAGATCATGATCACTTGACTTTCAAGTTATTTGGGATCAATATTTACCTCTGGTAGAATTTTTCTATAACAATAGATACCATTCAAGTATTCAGAGGGAACCATATGAAGCGTTATAAGGAAAGAGATTTCGCACACCAACCTGTTGGGATAATGTTGGTGAAAGAAAACTCTTAGGCCCAGAACATGTGTAGGAAACGATGGAAAAGGTGAAGGTTATCCAAACCCACATTAAAGTAGCTCATAGTAGGAAGAAGACCTATGTCGATAACCAAAGAAAGGATTTGGAATTTGAGGTAGGAGATCATGTTTTATTGAAGGTATCTCCATGGAAGGGTGTTATACATTTCGGTAAGAAGGGAAAATTGAGTCCTAGGTACATCAGACCTTTTGAAATTATAGAATGAATTGGGGCTATAGATTACCATTTGGCAATGCCGCCAAGTCTCTCCAATGTTCACGATGTGTTCCACATATCACTATTGATAAAATACATGCCTGACCCAACGCACGTAATCACCTATGCGGAATTATAACTAGAACCTGATCTGTCTTATTGCAAAGATCCTGCCAAGGTTCTTGATTCAAGAGAACAAGTGCTGAGAAACTAGGCAACTTGTCTGGTAAAAGTTATATGGAAAACCCATAAGATGGAAGAGGCAATGTGGGAACCCGAGGAACTTATGATGAAGAACCGCCTAAGTCTTTTTATGCAGTAATATTCTAGAAAATTTTGTGGATGAAATTTTTTGAAGGAGGGGAGAATGTAACACCCCAAGCCTCCACGGTATGCTTCTCTTTGAATAATGTAGTAGCGTTTGGTGTACACAACTTTGAGATTCTAACACATCGTGACTAATCAAACTAGCCGTTAAGAATAGTAATACCCACTTTTTGAAATTTTACAAATTTTATCTTTAAAAATGGAGTTCATTTTTGGATTCGGAATATTGAAATTAGCCTATGGTGAAATTTTGGTATTTTTCTGAAAACTTTCAATTTTTGATGAATAGTGAAAAACACTAAGTTATAGTTTAAAACCGAATTTTTATTTGAATAATAATTTGTTTTATTTAAATTTATTTTAGGTCAAAATAGACACATAATACTTATATAAGTTTAATTTAATTCATTGGAGACAATTTATAATGATTTTAGATGCATAAAAATTTTATAGAACTTTTCACAGTTTTTTACCCACCTCCTAGGAAATTTAGAAATTCACATAAAACATAATTTTACCTCTTCTATGAGTGGAATTTAAAAAATCTGAGAGACAGGGTTGATATCTATAAGTAAAATTTGGTTCAATAAGATGAAAATAATTTCTGGTGAATGGTAATTTTTTACTTTTATTTAGCACGGTTAAAAGTAAATAAGGTAATTAAGGTTCAAAATGATATTATTATTACCCTAACACATGTCCTAATTCTATTGGATAAGTATATTTCGACAAAAAACAACCTTATAAATAAAATATTAACCTCTTTGGTCCACTTGGATTAGATTAGGATATTTTTTATTATTTAATTCAAAGAAGTGTTAAAAGAGTTAAAATCTAAGTTTAATAACTAAAACATTATTAATATAGGGTTACACATAAGATAAATTCGACTATAAATGTTCATTAGAAAGCTAAACATATTTCCTACATAATGGAATTTTATTTATAATTTTTATAAATTACATAATTTAATTTATTTATGACACAATGATGATGGAGTAATTACCGTATTAATGGAATAATAAACAAATTGATATTATAAATATCCAAATAAATGTAATTTGAAACTTTTTTTGAATTCAACTAATTTTCTAGATTAATATGACATATTATGGTTGGTTTGATGATTTTTTTTTGAATTAATAATTCTGTTATGAATTTAGAAAATACAAAATACCAAATAGTGTCAAACTTGACAAAAAATAGTTTTAAAAAACATATTATATTATTAATTCATATGATATTCCTAGAAATCTATGGTTCATCCAAAAGACTTATATAATTATATTTGTATCATTAATGAACCACTTGGGGTTCTCTTGGAAGTATATATTTTGTTTATTAACCATATAATATAAAAATACAAAGAGGTATAGTAAATGTCAAACTATTTAACAAAGAGTTAAATCTAAAAGATAAAGTTAATATAGTGAACCAAAAATTTCTAAAACCTATTGGTTGTGTTGTTTTCGACCCATACCCACCATATCATTTAAAAAATCCATTTTGGAACCATTTTAAGCTGACAATGATTTTATGATAAAATAATATTTCTAAATTTTCCTAAGGTTCCCCTCGCCCCTCTTATAAAAGGGAACTCACCCTTCTCTCTAATTCACGCCTTCAAAGCCATTTGTCTCGGCCAAACCCTACCCAAATATCCTATACACTTCCCTTAGTTAATCATAGAGGCATTCCTTTAGTGAGAAATCCATCTTAAGGAGCCCTTTTGATCAAATCAAAAGGAAGAACCCGAAGAAGAGGTAATAATTTCACAACCCTCTTTCAAGTTCTTTTCTTCTTACACTTCTTCATTCTTGGTTATTTACATTATAAAATAATAACTCCAGTATCTTCTATATACTTTGATGTTATTATAAATATGTTACAGCCATATTCATTATTCTATCCATCTTTTGAATGACATGTGACCATACGTGCGTATGTACGGCTTACCGTCTCCACGTCGTGGTGTAATTGTAATTCAATACATTATTATTTTGATGGGTATAATAATGATTTATAATTGATGTAAATAATTAATATAACAAGATAATTATTCTTTATATATGATATACCATCTAATTATATATTATTTTAATATCAAAATAATGATATTGTCGCTCGTGCGTACGTACAGATTACTGTCTCCACAAACGCGATGTGATTCATTCCCCATCGTATCCATTTAAGACTAATTTTCATTCGATGATTAAAAATAATATTTAAAGACATGATATAATTATGGATATGAATAATATACATCCCATACATAACAAATATGACTCACATAAAAGATAATATAAAGTAAAACAAATCTGTTAAAACTCGAAACGACAGTAATAATAAGATATTATTAACCAAGCAATGTTAAAAGATAATATATGATATCATATTAATGTATATGATTCTTGTATAACTTAATAAAAATTATTTTACCACTATAAATGAGGTTAACCTACCCTCAACCAAGGAAAAGTACAAGGTAAGGGTTAATTCTACAATCTCTTCATTATCCGAGGTTGTTTATACGTAATTATCTACTAGGACCTCTTTATCATCCACATCCATGTTTCTTAAAAATGTATTTCAAAACATTTTTACTATTTACTAGACAATGGGTTAAAGTCATTTATACCCTTATGTGTTTTGAAAGGAATCATTCCTTCATTTTCCAAACAAGGTACGTTTTGACCTTTTTCAACAAATTTAAGGTAAGAATGTTTTTTTAACTTATACGGAAGGTGCGGCTATTTTCCACCATTATAACATCATCAAAGTTTCCCTTACAAGATTATAAGAATAATTTCAAAATAAATCTTTTCTTTATAATTATGTGACTCTTAAAGGATTTCAAAATAGAAATAGATATTTCTCTAAAAAGTGTTTTGATTTCATCTATGTCAGCATCCTTTGATGGATTTTAAGTTTATTTGAAGTTGATTTATTATGATACAAAACTTCCATATTTTATTGAAGGTTTTGTGATTTGTTTGACTGTGGATGTGCTATTTTTATACCATTCAAAGTTTATGGATAAATTATTGACATTTCATATGCTTTTTTTAATATGAATGTTTATGATATGTTTAAACCTTTTCATATGATGAATGTATTAGACTTCAAAAGTGATAGGTGGAGCCCACTATAGATCCTCGATGCATCGGTAGGTCTCATGAGAAAACTAGATGTGGAATTGGTCGTGGCCCTTTCCAAAATTTGATATATGGTTTTGGCCGAGGCCTTAATCATTTTTATACATCTTGGCCGAGGCCTTGAAAAAATGTTTTAGAATGTCTGGCATTATGAATTCCCTCATTATGAAAATAATATTGATGGTTCATGTGTTCATTAATCTAGTAGAATAGCCATGATTATGTTTTATTATGTCATTATTTACTCAGCTCATATTCCTTCCATAAAATTATTGATGTTTATTATTGGTAAAGGCATGTGGTTTCAATTAATCACCATGCTTAATATTAATGTTATCTTCTGTTGTATTGCTTACCCTTACTGAGCATTTGAGCTCACCCATTTCTTATGTTTCATTTTCCCAGGATATGAAGATGTTTGTTATGAGTGACTTTCAGGCATAATCTAGGAGGCTTTGATGTTTCTAATGAAATATATTTGTGTTGTATTTCTCTTCAAGCTGTAAATTTGAACTTATGTATGAATCGTGTTTCCAATAATACTAAACTGATCTGTCTTTCGAGACATGATTTCATTGTAATCATGCCAATGTTATGTAATAATGCACCAACTCTAGGTAACTATGGTCGGGGCGTTACATTATAGACAACATAATTAAGCTGAGTAATTGTGACTCTTACTGAGAAACATTTGAGAAGATATTCATTCTGTATGAATCTACACCACATCACTTCTTCTTAGAACCATGAAGTCGTGTATAGAGAATTAAATGGATTTAATTATTCTGGATATTGTAGAGAAGAAGTTTTGATATCCTATATTGCATATAGAAGAAATTATTCTATTATTCCAGATGAATTTAATGAACATATTTGACTTAGAATCTACACGAGGCATTATGAATAAACTAAAATGGTAAATTACATCATTTTGAATAAAAGAAATTTATGTCAAACTAAGATTGATTTAGTTTATATATATCAAATTTTCATATTAATATTATTAATAATTCCTTTGAATATGGAAAAAGAATAGGATTTGAGGAATTAAGTTATCAATACATATGCACTTGAGTATATGTTTTTTTATCACAATATTCAGTTGATACTTAAGTGAATCTGTGACGCACGCCTGTCGTAGGGCATGGGAAAACAATTTTTAAATTTCATAAGAGTAGTCTAGTGATTAACCCTAGTAATTCTCCTAAAAAGGAGTTCACACAAAATCAGCTTGTCACTTTTAAACAAGGGTAAAAATGTTGGGTTTTTAAAGGAAATTTGAAATTCAAATGATTGAAAAACTATGATATTAAAAAGAGTGTTTAGGTCGGGGTTGGTTTCTTAATAGTAATGTTGTCCTTGTTAAATTTAATTCAAACCTCTTCTTCTTAGTGTTGAAAATAGGGTAATGAAATTTACTAATGGATCAATGATATTCTCACAAGGAGTAAATGATGGAACCCTCTACTTCACTAGAAATTTAACTGGAGGGGAAATTTTTATAAGTATTACTTTGATGATATATTTTTTTTTACTATTGGTTTAATCAACTTAGTGAAAACAATTTAAAGGTTCTATAGGATAACATAATAAAAAATCTTGATCATAAATAAATTGGAAAGTGTGAATGTTTTGTGTTAGGAAAGAAGAGATAGGTTTTTTTCAACTTAGATTTTTAGAAACATCGAAACCAAAAGTTGGAGTTTGTCTATGAAGATGATTGGGGACCTACCCCTAGAAAATACTATGGTGTTTGAATTTAATTAATTAATTTCATTGATGATGCTACTAAAATTGTAAGGATTATTTTAGAATAAAAAATTTGATTTATTTATATTTACTTTTTGGAATTATTTTCCATAATGGGAGTACAATCAAAAACTGAATTGTTTCTTAGTAGACAATTGAGCTGAGTATAATGGACTCAATTTCTATAAAATCTATCAAAATAAAGGAATAAGACATGAGATGATGGTGATCAGAACATTACAATAGATTGAATTTTCTAGAAGAATGAATAGGTCTCGTATAGAGAAAGTTTTGAGTATGAGGTTTCACTTTGTAATGCCTCAGGTGATTTTGGAAGAGGATCCCAACACAATGGTATATCTCACTAATAAAAGTATACCATTTGAAAAAGGGAAACAAAATCTGAAGGCTCCATGGTCTGTAAAGAGACATGAAGTTATATATCTAAAATTTAAATGTATTTTACCATATATACATTTAAATTCTCATGAATGAGACAAACTTGAATCAAAATATAAAATGTGTTTCTTCCTTGGATATGATTATAATGATTTTGGATATCATTTTTGGGATGATGAATAAAAAATACTCAAAAGGAGAGATATTTTCTTAAATAAAATTGTTTTGTTGAATGATTAGAACTTGTTTGGGAATGATATTAATGAAGAACCCATAGTAAAATCCCATGTTGATCATAGTAAGGTTACTATAAGTTCATAAATTCCAAATAACTCATATTCCAGTGGTGAAGGAACTTGAATTAATAAAATTAAAACCATCATTTGTTCATCAAAAGAGTTTATGTGCAGCTAAATCATGGATGTGAGTAGTGAAAGTACATGTTCAACATTCAAATAATAGAAATTCATGTACATGTAGGAAGAACTAAGTCGAGTAGTTTAGAAAATATGATTCAATTGATGAGATCAACCAAAATTAGGAGGCCAGTTCAAAGGTATGGGTTTTAAATGAATTATATACTTCTATTGAATGAATAGAAACATGAAAATACAAATTAAACTATGATTTTTTTTATTCAAATTAGTGGAATATTCCACAAATAAAGAGATGGATTCTTTGAATTTAAACAAAATAAGATATGGTTGAACTTTAAGTGGGTAAAAATGAACTTGAAAATAAGTGGGTTTAATAATTAATTAATAGAATGATGTTTATAAATGATAAAAATTATGGATGGTAATAATGTGTTATTAGTATAATGAAAAATTTTATTTTTTGGAAATATTATCACTAAATATAAGCATTATATCATCCAAATAATTCCAAGTATCGTGGAATTGGAAAATATACTTCTAGATTTGGTGGACACCAAGACAACTCTGCTTCATGGTGAGTTAAACGAATAAATCAACATGAAACAAACAATATGAGTACCAGAAATTGGGATTCATGACTTGGTATGTATATTTTATAAAATCCTGTATAGAATAAAGAAAGTACCATGATAGTGGAATCATAAATTTGAATCATTTATCACTGATGAAGGCTTTGATAGTTGCAATAGAGATAATTACTTCTACTGAAATAAATTGGATAATGGTACCTTCATAAATTTCATATTTTATTTCAATTACATTTTTCTACTTGGACTAGATGATTTAATGATTTAGAAATCTATGGATAATTTTTTTGGAGGTTTGGAGATGAAAAATCCAAAGAAATTTGAGAAGATATTGTGGATAAGTATAGAAATAGATAATAAGAATGTAGATTTAGAAATAACTGAGAAGGATCATATCAATAGGATCATCAAAAGGTTGGTCATGAATAGATGAGAAATAGTTACTACCCATCTTGCATGCCACTTAAACTTGACCAGGTCATAAGAACTCACAATGGAAGAAGAGTTCTAATACATGGAGAAAGTTCTGTATTCCTCAGTTGTTGGAATTTTAATGTATAAAATGATATTTACTCAATAATATATTGTGCTTATAGTGGTATTTGTTATCATATTCATGTAAAACCATGTAAAGGGACATTGGGATATCATTATATAGAAATCCAACCTATTTGTGCATGTCTATTATAGAATTTTTAAGATAAATAACATAATAATACATTCAGGGATCTAAATGCTAAGTATCATAGGAAAATTATGTTCATAAAACACTTGTACATAATACAAAAACATTATTTAGAAACTGGGAATGGATGGAGGTGGTAGGGGGTAAAGGGGGGATGTGCAGGTTAGGGGGCTGGGTGGAGGGGGCAGGGGGCAGGGGGCAGGGTGGAGGGGGGCAGGGGGCAGGGGGGTGGAGGGGGCATGGGGAAGGGGGTGTAGGGGGGCTGTGTATGCTAGGGGACTGGGTGGAGGGGGCAGGGGCAGGGGTAGGGTGCAGGGTGGAGGGGTGCAGGGGGGCAGGGGCAGGGGGCATGGTGGAGGGAGGCAGGGGGCAGGGGCCGGGGGGTGGAGGGGTGCAGGGGGGACCTGGTGGAGGGGGGGCAGGGGTGGGAGGGCAGGGTGGATGGGTGCAGAGGGTAGGGGAAGGGGGCAGGGGCAGGGTGCATGGGTGCAGGGGTGCTAGAGGGCAGGGTGGAGGGGGTCAGGGTGTAGGGGCATGGGGCAAGGGGCAGGGGGCTGGGGGGAGGTCTGCAGAGCAGGTGACACATCAACGAAATCAATTTTACCATCCATAAGACTAATCTATTTGACAATGTACTCTTAATGCGCCCTACTGATCAAAGGTAGCATTTTGGCATGTTCATTTATTTCTTATTACCATACTACAACTGTAATGTTGAGAGGTGTATTTTCTCATTATTTATTCATGTGGCTATCCATATTGAAATTCCTGATAAATATGTAAATACCATTATCTGGATTAAAAACATTGATATGCCATATTTCATTTTTACTATTTGTTTGTGGTTCGCGATTAGACAATTCATTCATTATGCTTATTTGGCTAGTATTAGACCAATCATTCATGGATTTAACATTTGTTCTTTATGAACTCTTATATACATGACTCTAATTCTTTGTTATATCTCGTTAAACATTTGGGTTCAGGTTGATTATTATATAAGAACTATCACTTAAGTAGTATGGTTAATGCTAAGGGGGTGAATGCCAGGAAGAGCTACTGAGAGGTCTTAATGTACATCGTATTGACTTAACTCAAGTTGAAGTTCATGTGTAACTACAATAAACACAAAATAAAAACAATATAAGGCGGTTCCTACTCTGATGACCACACCCGCAAATGGACTGGGTTTGACCTGCTGGAACTGTCCAGCTGTGGACAGGTTAACAACAGCCCCTATTTGGGGTTTGAAACCTAAAAATTCTTTTCCCTTTTCCTTTATTTTATTTCCTTTAGTTGTTTTACTATTTAATAACATTTTTCTTGTGTTTTCTGGGAACAAAAAAGCTGGACAGCACCTTATGCACCTGTTGAAGATTGAATCATACTGTTGTTGGAAGCATAAACAAACATCCAAGTTTGTGTTTCTACTTTTTTTCAATGTTTTTTATGTTTTCCACCTTCCTCTTTAAGTTTTATGTGAGACATTTCCCATTTAATTTGAATATTTCTATAAAATATATTTAATGTGTAAAGGTTCATATACCCAGTGGGGGAGCAACAACTTTTAATTAGAAAGCCCTAAAAGCCAAAGTGGATGGTTTGGTTCCACCTTGAGGTAGGATCCCTCTTCTAGCCTCTTTAATTAAAGAATTCTTTAAATTTAATTTAGCTTCTTTCTTAATTATCCTTAATTATATTGAATTTCATATCTTAAATATGTTTTCTTTAGTATGATTGTTTCATTTGATAAAGTCATTTTTTTATAATAAAACCCCTGCAACGGAGGTGCGCTATCTACGAAAACTCACAATGATAGTTATGTTGATCTAGTTGCTTAAATTATTGCATTTGATTTGTGTTGAATGAGTTTTAGAATAAATGTTAAATATAATTAAATAAATTGTGTGATAAAGTAATTCCATGATTTTACAATAAAACACCTCCAATAGAGGTTGCACTGTCTTCTAAACCAAAGAGTAGTGATATTTATTTGTATCATGTTTAGATTTGGTCTGATCCTTTCATATGCCTCTTGTTGGTGTTTGTTTTGTGGAAAGGTAGTTTTTGTTTTCTTTGAATAATATAAATTGGCCTATCATACACATTTAACTCAAATGATATTTCCCGAATAGGCATATGCCTTGACCATGAAACTTCTCTTTTCATTCTTTGAATATTATAAATAAAATTTCCATGTTTAGGAAAAGTGAATAAATTTGTAAATGGTTTGTATAGGGTGTATGATTCTTTTTCATCGTTTTGTCGCCCTTTAGATGGTGCTTCATTGTGCCGCTCACTACAACCTTCTCTGGAAATCCCTTATTATAGCATATTAAATAGTTAATATGTTCTATCATCTATCGGCGGGGTGACGGTCGGAATGTTTCCCCACATCCTCCTGCTACCTTCGCTCCTGGCCAGAAGATATTGCCCTGCGGATGTCTCTGAACTGGACCCACATGCCACGGTTACATCGCGGTCATGCTGTAATTTGGCCATGCTCGAGGGGGACACACCGCGGCGGTTCGCAGTGATAGTATTCCATGTGTCTTGTGATCAATGTTGATACTGACTAATCATAATTTCTACAGGTGGGGCAACAGCTGGAATGTTTCCCCACCTCCTCCTCCTCCCTTTGCTCTTAGCTGGAAGATGCTACCTCGCGGATGTCGCTGGACCGGGCCAACACATCGCGGTCAAACCATGGTCACGCCGTAATTTAGCCCCGCTCCAGGATGACACCTCGCGGTAGTTCATTATGATAGTATTCCATAAGTATTGTGATCAATGTTGAGACTGACTAATCACAATTTCTGCTGGTGGGGTGATGGATAGAATGTTGCCCCACCTCCTCCCGCTCCGTTCGCTCCTGGCCGGAAGATGATGCCCCGCGGATGTCACTGGATTGGGCCAACACACCGCGGTCACGCCGCGATCACGCCGCGATCATGCTGCGGTCACGCCGTGGCCACGCCGCAGTCATGCCATGATCACGCCGTGGTCACGCCGCGGTAATGCTGTGATTTGGCCCTACTCTAGGAGGACACCCCGCGGTGGTTCATAGTGATAGTATTCCATGAGTCTTGTGATCAATGTTGAGACTGACTAATCACAATTTCTGTGGGCGAGGCGACTACTGGAATGTTGCCCCGCCTCCTCCCAATCCCTTCGCTCCTGGCCAGAAGATGTTTCCCTACGGATGCCGCTGGACCAGGCCAACACGCCGCGGTCACACCGCAGCCACTCCGCGGTCATGCCCCATTCGTGCCGTAGTTACGCCGCGGTCACGCCGCGGTCACACCGCAATCACGCCACATTAATGATGTGATTTGGCCCTACTCCAGGATGATACCCCACGGAGGGGCGACGACCAGAATGTTTCCCCGCCTCCTCCTACTCCCTTTGCTACTGGCCGGAAGATGCTTCCCCGCGGATGTCGTTGGACTGGGCCAACACGCTGCAGTCACGTTGTGGTAATGCCGTTATTTGGATCTTCTCCAGGACAACACCTTGCGGCGGTTCGTAGTAATAGTATTCCATGTGTCTTGTGATCAATGTTGAGACTAAATAATCACAATTTTTACCAGGGGGGCGACGACCGGAATGTTTTCATCTCCACCTCCTGCTCCCTTCATTCCTGGCCGGAAGATGCTGCCCCGCGGATGTCGCTGGACCGGGCCAACACGTCGTGGCCATGCCGTGGTAATGCCGCATTTTGGCCTTGCTTCAGGACGACACCCCACGGAGGTTCACAGTGATAGTATTCTTTGAGTCTTGTGATAAATGTTGAGACTGACTAATTAATATTTATACCGGCAGGGCGACGACCGGAATGTTGCCCCGCCTCCTCTCACTCCCTTCACTCCTTGCCGGAAGATGATACCCCGCCTCCTCTCGCTCCCTTCACTCCTTCCACATTTCATCTAATGAATACCCCATATATATATTGTATCATATCAATAGAACACTATAAACCCACCAAATAGCATAAGATCACAACATATGCACCACTTACAAACCAAAAGAAGGAATCACATAAGCTCCCAAGCACAAAACCAACAAGCACTCCTAGGGGATGTATAACCAAGGAAACAATGCGGCTAAAGGAGAAATATAAAAGCCCAAAAATAAGTAGTCACTGATGATAGTACCCAACAACACACACATTCATGAAATCACTCACAACCACCCACACAGACACACACACACACACACAAGTTTCCCAAATCCATCACCCATCCAAAAGTCTAGCTTTATCCAAAGAAATAGAACCACTGAACCCCCAGCCCCCCAGCCAACATCAACCAACAAGACCAGCATCCCTATCCAAACAAAGCCTAGAGTGAAAGACCTCTAGACAACCATGCCAACTAATGGCCACTACTCTAACACCTACTTGCACAAGAACCCTAAACCACATCAGATCCAACCACAATAAGCCCCTATAGTATACACAACACCCAAAATATTAGCTAGAAACCAAATCATCCTCAGACCACCATCTAGCCCCATCCATCACCATCTGAACACCTTGCATCAAATGGACCACCCCTCCATAAGAAAGTCTAAAAAACCAGCAGTCAACTAGTACCATCCATCCAAAGTGCCCCGCATCACCCATGCTTAACCCATCATACAACCTAAAGAATCCCCAAGAAATCTCTGATCCAAATGTGATCTAACACCCACCCTGAATCCAACACCTCTAGACCCACCAAGTAGTCAACATGCACCCACTCTAGAAATAGAACCACCCATCTACGAGAAACAAGCCTCCCAACCTGCATCATCCAGCATCTCAAGGGAATTTTAGAACATCCACCATAGAAATCCCTACACCATCAACAACTAGAATACACAAGATGGGGAAACCGAGCACAAGCCAACTGAACATAATCCAAACCACCACCTGAAGACCCACCCTAAATTATATTTACCACACTAGACAATCAAGAGAAACAGAAGCCTATAATAGTAATCAAAAACAAAGAAGAAACACTAGAAAGCCAACACCTGTGCACCCAAAACATGTTACCAACCATAGTAGAAATCACAAACAACCAGCATAATACACCATTTAAGTGTATCATGTACTACACCATGTAGAAAAATCCAAACAGCAACACCCCCAGCTGAAACCCATCATCAAAGGTCCTATAATTTTTAAACAGCAACACAAAACTCACAAACACACCTCATAAATCCTCCACAAGAAACCTATAACCCCACTATGAGAATCTATGTAAGTCTCTATTAGATAAACCCAACATCTCCAGGCCTCAACCTGAAGAAGCATCCAAATTAGGGGGGTGTTGTCCAGGGGGTCCAGTAGGGGGGCATCTATTCAGGGGGGTCCAGCAGGGGGGAAGCTATTCAGGGGGTCCAGCAGGGGGGGTTCTGTCTAGGGGGGCTGCTGTCCAAGGGGGTTTAGGGGGGCTGCTGTCTAGGGGGTCCAGCAGGGTGGGTTTCTGTCTAGGGGGGGGCTACTGTCTAGGGGGTTTGGAGGGGACGGCTACTGTCCAGGGGGGTCCAGGAGGGGGGGATGCTATCCAGGGGGTCCAGCAGTGGGGGGGGGGGGGGGCTACTGTCCAGGGGGTCCAGCAAGGGGGGCTGCTGTCCAGGGGGTTTAGTATGGGGTAGGGGGGTTCTGTCCAGGGGGGATGCTGTCCAGGGGGTCCGAAGGGGAGGGCTGCTGTCCAGGGGGGGTCCAGCAGGGGGGATGCTGTCCAGGGGGGTCCAGCAGGGGGGGTTGCGGTCCAGGGGGGTTCAACAGGGGGGCTGCGGTGCATGGGGTCCAGCAGGGGGGCT